>CM021100.1:96222152-96729652 GCA_007115665.2 Sequoiadendron giganteum
AAGAGGGTATGGGGTTGAGGGATTTGGGTTTAACGGTTTAGGGTTGAGGGTTGATGGATTAAGAGGGTATGGGGGTTGAGGGATTAGGGTTTAAGGGTTGAGGGTTGAGGGTTGAGGGATTAAGAGGGTATGGGGGTTGAGGGAATAGGGTTTAAAGGTTGAGAGCTGAGGGATTAGGGGTTAGGGGTTGAGGATTGTGGTTTAAGGGTTGAGGGGTATAGGGGTCGAGAAGATTAAGAGAAGGCGTGGGTCGGTGGATTAGGCTTGGGCCATCGAGGGATTTGGCAGAGGGTATGGGCGTTGAGGGATTAGGCTTGGCGGGTTGGCGATTAGGCCATGGGGTTAAGGATTAACAGTATAGGGGTTATGGGGTTGAGGATTAGGCTGAAGGTTGGTGGGCATGGGGCTGAGGCTGGGTTTAAGGGTTGAGGGTCGAGGGTTGAGGGTTGAGGGATTAAGAGGGTATAGGTGTTGAGGGATTAGGGTTTAAGGGTTGAGGGTTGAGGGTTGAGGGTTGAGGGATTAAGAGGGTATAGGGATTGAGGGATTAGGGTTTAAGGGTTGAGGATTGAGGGTTGAGGGATTAAGAGGGATTAGGGTTTAAGGGTTGATGGATTAGGGTTTAAGGGTTGAGGGTTGAGGGTGTTGGGTCTCAAAAATGCTAGTTTAAACCATGAGAGATTGCCAAGCTCTCACAACGCTTTTGGCCAACTAACAAGGTCAATTGATATGATTGTACCTTCTACTCTTCAAGCTCTGCAAAACCTAGGTGGGTGCACCTATTTGTATGTTGTAGATTTAAGTTGGGTTTTTGGTTGATCAATCTATCCACAATGGCAAAGGTGGTGGATAGATAAAAATCTCTATAACTACTCCTAATCCCTCAACCGAAAGGTTTTTGAATAAGTTGTTTGATATGGGTTTGTATCTCTGGGTTGTGGTAGATCAGTGCCTTCTATCCACATGGGCAATGGAGTCAAAATGATAAGTGTTTCTTCCTATTGGCTTAACTCTAGTTGTTAGGAACTTTGAAAATTCTATGACTTGCATGAAAATTCACTAAGTCTATGCCTTGCATAAATAGTGCTGGAATGTTTCTCTATCAGGTTCTTCTTTAACTATCCAAAAAGAAAAACTCAAAACCACTGTGATTTATCAAGAGAGTTTAATTCTGACTTGTAGACACCAGTTTAATTAAATCACACAAAATGAGAATGCATTTTGATAAACCAGGTATATACTTGATATGTTGATTTAAATGATTAAAAGATCCAAGTTGGAGACAACCGAAATAAAGAATATGAATTTTATTTATCACAACAACCGAACACCAAAAGAATTTTACCAATTTAACATATTTTCTCCATTGATTCTGCTTCAAGAAAAGTTTGTCATTATTTACATCCCAGTCCCTTCTTGGGAAAAATCTAACTACAGTCTAACTACTGCCTTCTATTCTTTTCCTATCTCCCTCTCCTATCTCAAATTTTTACAAATATTTATACATTTTAGATCAAGGGTCGTGACCCTTCATTTTCCTGGTTATGGTCGTTTACATTCCATGGCAGAAAATTAAAATATTTAATTAATTGCCTTATCGAAAAATTAATCATTTTAAACTATAGACAGGCTCTTAATCTTCACTTTATACCTTTTTGCCTTTACATTTTGTTTCCCATGCCTTTTATTGCTTTACCGTGATACCGCGGTCTCCTCCATGCCCTTCCACGGTACTGCGGTGGCCATTCTTCAAACTGCTAGTCGTTCTGCATTTACCATCACTGCGTTACCGCAGTTACCATGTGAACCGGCCGTGGTACCGCGATAACTACTACATATGACTATCGTTGACCGCTGATTGTCACCCTCGCCGCTTCGCTAATTGCTACCATGGTCAGCGCAGTCTTTGTTTTGACTGTGTGTGGTATAGCGGTAACCGCTAACCGATATTTCCATCGCTTCCATCATAGTTACCGCATTATCGCAGCTTGTATTCGAACCCTCTACGGTATCGTGGTATATGTCATCGCTACTTCATTGACTGTTCCCTTAGCCACCTGTTGACCGCTATCGCGGCCACCACGGTCTATGCTTAGACCATGTGCAGTAGCGCGGTAGACACATAATGCTATTTGCTAACCGTTACCGCCATACCGCAGGGCCCTTTGTGGGAGGCCATGGTAAAGCGGTAAGGGCATAAAATGTATGTTAATGATGCGGTAAGTTTTATTTTTGGCCCATTTAAATGGTGGTAAAGCTGATTTTTTTATGGGATAGATAATGAAAATGTAAGGTATGAGAAAAATAAAATCTCCTAAGGTTTTGATAGGTTTCTATGAAAATTTGTGAGAAAACTTTAGGGGTTTTAGATGGAAAAATTTAGTTCTAACAGAGGGCTGAGGGATTAAGAGGGTATAGGGGTTGAGGGAGTAGGGTTTAAGGGTTGAGGGATTAAGAGGGTATAGGGGTTGAGGGATTAGGGTTTAAGGGTTGAGGGATTAAGAGGGTATAGGGACTGAGGGATTAGGGTTTAAGGGTTAAGGGATTAAGAGGGTGCAGGGGTTGGTGGGGTTTAATGGTTGAGGGATTAAGGAGTATAGGGATTAAGGATTAGGGTTGAAGGGTTGAGGGTTGAGGATTGAGGGATTAGGGTATAGGGGTTCCCGAGGGATTAGGGTTTTAGGGTTGAGGGTTGAGGGATTCGGTTGAGGGTTGGGTTGGTCCATTATAAAGGGGTCAGGGGTCTAGGGGTTAAGGTCAAAGTATAAAGGTTCCATTCTCGATTCCACTGTGTTGGGTCAAAGGTCGGGTCTCCTGTGTTAGTCTTCTTCCCTCCTCCTGTCTCCACTCTCCCTCTTCTCTCTCTCTCTCTTTCTCCCTCTCCCTCCTCCTCCACTCTCTCTTCCTGTCTCCACTCACTGTCTCCTTGTCTCTCTCTGTCTCTCTCTCTGTCTCCTTGTCTCGGCTCTCTCTCTCCTTCTCTCTCTCTCTCCTCTCTCCCTCTCTGTCTCCTCTCCACTCTCTCTCCTCCACTCTGTCTCACTCTCTCACTCTCTCTTTCTCCTCTCTCACTCCCTCTGTCTCCACTCTCTCCTCTCTTTCTCCATCTCCTCTCTCCTCTCTCTGTCTCCCTCCTTCTCTCCTCTCTCTCTGTCTCCTCCTCTCCTTCTCCTCTCTCCTCCTCTGTCTCCCGTTGTCCCCTCTCTCCCCTCTCTCTCTGTCTCCCTCTCCCTCTCTCTTTCTCCCCGATCTCCTCCTCCCTCTCCACTCTCTCTCTGTCTCACTCTCCTCTCTCCTCCTCATCTCCCACTCTCTCCCTCTCTCTTTCTCTCTCTCCTCTCTCCCTACCACTCTGTCCCACTCTCCTCCTCCCAGCTCTGTCTCACTCTCTCCCTCTCTGTTTCTCCCCAATCTCCCCTCTCCTCCCTCTCTCTGTCTACCACTCCTCCCCTCTCTCCTCCCACTCTATCTCCCTCTCTCCTCTCTCTTTGTCCACTCTCCCCCTCTCTCCCTCTCTCTCTATCTCTCACTCTCCCCTCTCTCCCTCCCACTCTATCTCCCACTCTCTCCCTCTCTCTTTCTCCCACTCTCTCCCTCTCTCCCTCTCTCTCTATCTCCCACTCTCCCCTCTCTCCCTCCCACTCTATCTCCCACTCTCCCCATCTCTCTTTCTCCCACTCTCCCCCTCTCTCCCTCCACTCTATCTCCCCCTCTCTCCCTCTCTCTTTCTTCCACTCTCTCCTTCTCCCTCCCTTTCTATCTTCCAGTCTCTCCCTCCCACTCTATCTCCCACTCTCTTTCTCCCACTCTCCCCATCTCTCTTTCTCCCACTCTCCCCCTCTATCCCTCTTTCTCTATCTCCCACTCTCCCCTCTCTCCCTCCCACTCTATCTCCCACTCTCTTCCTCTCTCTTTCTTCCACTCTCTCCTTCTCCCTCCCTTTCTATCTTCCACTCTCCCCTCTCTCACTCCCAGTCTCTCAAAAACTCCTATACTCTAAAAAATACACTAAGAAAACTAAATTTCACATAACGCGAGCTCGTTTTGTAGTCCACTAAAATGGTAAAAAAATCTATATACCCATGATTTGAAGGCCCACGGTCTGCATATTCCCCTGGTTCTGTGCGTGCTCCGACAAAAAAATATCTTTTTGATGATGTTGTGAAGTGTGCAAGCATCTTTTTCACATTCCATCACCTTTTCCATGATATTTTTACCATCTTTGCATGAAATAACAGAGTTTCCACGTTGAAAGACATATAATATCAATTGAAGTGTGGAAGGGAACAAGCTTTTGAACAAGTCAAATTGTTGTGGAGTTTGAAGAAAGAAGAAGCTAAGGCTACATAATTGGGTTGAACTCCTCCATTTGAAAGTCTGGTTTTTAAGGTATGTGAAGTCTTTACAAATTTTCTTTCATTCTATTATGGCTTGCTTTCATTTTTTGTTTGTCATTATAACCTTAGGTTGTCAATGCACATTTTAAATTACCAAATTATATACACAATTATTTACACTTGCCAATTACCATCTTACACTTGCCAATTATAGAAATTCAGAATAATTAACCAAAAATTCATCCTTTAAGACAACTCCAAGCCTCTCCCATTCATTTGAAGGGTCCAAAAACCTTCCAATACCTTTGTACAAACTGATGCAGTACAAAGGAAGAAATCAACACCTTTCTTGACACACTTATTCAACTATATTTCCCTTCACAAAACATTTGATTCGTATGCTCAAATCAGCATTAAGCGTTCCCAATTCCTTAAGGACCTTCACAAAACCTTCAAAATCTTGAAAATAACTTATTACAATCAACTAGGTTCCTCAAAACATCAACCAATCATTATGTCATTCACAAGTTTTTTACTTCTAGGTCTCAAAACAAGATAATTTCTAGGTCTTAGGACCTTACCCGCTCAATTAGGCTTCCAATACAAAACCCCCCATTTTTCAAAGCAAAGAGGGAGGGTTTATAGAAAATCCTATACATGGGCTTTCCCAGACCATTCCAAAGCATCAAACATCTTCAACATACCCTGCACAAGGTCAAAAGTTCATTACATAGACCACTCCTTCAACAATTCATGGGGAGTCTTATCTTTCAAGAGCAATATTTCTCTTCCCATGACCTATTCTATGGTATTCCTAGGGTATTCCTCTCTACCCTACTCAGGGATCCCTCCTAAACCCCTCTCACCTCATAAGACTCTCCACCAATTTCAAATTCTTCACCATTGCTCTGAATTCACCACTAAGCTTCCGTGGGCTCCACACTGACCCAAAGTGTCCTAGCCACTTCAGGCACTAGGAAAGGGTATTCTCACTATCCCCTTGTTGATTTGACTCCTCACTAATCCATCTCATAGGATTCTTTCACCTTGTACCCATCGCTTTCTTGAAAAACCCAATTTTAGGCCTTGTAGCCTTTTGCCCAATTAAGCCTCCTAGAACCCATTTTCTTGGCTTTTCTCAAAAACGGTCTTAACAACCCCCAAATATTTTTATAGATTCTTTCTAGTGGTACCCTAGGCTTCAAGATTTACTAGGTTTTTAGTCCCTTTGGAGTTCGTACATAGGATTGTCCTCATACCCCCTATTTTTAAGGGTTTCTAGGGTTTCTAGGGTTCTTGCTCCTTTTTCCAACTTTGAGGGCTTCAATGACCTCCTCAACTCTCCTCCTTCCACACAAATTTCTAGAATACATGTTCCCACACTCTCTTGCTCTTGATTGGCACAAACCAGTCCATTTAGCAACTTTCTTTACTGTTGTCCTCTCCAAGCCACTAGCTAGAATGCACTCGCACTCGCCTAGTTCTTGATGAATTCACCATCTCCCCATGCAAACCAAGACACCACACACCATATGTACACTGTACGAATAGTCATCTACTTCATTCCAAGTGTCCATGGTAGCATTTCCATGGGAATTCAAGTGGGGATCATTATTTCCAAAAACTCTAAAAACTTGCAAAACAGAAAGCAATTAAACTAAATGGTTAATATAATGCTTCAAACAGTAATTAAGTGACACAATTGAAAGAATCAAATCATTAGACATGTCCTTTCAATCCATTCTTGACTGGATGAAGGCACAAAAACATAAATTCAATGAAATTTACACTCTTCCAACTCATAAATTCCCCTTCCAAAACTCCGAATCGTATAATAGATTTCCCACATGCTCAATTAGGGTTTTTCTGACCTTATATACCTTTCTCCCATGTGCTAGGACCCTTCGGTCAGGATTAGAGCATCATTAATGCCCTTTTCCCACTTTTAGGACAAATTGCCAAGTCTACATGGACTAATTTGTCTAGTTTCATCATACAGGCTTCTCCAAACTTCAAGGCTCTAAATTACCCTAAGTTTGCCTTAACTCGCACATAAATGAAGCCTTCAATGACATATATTTTTCAATTATATTGAATGGATACATTTTGTAGGAACTAATATTCATCTCATTACCATGGTACAGATAAAATTATCCGCCATGCCGAAGAAAAAGACATAGAGGAAACTAACAAACGAAGAGAATGAAACCTTGAAAGAAAAGGAGAGAGTTCGGGTGGTGGCATATCGTGAAAAGAAGAAATTGGAAATGATTGATGAAAACAACTTGATTGTAGAGGAACCTCAACCGTCAAAAAGAGAACAGGAATTGGCAGCACAAAAGGCACGAATGCGGAAGCATCTTCGTAAGACAAATTCAGATACCACAGTTGGAGACACACCCTCTACGACAAGTGAATATGGAGGGACACCATTAAGCACAAGAGAATATGGAGGGACACCATTAAGCACAAGCGAATATAGAGGGACACCATCTAGCACAAGTGAATATGGATGGACACCATCTACTGCAAGTGAATATGGAGGGACACCATTTACCGCAAGTGAATATTGTAGGACACCATCCAACACATTTCAAGTTGAGAGTACAACATCACTCGAAATTGATGAAGAAGGTATGCCATCATTTCCATGTGAACCTCAAGGTATGTCTTCTTCTCCACCCTTGATCGAAGGTATGCAATCTAGCCCACCTCAATTAAATATTGATCAAATTCCTAATGTTGAGATGTATGTACCTAGGAGAACACCACCAAGAATTTTGCGTAGAAATCCAAAGTATTTGATTAATATTGATGATGATATTTTGTAGCACATGGAAGGTAAGATTTCAACACGTACTTGTAGAAGATATGCTGATAAGATTTGGGAACGATTCTTTGAAAGGCTAAATGAGACTGCAAGATGTCAACTATTTGTTGAAATGATACAGGGTGTAAAGTATAGGAGCATCATGAAGACTCTTGGGTTGAGAACATCGAATGCATCGAGTGAAGACACTATTGTGAAGAATCCAATGGATGCTTATGAGAGTGTGGGTAAGACCTCACACTCAAAGAATAGTAATGTCACCTGACGTGTCATTACATCAAGTTTGTTAAGTTGTCAAACAAAGAGAGCTCACCTAATTAAAAAGACTAGTGAAAAAATGGGAATTTGTAGAAAGAATTTATCAAGAGCCATTCAAAGGTGGCAAAGAATTGAGGGCAATGATACAAATGAATTATGGGCATTCTCGGGGAGATTGTCACGAAAAGATAAATAAGTTGTCGAAGCCTTGAGAACACTAATTGAAGAGTATTGGAAGAATAACACAAGGCCATCTCCAAATCAAAGGGATGTGGTAAGAAGGAGAATTGGTAGTCAGAATCATGAGCCACATCCAAAGCATTTTTTGGATATGACTCAAACCCAATTTTTTCAGAAATTTGAAAATGATTATCCTCAAATTAGTATTTCTCAAAGATTTTTTGAACTGCTTAAACCTTTTTATGTCAAGATAAATCACACACGCACTACTTGTTCTTGTAGACTACATATTGAATTTTCTAACCATTACGATGTTTATCATTCTATATGTTTAGATTTGCATACTAACGATGTTTTGCAGGATTGTGGCATAGAAGCCCCACCAAAATCTTCAAGAGAGTTCTTATCAAAAATTTTATGTGAAATAGAGGATGGCCAGATATTCTATAGGACAACATGCTTGGATGGTTCATGCGACTGTTGCAGTGGCTTCCAGCGAATGCCAATATGTCAACATATGGAAAGCACATATGAGGTGGGCCAAAAACTAGTAGAGTTCGGGAAGTATAAAATAGTGGCATATGCTACAAAAGATGGGTCTCAAGCAAAAATGTGTGATTTGGTTATTGAGAAGATTCTAGTGTACAAATTTATGACCACATTTTGTGACAGTATACTATCTGAGTATGCAATGCATACTCATAGAGCCTGATGGTTGGACACATAGTTCAAGCTATGCAAGGACACCTTTCCAATTGGAAGCATAGTATCTGTGGTTAACTTTGCAGAGAACTACACTCTACAACCACAACATGAGGTGCAGTCACAATATTACAACTCCACACAAGTTTCGATATTTGTGCACATAGCATTCATTCATGCATCTGATAGTATAGATGAGCAAAGGAAGGTATTGAGGGAGTACCACTTTTAAATTAGTGATGATCGCACACATTCTCCAGAGTTCGTGAAAGGTTGCTTCCAGATGTTCTACAGTGGTTTGGCTTAGAGGGGCATAGAATACGATCAACATATAATATGGTCTGATAATTGTGCATCACAGTTCAAGAAATCGCGCATGTTCTACTGGTTGTGAAGGATGCATGTCATTACAGGTGTTCAACATATGTGGAACTTTTGTGAGGCTGGACATGGAAAGGGGGAGCATGATGGTGCAGGACCATGCGTGAAAAGAGCATTAGCACATGAAGAGTTAAAGTATAAAGACAGTGCATAGTTGACAGATGCAAAATCAATCGTCGAGTGGTGTAATGCTTTGATGGGTCCAGGTAATGAAGGTACATCTTCAGTTCATAGATTTTTTTGGTTGATGGATGATACTAACATTGCACCATATGAAGACTATTGTACACTAATAGGATCGAGTGAGGTACACTCTTTCCTTAGCTCAAATACAGGTTCATGGAGTGTCGATACATGAAAGATGGCATGCTTTTGTTCTTCATGTACAATGCAAGACAGGAATGATTGTGAGTCAGGGGAGTGGGTTGACAAATGGTTCACAAGTTATCTTAGCCCACTTCACATGTATCGCCCTCCGACAGAATTGGAACTGACATAGATAGAATCATCGGTTGATTTTGACCACATATCAGATCTAGTTCAACGAGGTGATATATCTACTTTCTAAGTTGTTGAAATTTCATATCGTTAGATCTTACTTTGTACTATATTTGTAATGTTGACAAATTTCAAGAGATTTTTTTCACATATCAATGCAAGGCATGTTTATGCAGTTATTGCAGATGAAGACAATGAAGAGGGAACAAACTATTACTTATGTCGTTGTGTTGAGACAAAAAAGAAATTCGAGGCCCCAGTTATAGATGGAGAAAACATCGAATACCCTATAGGGTCAGTTGTGGTTACTGGAACATGGCTTAGAAGGTACCCACATTCAAGTGTTAAACATTGGCTATTTCAAGACTTTGACATGCATTGTAAGATTCTTCATTACTCGAACCTTGTCGTGGCATCCAATGTTCATTTGATCAAATATGGGGGTACACCTTTGAACAAGACGTTATGGAAGGTCCGTGAGTCTGACCATGAGGCAATACTTGACACAATAAAGAGTAGAGCAGACCTGGATGGTTCGTTGGATTAATTTGTAAGTATATGCACATTGGTTCTTATTAACTTATACTTGTATGCACATTAATTTGTTTGATGCCAATGCTATCATCTTCTTTCACAGTGATTGGTGTCCCCTTGCAAAAAATGTAGATATATGAGCCATCCAAGAGAATTTCAACTAGAAAATCAATGCAACATCCTTATTTTGATGCCTGCATGCAACATCTGTAAGTGCCTTCCATCTATTTTTATTTCATTTCCATTTTGGATGCTCCTTATTTTTCTCTTTTCAAATTGAAGCATTGCAAAGTTGCAAAGTGGTGCAACTTTCTCTCTACAACTTGGTGACCAAGTGGACTATTCCAACACATTCGAATAGGTATTTTTACACTAGGCATGGTCCTCTTTCGCACCGAAACACGTATAATTGCTCCGAGCTATGTTCCGCCGGATCGATCCCTTAAGGATCCAAAGTGCAAAATGGCTGCAAACTTTAGTATGCTAGTACTCGGATACCATGACACTTAGAAACTTCTCGTCTAATCTTACAAAAAGGTGTTGGGCCCCTCTAGAAAAACCTCTCTCGATTTTGGATATCTTGGAGTGGTTTTCTCATCGCGGCAGATTTTCAGTTGATGGAAAAGGTGTCAAATTCAAGCAGTGCAAAGTTGCAAAGTGGTGCAACTTTCTCTCTGCAACTTGTCTGACCAAGTGGACTATTCCAACATGTCTAAATATGTATTTTTACACTAGGCATAGTCCTCTTTCATACCAAAACACGTATAATTACTCCGAGCTATGTTCCGCTGGATCGATCCGTTAAGGGTCCAAAGTGTAAAATGGCTGCAAACTTCAGCATGCTAGTACTCGGATACCGTGACACTTAGAAAATTCTCGTCTAATCTTAAAAAAAGGTGTTGGGCCCTCTAGAAAAGCCTCTCTCGGTTTTGGCTATCTTGGAGTGGTTTTCTCATGGCGGCGGATTTTCAGTTGATGGAAAAGGTGTCAAATTCAAGCAGTGCAAAGTTGAAAAGTGGTGCAACTTTCGCTCTGCAACTTGTGTGACCAAGCGGACTGTTCCAACACATCTGAATAGGTATTTTTACACTAGGCATAGTCCTCTTTTGCACCAAAACACATGGAATCGCTCCGAGCTATGTTCCACCGTATCAATCCCTTAAGGGTCCAAAGTGCAAAATGGCTGCAAACTTCAGCATGCCTTTAATCAGATGTCATGATGCTTAGAAACTTCTCATCTAATCTTATACAATCGCATTGAGCCTCTCTACAAAAACCTCTCTCGGTTTTGGCTATCTCGGAGTGGTTTTCCACTGGTGACGGATTTTCACTTGATGGAAAAAGCATCAAATGCAAGCAGTGGAAAGTTGCAGAGTGGTGCAACTTTCATTTTGTAACTTGTGTGACCAAGCGTACTATTCCAACACATCCAAATAGGTATTTTTATGCTAGGCATGGTTGTATTTTGCACCGAAACACGTGGAATTGCTCTAAGCTATGTTCCACCGGATCGATCCCTTAGGTTGGAGGAGTCTTAAGTTGCAAATTTGTAAGTTGCTTAAAGCAACAAATTTGAAATGATATTGAATGGCCCACTTAGCACTCATTGCATCTAAGTGATGCTCACAGAGGTGAGCCACTAGGCCTTTCCGGGAGGTCACCCATTCCAGTATACTCTAGCTCAAGTGCTTAACCACAAATTTTTTTCCCCAAGAAGGCACAGTGGAAAAGGCAGAATCCACTGTACTTTTGATGAGTGGAAAAGAATTCCTAAGAGACATGAAGGAGGAAGAAGGAGTTTTCTATGCAATCATGTTGAAGCCGAAGGAGAAGGAGTCAACTAGTCGGCTACCTATGACAGCAGAGGTGAAGCAACTGTTGGATCAATTCAGGGATATCATTTGTGAAGGCACACCAGCTACACTACCACGTAAGAGGGAAATTAGTCATCAAATTGACTTTGTACCAGGAGCAACATTGCCTAACAAGGCTGCATACAAAATAACACCAGAGTAGAACAAGGAGATAGCAAGGCAAGTTCAAGAACTTTTGGACCAAGGGTTGATCAGGAAAACCATAAGCCCATGTGTTGTTCCAGTGGTGTTGGCACCTAAGAAGGGAGCTAAGTGGAGAATGTGTACTGATTCTAGGGCCATAAATAGGATAAACATTAGATATAGGTTTCCTATTCCTAGGTTAGAAGACTTAATGGTTTGTTTAGGGGGTGCTAAGTACTACTCCAAGATTGATTTGAAAAGTGGCTACTATCAGATTAGGATGAAAGAGGGAGATGAATGGAATTATGCTTTTAAAACCACAGAGGGGTTATATGAGTGGTTAGTAATGCTGCAGATGAAAAGGGTAGGGCCATGTAAAGTATTGGCTAAGTATGGATCCAATGCATACAATGTGAGTTACCCAAGGAGATGTCCATTTCGCCTATCTTCAATGTGAAGGACTTGGTGAAGTATAAAGGAATAGAAATGGATGAGGAATAGTATAGTGCTAAGGTGAGTAAGGATGTGGGTGAACTCAAGGTACCTGATTAGATTAGACCACAAGTGGACAAGATTCTAGACTCAAGGGTGAAGAAGAAGACTAGGCACAAGACATACATGGAGCACCTAGTGAAGTGGAGACATCAACCAGAGTCAGAGGCTACTTGGATAGCAAAAAATGACTTTAAGAAGCATGGAATTAGTGAGGAGCTCTTGACACCATAGGTTCCTTAACTTCTTTGTTGTAGGGGAGAGAATGGTGCAGGAGCACCTTAAGGTCTTTTAGAGAGATCTTTGCAATTTTGGCTTGTAGGTGGTTCTAGCCAACCACCAAGGGAATAAGGACTATGATGTAAAGTCCCAAGAGTGTTTTTGATGAGTGAATTGGAAATAGGTTTGTTAGGGGCTTGCGGTTTGGGCAAGTCTTGGACACTGTGAGCATTTTGAGCAATGTTGCCTTAGCTATTTGTCCTAAAAGTTGGAAAATGGCATTAATGATGCTCTAAGCCCGATCCAAGGGACCTAGCATGTGGGAGAAAGGTATATAAGGTCAGAAAAACCCTAATACCTGGGTTGGAGGATTGTTTTCATGAATTGAGACTTAGAGAGTATATTTTTGTGATTGGAAGAGAGCAAGTTTTTATTGAATTTATGTGTTTGAGCCTTCATCCAGTCAAGAATGGATTGAAAGGACATATATGATGCTTTGATTCTTCCATTTTTGTCACTTACTTATCTTGTGTAGCATTAGATTATTCATCTAGACCGACTGGTTATCTTTTTGCAAGTTTTTGGTGTTCTTGGTCTTATTGCCGATTCAGGCCAATTTTTTGAATAATGAGTCCCACTCGACTTCCCATGGCTTTCCTCTCATGGCCACTTGGAATCAAGTTGGGGAATATGTAAATATTGTACACATAGGTTTTGGGGTCTTGTTTTGCAAGGAAGGTGATGAAATCATCAAGCACTAGGCAAGTGCAAGTGCATTCTGGCTAGTAGCTTGGAGAGGACAACAGGAAGGAGAGTTGATAAATGGATTGGTTTGTGTCAATCAAGAGTATGGGAGTGTAGGAACATGTATCTCAGTCATGTGTGTGCCAGGAGGAGATCTGATGAGGTCATTGAAGCCCTCAAAGGAAAAAGATCCAAAAACCCTAGGAACCCTTGAAAATAGGGGGTTTGAGGACAATCATATGTACAGACACTTGTAGGACCTAAGGCCTGGTAAATATTGGAGCCTTGATGGTCAAAAGAAAGAATCTACAAAAACATTTGGGGGTTGTTAAGACTATTTGTGAGAAAATTCAAGAAAACGGGTTCTACGAGGCCAAATTGGGGCAGAAGGCTACAAGGCCTAAAATTGAGTTTTTCAAGAAAACGATGGGTAAAAAGTGAAAGAATCCAATAAGATGGATCAGTGAGGAGACAAATCAACAAAGGGAAAACTAGGATACCCTTTCCTAGCCCTGGAGTGGTTAGGACATTTTGGGTCAGTGTGGAGCCCAAGGAAGCTTAGTGGTGGATTGGGAGTGATGGAGAAGAATTTGAAATTGGTGGAGTCTTATGTGGTGAGAGGGGTTTAGGAGTTATCCCTAAGTAGGGTAGAGAGGAATACCCTAGGAAGACCAAATAATAGGTCTTGGGAAGAGCAAGAGTGCTCTTGAGGGATAAATGGTTTGTTTGGAAACAAGGATGGGTTCTCTCTTCATCGGTATATACATTATTCCTCGATGTGTTCACACTAGTGTTACAAGACTAGGACTCGCCTCGGACTTTACGAGCCATTTTTTGACATGGACTCGAGCTCGGAGCCCAGACTCGACAAATAGAAAAACCTATGAAATTCAAAGATTTGTAAGGATTTAAAACTTGTTTCATGCACCCTTTAATAAATAAACCTTAAAGACACAATATCATCATCAAATAGAAATTACTATGATCCCATACACAAACATACATCAATCACATAAGTATAAGCACAAATTTTAGCTGAAGGAAATAACACATTTAGATATATAAATATTGTGATATTGCTATCAGGATTCAATCGTGTAGTTTTACAAGTCAAACTCATTGACCCATGATTCATCAGTAGTGGTTCACAAGAACCCATCTCTCATGATAATGAATGGTTCATAAGGAGGAAGATAAATCTTCATACATTTCTTCTATCACAAATGAGATAAGTGCTTGGTTTCATGGAGGTCATGAGACAACCATTAATGGGGAGTGGATCCATGAAGAACTGATGGAGAATGATAATGACTTCAAACTTGCTATAAAGGATTTTTTTTTTTTTCAATGATGCAAGAGGTTTTTGGTTTCACTAGCAAAATGAGCCTATGAAGAATGCATGTGAAACTCCTTTTGACCTTGAGGGTGTACTTACTCCATCTCAAGGATCATGCATTGATGATGACATAGATCAATGCTAGGGCTAACCAATTAATAATTATACACGTGAATAAGTCAAACATGTACATGTCAATAAGGGAACTACAAGTACTCATAAACACGTAAGCCTCAAAAAGTATACACACAAATACATAGTATACACAAATTAAAACAAAGTATATGCATGAATACAAGGTATATGCATGAAAATATGTAAGCCACAAAGTATACACATAAGTTGTAAAGTATACACTTGAATATACGTAACTCATATCTATTGAACCATCAATTTAGAATGCAAATATGGACAAGCATCGAAAAAAGATATTTGTATTAACCAAATAGCCATGTAGGCATACATATATATATGTCAATATAAGTATGAAATATATGTACAAAATAGCCATGTAGGCATACATAAATATATGTCGATATAAGTATGAAATATATGTACAAAATAGCCATGTAGGCTTACGAGCATGCCATCTAGGCATACAATGTCAAATATGTCCAATAAAAAATATGTACAAAACTGCCATGCAGGCATACAATAAAGGACTCTGGAATCAAAAGTCATTGCTCTCCATGCCCAAAAAATAAAATCTTTCCCTTTCCTTTTCGCTCGGATGGCGATAGGTCTATCACTCATTTTTGCTCCGCTCATGGAGTGCTCTTGTTACTCCTCCTAGGGTTTAGTTCATGGTGAAGTTTAACTGTTACAATAAGAAGTAAAGACATGAATATATATAAATTACATTATAAAAAATGATATATTTGACAAAATAATCACTTACAGCCATCTCACGATCTTTGTCCACGAAGGAAATATCCTCATGCCCATGCTCAGGCGTGCTCAAGCCCTGTATAAACCATGCAAATAGACAAAAACTACATGAATCAATAATGGTTTGATTTCTCACTAACATCTATAACAAAAAATGTAAATTAAAATTTACTAATTTGCCTCATACCTCTTATGTCAGAGCCATCAAGGATTGTATAGCAGATGTCACACCAATATCCGTTGCCCTTGTCACATTCAAAGGTGTATCATCTCACAACAACTGAAAATAAAACAACAAATTATTCAACGTAATCAACAATGTGCATGCATAAACTACACAAATCTATTAAGTACTTGATTCATTAGTTAAACTCTTTATTCTATTACCCACGTGAAGGTTTGAGTAAATCCACCGCCACTAGGAAGTGTTCCATCAAAACCTGCAATATTAGTCTGTTCAACATCCAAAATTGCATATTAAATTACCATTCGTAAAACAATGCCATTAATATGCAATAAACTTATAATTGTTTACTAGTTACATACCCTAGTGCTAGGTGTACTGCAAAAGTAGGTTGGTGGGGGGGCGATGTATCCAGTCTCAACACTGTGACCCTGCAATTTTATCAAAATCATAAAACATTTTTAGTTAATCTTGCATTTCAAAATCAAAATTTAATAAATTAAATGCAATGAACACATGCACTAACTTTTACCTGACTATCAATGCCATATGCCTCATGCAAAATGTTAGCTGCCCTCTCCATCTCCATAGCTATAGACAAATCCTACGTACCAGTCTCCTGAGGGTCGGTGGGGTCACGTGAACAAGTAGCCCCGCAAGATTGACACACATGTGTTCAAAGACCATCACTAGAAGACTCCCCTAGATGGCACTGTAGAATAGGGCTAGTATGATGGATGACACTCTGGGTCAAAGTGTTGATTGCCTGCAATGTCTCTACATCAGCAGTTTCCTTCATGATAGAAGGCATAACAATGTGCTCATGAGGTGGCCTAGCTAGCGCTCATCTACCTTGTCGCGTAGGATCCGGCTGTGCACCAGGTCTATCCTAAGCTGACCCCCCACCTCTCCCCTGGAAATACCTCATATCAAAATAATTTGGGATTTTGTTCAATATGAACTCACTGTATAGTTTCCTCAGGAAATATTATAGGACCTCGCAATTGTTGCATGGTGGGTAATCGAAGACCATGTACCACCTATCATAAAACAACTCCTTCATTTTTTGGTGGTGGCACTAATGGATAGGAAACCTCTTCGCATTGAGGGTAAGATTTTGATTTCTGCGTGGGTCGGTGAATAATGAACAAAAGTCACCTTTTTTTATTTTTAAATCTTTCACATCCTTGTATGATAGTTTGTTTGCATAATACTCCCTAGCTACCTGCCTCCTATCTTCCCATCCAGTTATTTGTTTGCTAATTGAATCTATGTTTGTTAACATGTCTTTCAATGAATTTGCTAGGGTCATTCTTTTTGTGGTTGAACCATTTGGATCACTCAACCTATTGATCAAATCCTCAATTTGTTTCTTGTTGTCCTCAATTTCACTCATTAAATTTTGTTGAGTTCTAGGAGGGGGATGAGTGATTGGTGGAGGAGGTTGATGTTGTGGTTGATTTTCATCTTGAGGATTTGGTTGGTCCTCCTATTGAGGATTTTGAGGGTTTGCAGGTTGATTTGCATCTCCTAAAAATTCAAACAAATAGATATCAAATTCAACCTAAAACTAAAAAATTTAAAACAAAAATCATAGAATCCTTACCTCTTACAGCTCCTCGTCGTCATGGCGCCATCGTTGTGAAGAAATTTGGATTCTTGGTGAAGAAACTCTTCTCCTAGAATGCGAGCACGATATTTGGGGTTTTTGGCCACGGGGTGGAGCAAAAAAACCAGTCGAAATGCAAATGAGAGATTTGCATTTGTATTTTTTCTTTTAACAGAAGATAACGCGAGCGCGTTATAATGCACTCGCATTATGTCTTTGCATTTGTGGCCGAAGGGAACTTCTTCTTTTTTAGGGTGTCCATGGAATTGCTACCCATTTCCATGCACCCGCCCATATAAAATAAATAAATAATTGAGGTGGTTGCGATAATAATTGTAGATAGGTACCAAGACAAATATTGAAAGGGAGCCCACTTTTCTTTCCATGAGAATAAAGGATCTCACATTGCACCAAGCATAGAATGTGTAGATTTTGTGATATTGTTACATTCTCTGCACATCTCCTTTTCGATATATGATCATTATGATTGAAATTTTCCAACTCACTTCCATTGGAGGGATTGTTTAGGGAAATTAGATCTAGGGTGTTATCTTTCTCTATACAAGGCAATGCCTTTCCCACTATAGAAAGGAGAGGGGAATCACCCTGTAGAAGAAAAGTTTTTATATTTAGTCCTTCAGTCAATTGAACTCTTTGTAATTGTGTCAGTTGGCCCTTTACATTTGCTTAAAAAATGATATATACAATTATCTTTCTTAGATATGTCTATTTATGTGTGTTTCTATGATGTTATTGCTAATCATCTGATCAATGTTTTGTAAGTTCTTTAGTTTATTTCTTGAATTTTTATATTTTTTAATATAGAAATCATGCATGATTATGCTCTTTTCTCTTGAAATTATCGTCTTTAAGATAAATGATCTCTATGTAAAGTTTGATGTTAAAGCTCTTTTGACAAATTGTCTAGTATTTTAGTTTTGTTTTAAAATAAATTCTTTCATTTTTTATTTTATAGATTAATAATTATGTTGAAAATCATACAAACAGTCAACTTCTAAAATCTCAGAGGCTGTCTTACACTTTAGGTCATATATTTACAAAAAATTTCATGTTGATATATAGATGTATGAGAATACAAAATTTAATATCAATAGTTTTTAAGGTCAAAATTCGTGAACGATATCACTATCTACAAGTATGTGGTTGTGGTCAACCCCTTCTACTTCACTTGTCCCCTCAAGTTGGATGAAAAGGCTATGCCAAACATGATCTCTCCTTTGATGTGAGTCCTTTGATTCTTGCCCTCTTTGCATACCCCACCAAAACATGTGGTTCAATTTATCCCCATTGGTGATGAATTCCAAGGGAATTCCCACTAAGAGGAAAGAAGATTAAGTGTTTTTGATCCCCAAGATCGCCTTGAAATACAAGAGAATATCATAGAAAAACTATCTTCTTGGAAATACAATAAAACTAAAGAGACTAATTAGGTGATTTTAGTCTCCAAAATCACCTTTTGATTCAAGGAGAGATCCTACACACTTTAAAGTTCACAAGTAAATTATACAAGGGTTCATTCCAATAGCATAAAAAGTGTCCAACTAAGCTAGTGAAAAAAGCGGATCCTTGGACAAGTGAAAGTTGCATCAAAATAAGTTAGAAGTTTTAACAAGTGTCACATTGGTGAAAAAAATAATGTTAAACACCAATAAGTTATAAACACTGGTTGGTTAAAATAGATGATGAAATTCTAAAACAAAATGCATCCATTGACACATAAATTAAAATTCTAATATGATAACATACACCAAAAAAAATGAAATGCTATTCTCATAATGTAGACACCAAAATTCATACCCGATATGGAGCGGAGTGGGAGGGGGAAGAGGAGCGGGGGAGGAAATTTGAAATTAGGGGTTGATGATGGCGAGGGGGGAGAGGATTCTGATGAGGCAGCTAAATTTTTGTTGTTGGGTTGGTCACTACTGTTGTTGTACTAGGTTAAGAAGTTGTTGTCTCTGGCTTGGAGGGTTGTGTTGTTGCAGGGCTGCCTAGTGTTGTCATCCTTATTTGATGTTCATGTATTATTATTGCCTTCTGGCACTTGTTTCAAGCCTCGGTTCTGTTTTAAAGTGTGGGGTGGGTTGTTGCCTTCTTTTTCTAGTGCTAACCTCATGCAACTCCCTTGGCCATTTGTGGTGGTCATGGGTTCTCTTTGTCTCAAGAGGGTTGGGCTTAATGATTTTTTTACTATTGAGATTGTGACCCAGTGGTGGCTTCCCTTCCATGTTGTTGTTATAAGTGTTGGCCTGGTTGTAGAAGGTTTCCCCTCTTGCCTTTGTTCTACTGTTGTGTTGGTGTTGTTGTTTCACTTGGCTATTTTTTTGCTGACGTTGTTGTTTGACCATTTTTTCGTGTCTACTGCTGAGATGACACTACTGGGTGGTTGTGTTATCATTTTCCCCCCTTGGTATGTGTTATTTTTACTATTGTTAGGGGTGTTCTTTCTTTTGGAGGCTTCTTTTCTTAGGTGAGTTTCTCAATTTTTTTGGCTAGGAACCCTCTTAGGCCTTTGGCTATTGATTTTTTTCAAGGCTCGTATGTATGGGTTGCTCCTTATGTGTTTCTTGATTGCCCATGTTCTTGTTATAAGTATGGTGGCTGGTTTTATCCCTATGGCTCTCTTGATGGCCCATTTTCTTAAGTTTTTGGTGGCTGTCATGGTTCTCCTTTCTCCTAGTTGGGTGGCTTTCTTTCCTTTTCTATAGTCTATGTCTTCTATTCAGGTGAAGATTACTCTTGTTGAGGTGGAGTCCTCTCTTTTTGAGGTAGAGTTGGGGTATGTGGATTTTTGGAGGTTCTTTCCTTGTTGTTGGTCCTTTTTGTTACAGTATCTTTTGAGGTGGTGTACGCTCCTATGGAGGTGGAGCTATTATTTGTTATAGTTTGGTTTTAGTGGTGGTAAGTTTCTCCATGGTATCTTCTCCTATAGAGGGGAGCCTACTCCTTTTGAGGCAGAGTCTGATTCAAATCTTCATGTTTGGTGGTGCTACAAGAGGACTTCTTCTCCCTATTGGTGTGGCTGGGGGGTCTCCTCCCTTGTTTTGGTGGGATGGAAGTTTGTGTTGAACAAGTCCTTTTGGTGTTCTTGCCTAGTGGATCTAGGTTGTGTTCGTGAGAGAAGTGGGATTAAGGTCCTAGTTAATTCCTAGTGTGTTGTGAGGGATGTTGGTCCTTGTAATCTAGCTATGAGTGGGTTCCAGGGTCCCTTCTAAACCTGGTTTGGGTTCAAGTTTCCTTCTAAAACTTGGTTGTGTTGGGTTTAAGGTTCCTATTAAAACCTTTTTTGATTAATGCAGATTTGAGTAGTCATGTTGTTCATTTATTAATTTTTTGTTCGTTCATTGTTGGTTGTCTATGTTGTATTCATGTGTAGCTTGTTCTTTTTTGAGTGGGTTTTGGGTCCCTATCAAAACCTATTTGTAAATGGTTTTAGGTCCATTCAAAACCTGTTGTAAATGGTTTCAGGTCCATTCAAAACATTTTTTCCCATATCATCAAAATGTAGACACCAAAAGATAAATATAAATGCTAAAAGATGAGTTTTATGTTTAAAAAATGGTTAGTTAACTTACAAAATCTAAGAAAAATGATGAAATTCTAAAATAAAATGCATGCACTGACATATAAATAAAAATTATAATATGATAGCGTAGATACCAAAAAATAAATTGAAATGATAATCTTATAACATAGACACCAAAAGATAAATAGAAATGTTAAAAGTTGAGTTTTATGTTTACCAATTAATTACCTTAGGTACATTGATTCCCAAAACATATAATTTATAATGAAAATGCAAACACTTAAGTAAAATAAAAATATTGAAAGGGAAAACTTGCTGAACAAAACTACAAAAGTTAGCATAAAACCATAAAAAATAGAAACCTACATAGAGAAGGTTAGTAATAATGATGAAAATGAGTTATTAATTCCATATACAAAAAAATACAGAATACAAAAAAACAAAGATAAAAATGATATAGAATAAGAGATTTCGGGTTGGAGATGGAGGCGTCAATCTAAAACAACTATGCAATAAGTTTATAGATGTGTTGAAATAGGCACAAAAATGCTAATCTTATGTAGGGAATAAAAATGCAAATAAACCTATGAACACAAAAATAAACCTACATACAAATGATTAGCACACCATGAAAATATGTTAGAAATCTAAGACCTTACAAAAAAAGATTAGGAAATTTCCAAAATATTACATAATGAGGAATAAATAATGTTAGAGTTAATGCATCAATGAATGCCTAAAATGTTGATGAATGCATCAAAGGGTAAATTGATGCACATAGATATGAATGGATGTGTTAAAATTAAAGCCACACACATTGAACCATCAATCAACAACAACAAACTATACAAAAAGAGCTACAAAAAGATGTTAGGAGGGACATGGATCCCATTAGGTGTACCAAAATATGTACAAGAGAGTGTAAAATATAAACAAAAGACTTAAACTATGAAATTTAAACCCTTATTCTATACCTAATTGCAACCTCTAGATTGATCTAAAAGACCATGCATAAAAGATGAAGGAAAGTAGGATTCTCTCACCCACAATCCGTTTATTGTACCAATTGATGGTTGTGCTCAAAGTGGATTTGTGATTGAGAGAGGATGTAATGTGATCAAATTTATAGCAGAGCATTACATTCAAAGAGTTACTAAAAATAGCTCATGCAATGAGCTATTTATAGACTTGAAAGATGGAGGATCAAAGGTTGAGATTAATTTGAGAGATCAATGGAGAAGGTTGATTGAGAGGATTGGATGCATGAGAAGCCTCCAAGTGGAAACTTGTGATTAGTGCACATGAGGAAGAGTCGGTTTATTGCTTAAAATTATTTAATCAACATTGGTAATTTTTATTGAGATAATTACTTAAATCAAGAGAATTTATTTAATTAATTTAGAAGATGATGATTGAAAGGGAATTAGTGATAGTATAATTTTTGAGAGGTGATTTTAGGTGTCCAAAAAAACATTAGAAACTTATCAAGTATATGAATAATTTTCTTGAGATCGAAATTAATTGTATTATTTATTGATCATTATAATTCCTACCATTACAAAATGCTTGAAAGTCAAAATAATAATAAGTGTTCTTAATAGTTACTCAATGTCATTGTAATGTATTTAAAAATTAGTTTGTGTATTGTATTATGATTAAATTCTACTAATATGAGTTTCACATGTTAGGAAATGTGTTTGAACCTTGCTCTTGATGTTAAAAATGTAAAAAATGTAATTCTTAGGCTATAAAATAGAAAAAATCAAATTTTGATCTATTGAAGTCATTTCATGTCCCATAAATAATTCTAAGTTGTTCAACATTGCTTCTATTGATTCCTACTATGTAGATCTCTTTGATTTATAAAAGTTAAAAACTAGGCCCAAACATCCTCTAGGATCAAAAGTTATTACCTCAAGAAATCTAACCTCCCTTGCTTGGAAACATAAAAACATCTATGACACATTAAAAATTTGTATGAGGGATTAACACTTCTTGACCAACTCATGATGCATGTTATGATACTCAATAAGATATTTTTAATGGATATCGTGGATCCAAAATGGAGTCCCCAAGTTGGTGAGTGGAGTATGATGAAATTATAGACTTAGGTGGAAGTAATATGTTATTTTTAGTTTGTGGACTCATCTTCAAATTTGGGTGTTGCATTTCTACCTAGGAATTTAGGTGCAATATTTTTTGGGTGCTTTCAGTTCATGGTTTCCTAATTACCATTTTATGATTTCATGCATTACTTTAAGTGTTTGAGATGGAGATTTTGATAGTGATTTTTATAGGTATTGTTATGTTGTAGAATTACTCTAGATCTCTTGTTGGTGATACACTTATAAAGGCCTAGAATCAAGTGTATTGAAACATTTTATTATTTAATAATATATTGAGTTTCTTTAGAATGTGGGTAAATGTAAGAAGATGAGTCCACTTCTAGTGAAAGTTTTGAACTTAGAAAAAAATCAAAATCAGGCAAAACAAAACAAGATCCCATTATTTAGAAAATGAGATCTCGTTCTGCTTCGGGATCCCGAGCCAAGAATGGGATCTCATTTTTAGAAACGAGATCCCGTTTACTAAAGGCTTAAAATTAAAAAAAACAAACAAACAAACAGGGATCCCGTTTCGTAAAATTTCAAATTTCGGCTTGATTTTTTCTATGGATTTTGTGTTGGGAAAGAGGCTTTGGGAGCCAACCCTTAGCTTTGGACCTGCTTTGACCTACAACTTGAAGGTCATGTCAATGTTAATAGAACATAGTGACTTTGGACATATGTCTAGAGACATTTTTTGCAAACAAAATTGATGAAATTAAAATCCATTATAGATGAGATTGTGTAGATTCCAAATATGTAATTTTTTTACAATTGTTTTTTTCTATTTTTCAAATAATTTTTGATGAAATCGGTCCATAAACTTGAAATATCAAGGGTTTTTAGTATTTTAATAACTTTTTATTAAAATAATTTTTTGAAAAAGAATCATATGTTCACATTCTTCAGACAATTTTTTACAATCTGAAAAAAATCAAAAAATGATTAGTTTAGGCCATCTTATGTGTGACGTACACAAGGATTTTTCAAAATAGCAAATATGACCAATAAAAAATAACAAAAAATATTCAAAAACAATTACAAAAAAATATCTTCCACATTCTTCAATGTGTTAAAAATATTTTCCCAAAAGGATTCAAAAAAATTCAATTATTTAGGTCAAAATATGGATGGCGTACACGTGCACGGTATGGTAAAAAAAAGTGACTTTTAAACAATGGTTTTTAGAAATGCTTATTAAAAATAAATTTGCATCATATGGGTATTAAAATAAATTACATATTTGAAAACTAGACTCGAATTACTACATTTCATATTACTGACTTTTTTTAAGATTCAATTTTAAGTGCTTCAAATTTCTAGGTCAAATGAGACAAATTCTAAAAATTAGAGAAAACCACTTTTTGGCCAAAAAGTGGACTCAACTTCTTGCACATGCCCTATAACAGCTTCCCAAGGCTTTGTGGGGCCCAACGTTCACTTGCAATAGATGCAATAAATGTTTTTTTTATTACCAAGTCACTTGCAACAACATTAGAAGTTAAAAGATTCACTTTAGTCATTTGTGCCATCAATTACAAATAGAAATACACAATATCTCAAGGTATTGCTTGTAGGAATGTTGCAGGAGTGACCCTAGGATTTTTGAAGCCTATAACAATGTTATAGGTATGGTAGAATGAAAAAGAGCATATGGTCTAGTGGTTTGGTATTTTCTAGTAGGGATGGAATGCCAAGAGGAATTGTATAAACAATGACAATATAAAGGATCGATTGGTAAATAAAATTTTGAAGAGCCAATTATTTCCTTAATAGCAACTCACATCCTTTTTTAGCAACATTAGTATGTGGTGATAGTTTCATGGATAATAGTGGCATGAAGAGCATAGGCCATTCTTCCTAGAGTTTTTTTCCTATTTGAGGGTTTTTGTAGAGTTAACTTGTGCTGCATGTTTTGTGTGACATAAATTGTTTCGCTTTTGAGATGTTTGGTATTTTAATCCTTTAATGCACATGTCATAGGAAACCATTATATGTGGTTAAATGCATGCAAAGGTAGTTGAGAGCATCTCATTTTTAATTGTATATGAGATGTACTAGAGTGCAATGTAGTTTCCTCAAGTTTATGGATCAAGTGGGTCATGTGTAGGGGAGGCAAATGACCATCACTAATGAAGATGGTCAACTAGGAAAAAGGACCACTATTGAAACTAACAAAATGATGGCAAAAATTCTTGCTTGAAACATGATAATTGTTACCCCGTCTTTTGAATTTTAGCAAGATGCAAATGGTTGTGCACAATAATGGACAATTGCTATCAATGGTAAACTTTCGTTGTCTAGGAAACTATCACCACAAACTATCACCACCAAAGAAAGATGTAAATTATTGTCAAGGAAATAATTGCCTTTGCAACTTTCGCTTTGCACATCATCGTCTTTATTTTCGCCAACTATACAATTCCATTTGATATTTTATCCCTTGTTGGACAATGCCAAACCACTCATCTACATGCCATGTTTCTTTCAGCCACACCTACACTCCTGCAAGCTTCAATAATTTTAGGACTACACCTACAAGATTGCTACAAGGAACACCTTGAGCTATTGTGTATTCCTATTGGTTTTCAAGAGTAAAGACAACTTTGAAATAAATCTATCACTCCTAATGTTGATGTAGGTGACTTGGCAAAAATTTAAATCATTGTAGTATTTGTTGTAGGTGAATGTATAGACCCATAAGGTCTTCACAAGGTATTGCATGTCACTTGTAATCTTCTTGTAAGAATTGTACAATTCATCTCATCATAAATATCTTACAAATTAACCTTACTCATTCACCAAAACTTAATTTACTTATAAATCACATCTATTGAATTTTAAACTTTAAAATATTATTAAATACAATCTTAAACATAACTAAAAATAACATAAAATAAAAAATACAAAATTTACAAATTTCAACCTTACATACTCTACCAATTTACGTCTTTACCTTTACCTATGAAGAGGAGGAATCAAAACATGAGCCTAAGATGCAAAACTCCAATTATGTTAAAAGGAGGTCACTATAGCCAAAAAAAAAAAAAAAAAAAATGTTAAGATATCGAGGCATGGCCCCACTCACATCTCTCACCATAGTATTTTATCCACGTTTTATTTGATGAAGTGATTTGATAATATTGTCGATTGTAAAGTATACCTAATTAAAATCTCCTTGATATTAATATATTTTTATTTTATTTTATTAGTGGATGGTAGTGACACGTGGAAAATGGAACTGTCTACCATTCCCGGCAAGTGATTGTCCACATATTGATGAGCAATGTGAGTAAATAAAGATAAAGATATTGATAAGAACAAAAAGAATTATGGAATTTTTGCCGGGAATAAAGATTTTTGCTTACGTGGACGGAGTTATTATGTTCAAACCATAATTTAAAGTAGTACCAAAATTTCAAGAATAACAATCCAAAATAATTACGACAAATAAGACAAAATCACATTCTATAAAATTCCTTAAAATATTCAACACTGCATTAATCGAAATCAAATATCACTCATATAAAATTAAGAGCCTATAATTATTATATCATTTATTTAGATCTTAGGTTAAATATCTCGGATTAAATTAAATCAACTTTTGAATCTTTTGTAGTGTTTGAATTTTGATGATAACAATTGTATAAAATTCAGTAACAATTATGAGTGGGGAGAGAGGATTAGATTAAGGCACAATAGCCACATTAGTACAATTGGCACTTTACTGTCCACACATTTATGAACATATCCATATTAAACTAGAGAGTTCCCAATAGGGATTAAAGCCAAAAAATAGGTATTGGACTCATGTGCCCTGTGACTAGGACTTCCTTGGCCAATACAATTCATCACAATACATTTAAGTTAAATATGTCAAATACCTAACTTATTTGTTACACATCATAATTCTAATATGACTTGAAGTTCACAGTAGAGTTTATTTGGTTAGAAGAAAAGAATGAGTTTCCCCACATGGGTATCACAATCACAATGGTATCTTCCAAAAGATCAATTCTACAATAAACCACATGATATGTTATTTGATTATTTGTTTTTTATTGGGACATATGTGTTTGTTATGTTTCATGTTTTGTCGTGTATGTGTTGGTTAAATGAAGTTGTATTTAGTGGTGTCCATTCTCTGATTAATGTATGGGTGTACTTTCTCCACTTTTGGACATTTATATGTCTAACAAACTCCTCCTCCGCATCTAAAATAGGTACCATTGAAAGTCCTCCCATGACCTTTACTTTTGCCTTCCACTTTTTTAGGACTCATCTCAGCGCCAAAGTCTTATATATAATTAGATGTTGTAGTATTATTTTGGTGTATTCCCTTGTTTATCATAATGCTTGTTTTGTGATTGTCTTTACCTTGCACTTTCTATTTTTAAGATAGTTTATCCTCTATATTTATTGTAGGTTAGTAGACCCTCTCAACATATTGATTTGGTATCAAATAGATCTCATCTTGAATTTCACATGCAGTCCATTCGAATATTGAGACACCCTCTCCAATAAAACATTAATTAGAAAATGTAGTTGTTAGAGAATTTAAGGTTGGAGAATTGATTTTAAAATAAAAATATAATCTGCATGAAAAAGATAAGATTCAAGGAAATTTTTAGTCAAATCTATTAGGGTCATACATCACTACTTTGAATTATGGTTATGCCCTTGTGGATTATCTACCTTGAATGGAAAGTTACTTAAGGATCAAACTAATGTTACTAGACATCTAAAGTGTTAATACACCCAATTTTTAAACGGTTTAAGATTTCTATACCATAATGTGACAAACACATAGCACACATATAGATGCCACTCACCAATATATTGTTCAAATACATTTTCATTGTTTGTCATTTCTTATAGATGATTATATTTTATATAACAATAATATGAATCGTGTTATTTGTTGTATCAATAATAAGAGATTTGATGATGATATCCTTCCTTAACTAATCATGGCACATGTGATACACCATTTTGGTTAGCTTCCCCACTTAAGGAAATTTATTATTTTTTATATTTTGATCCAACTGAATTGGTCTACTCTCTCTTGAATAAAATTTCTTTATGATGTACCGTAATTTTATATGATCATATATCTTAAACTATTTATATGACAAATGTTCTTTCATGGTAATATCTGTTATGACATATGACATTATTCCTATGTATTATATTTTCATATGATCATATATCTTACACTAAATTTATTTGACAAATGTTCTTGCATGATAATATCCTTTTTGACATTATTGCTATGGTATTGGCCTATTGATATCATATGTCATTATTTTTATATGATCTTGTATGTTTCATATCATACTTGACATTAACATTTGGGGAAAAACTAGAGGCAATGCCTATTGCCTACTACCCCTTCCCCACTATATGAAATTTCACGATGATATCATTTTTCCCACATTTAGGGATCCTAAGAACATTGACATGTACATAGAAATTACAATGCTCCTTTACTCAAATTGAGTTCATAGTGTTATTATGAATCCATTTTGAGGGGGCTATTTCCTATCCTTATTCCTATCCTTATTATAAACTTAGCTTTTACATGAGTATAGGCATGAATAGATTGATGGGTTCATGTTGACTCTTTAGAAATCCTCAACAAACCTACGCAAGGGGATATCGTTTGTAACATTTTCATGACTTTGTGTTTGTGTAAATTAGGGGCGCTACACTAGTTCTAACTTCTCAACAAACCGAAACGATATGATGCTATTTTTTGATAATGCCTATATAAATTGAGGAGGAACATCAGTTCTAACTTCTTGAAAACCATATATACACTAAATTATCATTTTTTATTCTCACAACCTTTTACACATTTCATAGGGATAACTAAGTCACATTCTTGTTGATGGTGGTTTTAGCATAACCAACTCCAAGTAGTTAAAATATCACTCTACTTATCTTGAAAATTAGAAAATTCAGCTCCAAAGTTCCTTTCCAATAAGGTCTTGACCATGTTAGACAACTAAGTGACCTATGTGATTTGTTAACAAGGAAATTTTCTTGGTAGGATCAAGTTTAGACAATGATAATCAATCAAATGACTCAAATCTACTGAGAAACAAATAATTTAATTTTCTAAAACATATATTTGAAAGTATTTCTTATTATATTTAACAAACTAAGGTAGATCTAGAATTTTCTAATGCCTAACATAGATCCAAATCTATCCTAAACTAATATGCAAAAGAAAGATAAAAAACTAATAAGGGTTAGAGAAAGAATAAATTGAAACAAATAATTGAACAACAATAAATAAAACTTAATCTCTTAGATTTGAATGGTTAGATGAGATCCCTACTTTCCAATATTAAAATAATTAGTATTCTACACAACCATTCACAATATCAATGTAAGCATATGAGGAAATTATAACATAAGATGTTTCAAATTGCATACAGTCGAATCACCATATTCCATGCACACATTTTAGACATGACTTTATGGAAGCACAATTAGAACACAAATATCACCAAATTATTCACTTTTATATAAATAAAAGGAAATTAATCATTACCAAGATCAGAGCCTTAATGAAACAACATGCATGGTCCTTTGATTAGTATCAAAATTTATAAATTTACAATGCTCAGTAGAACTACATTTATTGGTTGGTTGAATATCCTCTCTATGTTGTATGAGGGATAAAAATATTCTCAACATCCTCTAATTCCTTGGATAGTTTTTCCAAAGTACATTCTCTCATTAATCCAAAGTTATCCTATAATAATCTTTGATCCTTACTTCATGCTTATCTAGCTAGTTAGCTCAGTAGTCTTCTAGAGCAGGTTCATGTTTGAAATATGCCCCTATTATTGGGTAGATCTTCCCTATGGGATCAAATTTAGCCCTTGTATCTCCAAGTGAACCCATGGGTAGTGGAGCCATCTCAACTTCTATAGTATTAGTTGTTTTATCGTTGGCACAAGAATACACACCTACCTTGATGGGGAAGACATACCCAAACTTATGTTTGTTGGCTACTAGCTTTTGAATATGTACAACTTGTCTACAAAGCTCCAACAAGATGAATTTTTCATTAGCATACTTGGGCAGCTTGTAAGGTTCCTTATGGGAGCTTGCAACTCCAATATATATGAAGGTATTAAATTGGATATATCAATTCCCCCAATTTACTAACTCAGTAGCTTATTCTACAGATAACCTTTTAGCAAAGTCATTTTCTAGCCTTCTTATAATTTCAAAAATGAAGGCATCATTGAATATACAATAATTATTTTAGATTTCTTTCATTTCCAACTAATGGTAGTGATGGTATATTCTTGTTTTTCCTAGTTGGAGGGAGACAAATCTTCTCAACCCCAAAAAATAGGATTGATAATCCAATAAATATACCCTATAATATGACATCATGTAGAATTTGGTGCTCTCCACTACATCAATCAATTAGCAATTAGTCATGTGTATAATCAATAATTATGGTTATTCATTCAATATTATTTTGATCTTCTATCTTCAAGATGATTTAGCACATTCACGGGTCAAATTATTTGGAATGGGGGTGTCCATACACCCTACTAAGGAGTATGATGAGATCCTTTGCATCTTCTCTAAACTCGCTCTTGTGTTGTACCTTTTTCATCTTTTGTGCAAATTTATTAAGCACGAGGAGGAGGTGGTCATTGATAAAACAAGTGGCTTCCTTGTTTGGATTCTCATAATAGTTCAAGGCTTTATTCATATCTACAGTGTCATATTGTGCATATGTTGGGAGACAAAATAGTCTTTCTATCATTTTTGGACTGATGTCTAACACCACTCCACCTGATGGGACAAATAACTTTCTCCATCTTTGATCATAATGTTGGGCATATTTTGATTCCAACTCATTAGACTATATTGAAATTAGAAAATTTGATGCTTCAACCAACCCAGAGCTTGTTAGACATTGTGACATGTTAGTCCCATCTCCTTCTCTATGAAATTTTTGCAAAAACTTTGCAATATCCACATGTCCAAATTTTGTATCATTGATCTCGTTGTAAGATGAAAAAATTTCGGAAGGGGGATTATACCCCTTTAGTTCATACTTCATCTTGGTTGGTTCTCCTTGCATAATTTTTCAAAACTTACACAAACACCATAATTAGGAAGCATGGCACAATTTTGGAAGGAAGATCTGTGTTTATAATATACTTTTAATATTAACACTTACTCACAAATTTCAATATCACTTATTCATAGGATTTTGGGAGTCTCTCATTTCTTATGCTAAGTGTTATGGAATGGCTAGGTCCAATGCTTATGTTAAAGAATATATTATCGAGTCTCAAGAATAAAAAAGACTCCTTCACACTTACCAAAATCAAACCAAGTTAATATGCCTTGATTCCCCATCTTGTATAAGTGAGTAGTACTTGTGTCGAAGATCAAGAATCATTAATGCCGCATACTTCATGCTAGTTAGGCCTATTAGTATGAGAATCCCTTTAATGTCCTCATCCCATTTATAATTTATGGCATAAGTGTCGAGGATTGGATATTGGGATCATCATGTAAACACTACAAAAAGGATAAACCGTTGAAGCTAACCTTGTGTTGGTGTTTCCAACTGATTGCCCAAGTTTCTCTAAGAAATAGCTAAATCCTATACTTAATAACCCTAGATTAATGGCCAATGAACAAGAGACAAATTTTACAATTGTTCTCCTTTGCACTTTAGGCTCCGAAAAACCAAGGTGAGTTTCCCTTTACATAACATCATTCTCAAATTTCAACAATATGCTCAATGATGTCAAAACATATTACAGTTTTCACACTAACAATTTGGAGGATGAACTTGATTCACTAAATCTTCTTCAGACCCTCTATAGCTTTGTACTTTAATGTTGTGAAATGAGCATAAAAAAAATAGATAAAATAATTATTTTTTTCAAAATTTAGGTTGATTCTATGAATTAATCTGATCGATGGATTATCTATTACAGATTCAAGAATGAAGAAATTTTCCTGATAAAAAAACTAAAACCTAATTCAATGGTCTTTCACAATCCCATTTCCTTACAATAAGAAAACCAACAAATGTACAACACTATTAATCTTCTTTAAAATCCTTATCATAACCATAGCATCTTTACTTATTCAACTTAAAGCAATTTTAATCTATTACTTGAAGAGAAGCCAACAATTAAACATCCAATATAGAATATGTTCAATGAGAATCTTGATGATCTTTGATTATTAATATTCAAAAGATATTGTTTTACAATATGGAGACATCAACAATGTGAGTTGTATCTATATAAACAACAAAATTAAATTATTTGTTGCTATTATAGAGAAAATTTACAACATTCTCTTTTCTAAACTTCAAAATACCTAATTATTCAAGACTAGTTCTATACAAAGAATTGCTCAAAACCTAAGGACTCAAATCCTAGAATAAGGCTCAGAATTCCCTTTCATAGAAGTAAGGGAGCAATAAGATAAAAGCCTTATTCCATTACTTATCATACAAAAGACAGAAAAAAAAGCGGTGAAACCTTCACAAAAGACAAAATACATTTGAACATGAGAAGGTAACCACTAAAATAGCTATTCAAGCTCTCTAAGAGCATTTTTCTATACATGGATGAATCTGATTTGTCCCAATTTTCCTTTTGGAGTCGATGAAGTGTATCTAATATCTTACATACTTACTTGTTGATCTTCTATAGATATTGAATATTGATGATTGATTGAAAAGCAACTCAAATCCTTGCATTGCTTATCTCCTTGTTTATTATCCTACCTTGATGGCAAGCTATCACCTAATAGGGATAAATTGATTAGCTCTGACCATGTGATCAATATGATCATCACATTTTAATACTTGCACCATGTCAGAAAAACCAGCCATGCTATACTCAAGATTGGAGAGCATATCCATGTTAAGGTTTAGTTTCTCTTAATTTATTTCATCATCATTATTTATTTTTACATAGATAGGAGAGAGAATGTCAACAAAATTGTCTCTCCATTCCTTGCAAGATTTCATCTCTCCCTCTTTATCTAGTATGGGAGGCACTTGAAATTCCTCAAAACCTTCAAAAACATTCATCTCTCTCCTTATGAGTGCATGAAATTCATTATGGTTCTTGATGATACCATCTAAAGAATCAGATTTAGAAAGAATATCAAATACTAAATCTTGATCAAAATTGGAGTTTTTAAAACAATCTTCAACAGTGCAACTCCTAGGGCCCAACCAATTTGAGAACATTTCAACCTAACTCCTATCTTGGCATGGTTAGTGAATGTATCCTTCAAAATTTTATAATTGTTCTAGACCTTGTCAACATGGCTCAAAATGTTAGCTAATGTATGGACCAACATGTTGTCAACTAGGTCTGAAATTTTCTTATCTCCTTCGTCTTTAGCTGCTCTTACCTCCTCTTTTCTCTGTTTAAGAATTTCTCTTAAATTTTAGTGTTTAAAATTATCATCCTATGATTCCTTATCCTCTATTATAGGTTGTGGAGGTGGTGGCAATCCCATAAACATGTTTACCTATTCCTACAACTTCAAATTTATGGCATTGACCCTAGTCAATTCTCCCTCAAACCTCTTAACTACCGCTTTTGTAAATCTTTTGAAAATAAAATTTCCATTGAGTTCATTTGGGTCATTGATTACTTGGGGCTTATTTGTCTCTAGGAAAATAGACCATATTGCCAAGGTCTCATGCCTTGGATTGAACCATGACCCAAAATAGAGAGCATCAACTTGCTCTTCTGATTGTGGAATAGGGTCATTCCCCCTTGTCTGTAGATAGTATAAATTTCTACTTCAAATCATATATCCCACCTTGGAAAGAGTAAGCATCCAACACTCCTCACTAACTCTGAGATGTTATGGTAGTCATTTTTGCATTTACCTTTATCCAAAATTCTACAATAAACTCCTTTTTATTTTCCTCTATGAACTTTTTCCCATACATCTTTTGTTATAATTCTTCTCCTTTATTCTTAATGACAAAATCCTTAAACTCCTTAATGGTGATGAATTTGTCATCTTGCATAAATTCTAAGCAAGCTTGAGTCCTTACATCATCTACCACTTTTCAAGGAGTGGTAACACCACCCACATAGGTGAAAATCAATATCCCAAGCCTAAAGGTAGCATGTCTAGCCACATATTATCCAAGAACCATAGTGGAGGGACGCTTTATCGTGCTCTAAATTCACAAAGGTACATTGCTACATATTCCTTGCACCTAAAACTCTAAAAAATTCTATTATCCATCCTTTATGCTCCTAGTTTATACACGTCCGTTTGAAAAAATATTGCTTACATGGGATGGCTTTCAGGCAAAAAAGAGTAATAGATCTTGTTCTATAATCTTCTATAACATTGACAATATTGTCTAGGAATTCCAATGAGATTGTCTTACCTCCAGAATGATCAGATGACTCAGAGGGCAGGCTGATAATCGATTGAGGATGTTTAGATGTATCAGGCGGACAAGAGAATCTAAGGATTTTGCATCGTTTTCAGGATCAGCACGAGCAATCTCTTTCTGAGATCATTTAACATTCCTTTTTCTTCATTGCCATTCTACGTGGGTTTAACGATGACAGGGTCCCAGCTGATGTAGCCCCGGATGCCTGTTGATCCTTATCTTTTGAAGCACAGTTCTAGAGTTTACGTAGAATTGCATTTACATCATTCATTAAAGAGAGACCGCACACAGGTATTCAACACCTTATCTATCTGCGTGTCTTTCACGCTTTCAATCTATTAATATCAACATATATGTTTGATTAGAAGGCAGAAAAGTTCCACACTCAATTCTCTTATAACGAACCCATAGAAGTATCCAACACTACATTATTCCAAATCAAATATCATTCAAATGTGTACAAAAATCTGAAGACTCTAACAATCTAAAATAATTATGATAAATAAGATAAAATCATATTATATCAAATCTCTAAAAATATTCAAACACTACATTATTCCAAATCAAATATCATTCAAATGTGTCAAAAATCTGAAGACTCTAACAATCCAAAATAATTATGATAAATAAGACAAAATCACATTATATCAAATCTCTAAAAATATTCAAACACTACATTATTCCAAATCAAATATCATTCAAATGTGAACAAAAATCTGAAGACTCTAACAATCCAAAATAATTATGATAAATAAGACAAAATCACATTATATCAAATCTCTAAAAATATTCAAACACTACATTATTCCAAATCAAATATCATTCAAATGTGAACAAAAATCTGAAGACTCTATATCAATCCAAAAATATTCAAACACTACATTATTCCAAATCAAATAGTGAACAAAATCTGAAGACTCTAAGACAAAATCACATTATATCAAATCTCTAAAAATATTCAAACACTACATTATTCCAAATCAAAAGTCACGCATATATATACACATATCTGAAGAGCCTATAATTATTATATATCATTTATTTAGACTTTAGACTAAATATCTCATACTATATTAAATCAAATTTTGAATCTTTTGTGGTGTTTGAATTTTGATGATAACAATTGTCTAAAATTCAATAATAATTATGAGGAGGGAGGGAGAATTAGATTAAGGCACAACAACCACGTTAGTACAAATGACACTTGACTGTCCACACCATTTATGAGCATATCCATATTATACTAGAGAGTTCCAAGTAGGGACTAGAGCCAAAAAAACAGGTATTGGACTCATGCATTCCGTGACTAGGACTTCCTCGGCCAGCACAACTCATCAGAATACACGTAAGTTAAATATGTCAACTACCTTAATTATTTGTTGCACATAATAATTATAATTTGACTTTGAAGTTCATAATATAGTTCATATGGTTTGAAGAAAAGAATGAGTTTCCCCACATGGGTATCACGATTAGGGGTGGAATCTTCTAGTAGAGCAATTTTACAATAAACCACATGATATGTTATTTGTTTATTTGTTTTTTAATGGAAATTTAAATATTTGTGTTTTACGTTTCAACAACCCTATGCAGGGGATCTCATTTGTAACATTTACATGGCTTTGTGTTTGTGTAAATTAAGGGAGCTACACTAGTTCTATTTCAACAACTCTAAAAATTATGATGCCATTTTTCCTCATGCCTATATAGATTGAGGAGTAACTTTAGTTTTGTTGGTGATTTGACCAATAAGCCCCAAATCCCTAAGGCATGATAATTTTCCAAGCGTTAGGGATGTCAAACTTGGGAAGATTGTGATTTGACCAATAAGCCCCAAATCCCTAAGGCATGAATTAGGAATAGAGATTGCGTGTAGCCTAGCTCAAATTATTGATAACCATGTTCCTATCATGACTAGTTGTGCTCAAAATTTAGAATACACCAAAAGTTAAGGAGGAATTCTAATTTCTCCCCCTACAACCATAGCTAAACTATTCCTACATACGCTTATTCAACTATCACTACAACAAGACAACCAACTAGCAATGCTACTCCAACTTTGGGTATTTCCATTGAAAATCCTTTTACCTTTGTGAATTCAAACATCATATCTCCAAAGCTCCCACATCTCACAAGCTTGCAATTCACTTGTCCACCCAACACATATACACCTCCACCATATTCCCCTCCATCTCAAAACACAACCAATGATTCTTTCATAAACCAACTTTTGAAAAATATCACATCCCTCCAACAACAAGTAGCAATTCTAAACCAAAATCAATGTGGAAAACCTTCACATTATGTCAAAACAAATAGATTATCCTTAGAGATATTGAGGAAAAAATTCCACAAGGCATAGAGATTCCTAGATTTTAGAAATATAGTGGTAAAGGAGATCCTAGCAACCATGTTTCTGTTGGCAAAACAAGGATAAAAAACTGAGAGGGGGAGGGGGTGTTGAATCATTTGTTTCAAAATTTGAACTTATTTAACCTTTATCAACCTTTAATCTCAGATTCAATAATTAACAATGAAAGCATGAATCAACAACACATCAAAAACACATGAACACCAAGATTTTATATGTGGAAACCCTGTTAGGGGAAAAACCACGGTGGATGTTAGTCCACAAGATTATACCCTGTTAGAAGTATAATGAAAAATGAATAAGGAATGCACATGCATTCATGTACACTCCCTAGAGCTCACTGCTCAAAGGGAAGGCTCACTGCCTTACATAAAACAGTTAGATTAAATCCATCTGATGAGGTTGAACTGAGAAATTAGCTTCTACAAAAGCCTAATGACAGTTCCGGTTAGGCACAGAAACACTTCTTCACATTTCACTCAATCTTTTTCACACTCTACTATGAAATCGAATGATTTGATCTTTATTCACACATACACTTTGCATACATTCACCAAGCATACCTCGCACACTTCAAAATGAAGAAAAAATCACTCTTATATATCCGCTACATGAATTTACATCAACAACTTTGTCGGTCACAAATAAAAGAATAAATTACAAACTGTTAGCCCAATCCAAGAGAAAATCTCAATGCACACCAACCTAAGTCGGTCAGAACATAATGAAGACCTAAATAAACATCCTTGAACATGCCAAACATTAAAATATTAGTCCATAAGGATCCGCAACACGCTACCACCATCATGTCGGCCAAGAACGTGAAAACTTGAACACACAAAAGAAAATATTCGATCACAAGCACACTGATCAATGCAAACGTACCACAATGATAGAGTATGAATCTAGAAACATCACTGATCATCACAATAGCATACACAACAACTCAATTTACCAGAATTGCATTCTCTTCTTCAGGAAACACCTACTTCAGTAACAAAATAACTATAGGAAATCATAAACCCATAACTTTCTCCAATCTTGATGCATACCACTGAGACTTCTGGACAACATACTAGATAGGCTCAGCAAAAAACCCTTTGATGTGAGAGTTTTGAGTACCAAGTTACACAACTTTCCACCATTTTGATCAACATAGCTTCACAGACTGCCTGCAACATATTTATTCTAATTTTCTCAATATCCTCGACATATACATCCTTCAAAATCATCAATGCTAATAGTGTTGACATCAATGACAATGATATATAAACAACACAACCACAACATCCAATAGTTTCAACATATACAACCTTATGTAGTGACTTCATTTTTGAGGATAAACTATTGGCTAAACTATTTCCTAGATCCTTGAAAGATACAACCTTGGAATGGTTTTGCTCCTTACTAAATAACTCAATCCGCTCATTCAATGAACTTGTTGATTTATTTTCTAAACTATTTCCAAGTGCACATTGGTACTAAGATGGATCTACCTAATTTAATGTAATGCAAACAAAAAGTAGATGAAAAGGTCACTAATTTTATAGCATGTTATCAACTGCTTTACTCACACATCAATATTAAGCTTCCCGATGCAGATCCTCAATGGATGTTCATTGACAACTTACAAAATAGTATTCAAGTAAATCTTTGGATGATGAATTTTCCCTCCTTTACACACTTATGTACAACTCTTTATGATTATCATAACTCGCTTAATCTTGACATATAGAAAAATCTACTCCAACTCATCCTAAAAAATCAAAATTGTGCACCATGATGATTTTCAACCATTCAAGAAACCAAACAAGATATTTATACAGATACATCAACCCCAACCAACCCATCATGTTGAACCTCAAGTGGTAGCCATAAAAACAACTCCATATCAGTTTTGAAAACATAATAAGCAATTCTCCCCATTACCCATACCCTCCATTCAATAATGTTACAAATCTTGAGCAAAAACTTGATCACCTTACCTCATGTTAGACCTCTTGATACAATGAAGCCTTTACCCCCCAACTATAATCCAAATGCCTTTTTTCAATATCACCGACAAGTTGGACGTGATACAAAATGATGTGGGCATCTTAAATAGATAGTGCAAGATGCCATTGATTCTAATCATATCCAGTTTTGAAGTATTAATGATCAAGGAAATAAATTTTTTGCCCTACCCAATCAAAATTTGCAAATATTTACCAACCCAGTTCCAAACCATTCCATCTCATTTGGAAACACTAGTGATACCAAGAATGATGTGATGAATGCTGACAAGACACAATACACAATTGATGATGACAAGAGTGATAATGATGATGTTATACATACCATGATTAGATACATTGATGTTCAACCTTGTAAGGTCCAAACCAACTTGTATATGTGTATTGCTTTCTTACATAGTGATATACTTAAACATACACCCGATGGTCCTCTTTACGCAACTGAAAGAATCAATGATAAGCCTACAAATGAGATATTCAAAAAGAATGCATGAAATGATGCCATGCATAAAGTGGGACCTGGTAATGCACAAAGGTTTAAGTAGTATTTGGAATCAAGAGTACAATATAAACCATACCAAAGTGGTGGTTTGAGTCAATAAACAAGTGTGGAATAGGGTAAAATCAAGGTAAAAGGCATGAATCAATAGTATCAGCCACCAAATACATAAAAATCAAGCCCTAAAGACCCTAATCCAACAATGAAGTACAAATGAACATAGAAACATAAAATAAATGAAGCAATATTACCATTATTCCTATGTCGTGGTTGAATCACCTTCATTTCTCTTCTCCATTTTGCTTTATATGCTAGCTTTCCCTCAAATTTGAAGTATGCAAGAATAAGCCTAGTGATATTGACAACAAAATATCAAAGATATTGGTTGTAGGACAAATGAAGAGGAGGGCTTGCTTTTATATAAATCCCAATTCAAATGAAGGGCTAGCATTAGATGATGAGGTATGGTGATCAATGGACAAGGTTAATTGAGACAACAAGAGATAAGGATGAGGATGAATGGACCAAAACTCTAGAAAGTGGTTGAGATTTAGGGTTTAGCTAAGAAGAAATTCAAATTAAATAATGACAATTATTTAATTTGAAGGAGGGAAAATGAATAATTAAATAATTAAAAATAATTATTTAATCATAGAAGAAAGGTGGAGGGTGAAAATATTCAATAATTAAAAAATAATTATTTGATAGAGAGATGGAGGAAAATGACAAATAATTAAATAAATACAATTTATTTAATTATTGGAAAGAAAAGGCTAATGAATAATTATTTAATTATAGAGGAAAATGGGAATAAATAATTAAATAAATAATAATTTATTTAATTATGAATAGGAAAAGGTAAATTAGTGGCGTAATTTAAATAAAATTGATATCTATTTAAATTAATCAAAGGAGGAAAGGGCATAAAATGAATTAATTAAAAAATTAAAAAATATTTAATTAATAGAAGAAAATGGCAGTGGAGAATAATTAAATAATTAAAATTGTTTAATTAGGGGAGAAGACCCAGTATCCACCAGGGCTAACTTCGCGCAACTGTAGAATTCAAACCGTACGTCGAATCGACACAAAATTTTATGGGTTTTTTCCTCTCACGAGTAAGTGTTTATAACTAAGGTTTTGGCTTGTGGGCAACTCAGTTGAGTGTGCTAGAGTTTGATATGCACGTGGGGGTCAAAAAGTCACCTTTTAGAGGTGTCGTCGGCTCGTCGCCACCTAACGTCCCAGTATCCGCTCATTATAACCATAAAAATAAAATTAAAAAACACCTAATTATGTCACTATTATCATGCAATTAAAACTATTTTATCATTCAAATCCACTCAAAATTCAATGGGTCTAATTCACGTTAGCACCTTATCAAATTAATTTGGTGCCCATTAAAAATCACTCCTACACATTAAGTGCCAAACATTAGCACCGGACGCCAAACACATTACACCCCAATTAAACTTCATTAGGGGTTCGATTAATGCATATGACTAATGTTATTTTTTAGGGTATCCCATTCTTTTCCCTTATTTTACAACACACTCTCTCTAGAAGGTTCTCGGCGATGGAAACTTCTCCCCGTGTCGACAACTCTCCACAGCTCTTGCTGCTCTACACACATTGAGGTAACAACAAACATCATTTCTCCTTTCAATATGCAAACAATGGTACTGGTTAATCATTTTCTTCTACAACTTTCAACGCATTTTCGTCATGTGAAGGGTTTATTCAATGATTGAAAAAATATTATTGCTTGTTTATGAAATAAATCATTCCTCTTCAATGCATTTTCACCATGTGTTGTTTGATTTTTTCGGGTCATGGTGTTGGTCTTTTTCCCATGGGTTTGTTTTGGGGTGAATGATTATTTCCTCTCCCCATTTTTGTGCATGCTCATGACCTAGTAAAGTTGATTGTTTCAAGATTTTGTCTCCATAAATGATGATGAAATTCGTGGGTTTGACCAAATGTCTGCAAAATAAGATTTTTTGGTCTGCTTCGACCTTTTTATAAAAAACCCATGTGACTATGGGCATAAATCGGAAAGCCCATTAAAAATACGCCATATATGTGAAAAACCTTGCTTATTTTTTTCCAAATTCGTGTGCTTAAGGAATTAATCTCATGAAACCCTTTCCTGGAATATTTGGCATCTATTTGAAAACACACTTTTGTATTCCTATGAGCGAGGAATTATTATTATGAAACCCTTGGTTACTTTTTTGTGCACATTTTTGAAAACCCAGGTCTATAATCAATCTACCTTTATTAAAATTAATATCCTATCACTGTTGAATACAACACAACTGGGTAAGTACACAAAGATGGTTCCCAAAAAGGGGACTTAAGTGGCCACTTTTTTTCTGAAGTCAGGAAATACTGACCTTGGACGTGAAATTGAGGATAGTTACACTCAAAATTTTGAGATGGAACAAAAACAAGGATCGAAGTGCTTCGAGTCTACTTTCTAAACTACTAATTTATTTTTAAAATGGTTGAGATTAAGGGGTTCAAAAGAGGGACATACACAAATTGGTGATGTTTTTGTCAGAAAAACATAACATAACAACTCTTGTACGACCCTCGTACAGTGAACATTTTTTTAGTATTTTTAAAATCACAATGATTAGAAGTTACCTAACAATATGTAGTTGATGCACAATTTTTCTGATAATTTTTTAATGAATATTTGATTTTTTACTAATTTTTGAAGTGGACACTTCCTGAAAAAATAGAATTTTGGCTGTTCTACCCCTACAAATTTTGGAAACTAATTGAATTTTTTTAAATTTTTTTTTTTTTAGAATGGAGTGTAGTTTCTAAAAAAAGTAATTTATTTGAAAATTTGATGAACAGTTAATTTATAACAGAAAAAAAACCAAACACTACTTTTTGGCAAAAAAGAGACATACAAACAAAAGAAATTATGGATGAAAGGCTTAACCTTGTTAGAAAGTGAAAAAAATTAAATAGTTGGATAGCTAAGAGAGAACCCAACATTACCCATGTGTTTGATTTTTTCGATATTGAACTGCATGCAATCCTGACGGTGAGCACGAACACGATTATGTGAAATATGGTAGATTTTGTAAAAAAACGTCTCTAGTCGTTGGGAATGCCCTCTAAGCCTTTGGGTTGGTATTCCAAAGAAAATACCAATCCTAAGGCTCGAAGATTCCCAAAGCAAGATATAACGTGAGTGCATTATAATGTGCTCATGTTATATCTCAGTTTTGACATGGTTTTTTGCTTCTACTGGAAACATGTGAACTAAGACATAATGTGAGCGTGTTATAACGCGCTCGGGTTATGTCCTGATTTATGTTAAATGCCAGTCTATTGAATGTTTGCTGATATATTTGTATGTTTGTATGTACATGTATTCTTGTATGTCATGTATGTATGCATGTATGCATGCTTGTATGTATGTATGTATGCCTGTATGTATCAATGCATGTATATTGTATGTATGCCTATATGTATGTTTGTATGGATGTAGGATTGTATGTACATATGTATTATGCTTGTATGTATGTAAGTATGTATGTATTTACGTATGTCTTTAGAGGGAGGGAGAATTTAGAGAGAGAGAGAGTCTGGAGAGAGGGAGAGGGGGTGGAAGTGAGAGTTTAAGAGAGAGGGAGTGGGAGAGAAGGGATTGGAGTGAGAGGGACTTAGCTAGGTAGGGTGGGAGGGATAGAGGGAGGGAGGGAGAGAGAGAGGGGGATGGGAGAGAGAGAATTGAGAGAGACAAAGAGAAAGAGAAAGAGAGAGTTATGTAGGTAGGATGCCAAAGGGAGAGACTTGAGAGTGTGAGGGGGTGAGAGGGAGAGACTTGAGAGATAGGTAGTTAGAGGGAGTGGGAGAGAGAGGGAGTGTGAGTGAGATACATGAGAGAGGGAGAGGGTGTGGGAGGGAGTGACCTGATAGAGGTAGAGAAAGAGGGGGGTGGAGTGAGAGGGACTTATCTAGGTAGGGTGGGAGGGATAGATGGAGAGAGGGGAGAGAGACAAAGAGAGAGTTACCTAGGTAGATTGCTAGAGGGAGAGACCTGAGAAAGAGAGGAGGTGGAGGGAGAGACATGAGAGAGAGGGAGAGAGAGGGAGTGGGAGAGAATGGGAGAGAGTGGGAGGGACATAGAGAGAGATGGATAGAGGGAGCGAGAGAGGGTGGTAGGGATTGATTGAATGAGAGGTACGTAGAAAGAGGGAGAGGGTAGATAGAGACAATTAGAGAGGGTATGAGGGAGGGGAGAGGGAGAGGTGAGATGCATAGATAGAGAGAAAGTGATAGGGGTTGAGGGCATAGGGTTGAGGGATTAGAGTGGAGGACCTATAGGGTTGAAGGTTTCTAGGGTAATAGGGTTTAAGGGTTGAGGGTTGAGGGAATAGGGTCGATGGTAGAGGGTATTGGGTTGAGGGTATAGGGTAGAAGGTTTAAGGGTTTAGGGTTAAGGGTTTACCTGGTTGAGGATAAAGGGTTTAGGGTTTAGGTTTGAGGGTATATGGTTGAAGGATTAGGTTCAGGGTCCAATGGAAAGGGTAGAGGGTATAGGGGTTGAGGTTTTAGGTTTTAAGGATTGAGGGTTGAGGGATTAAGGGTTGAGGGTTGAGAATTGAGGGTTGAAAGTTTAATGTATAGGTTAGAGGGTAGAGGGTTTAAGGGTTTAAGGGTTTAGGGTATATGGTATAGGGTTGACGGATTGGGGTTGAGGGTCCAATGTATAGGGTAGAGGGTATAGGGGTTGAGAGATTAAGGGTTGAGGGTTTAGGGATTAGGGTAGAGAGTTTTCTTGGATTTAAGGGTGTAAGGGTTGAGGGATTAGGGTTGAGGGATTAGGGTTTAGGGTAGAGGGTATTGGGTTGAGGGTTGAGGGTTGAGGGTTGAGGGTAGAGGGTAGAGGGTAGAGGGTTTAAGAGTTTAGGGTTTAAGGGTTGAGGGTTGAGGGTTGAGTGTTTAGGGGTTTAAGAATTGAGGGATTAAGGTTCAAGAGGGTTGAGGGATTAGGGTAGAGAGTTTACTAAGTGGGTTTAAGGGTTTAAGGGTTGGGGAATTAGGGTTGAGGGTAGAGGGTTTAAGGGTTGAGGGTTTAGGATTTAGGGATTAAGAGGTTATATGGTAGAGGGTATAGGAGTTGAGGGGATAGGGTTTAAGGGTTGAGGGATTAAGAGGGTATAGGGATTGATGGATTAGGGTTTAAGGGTTGAAGGTTGAGGGATTAAGAGGGTATAGGGGTTGAGGGATTATGGTTTAAGGGTTGAGGGTTGAGGGATTAAGAAGGTATAGGGGTTGAGGGATTATGGTTTAAGGGTTGAGGGATTAAAAGGGTATATGGGTTGAGGGATTAGGGTTTAAGGGTTGAGGGTTGAGGTATTAAGAGGGTATAGGGGTTGAGGGATTAGGGTTTAAGGGTTGAAGTTTGATGGATTAAGAGGGTATAGGGGTTGAGGGATTAGGGTTTAAGGGTTGAGGGTTAAGGGTTGGGGGATTAAGAAGGTATAGGGGTTGAGGGATTAGGGTTTAAGGGTTGAGGGTTGAGGGATTAAGAAGGTATAGGGGTTGAGGGATTGGGGTTTAAGGTTGATGGTTTAAGGGGTTGTGACAAGAGGGTATAGGGGTGGAGTGATTAAGGTTTAAGGGTTGAGGGTTGATGGTTGAGGGATTAAGAGGGTATAGGGTTGAGGGATTAGGGTTTAAGGGTTGAGGGTTGAGGGATTAAGAGGGTATAGGGGTTGATGGATTAGGGTTTAAGGGTTGAGGGTTGAGGGATTAAGAGGGTATAGGGGTTGAGGGATTAGGGTTTAAGGCTTGAGGGTTGAGGGATTAAGAGGGTATAGGTGTTGAGGGGTTAGGTTTTAAGGGTTACAGGTTGTGGGTTGAGGGATTAAGAAGGTATAGGGGTTGAGGGATTAGGGTTTAAGGGTTAAGATTGAGGGTTGAGGGATTAAGAGGGTATAGGAGGTTGAGGGATTAGGGGTTTAAGGGTTGAGCATTGAGAGATTAAGAGGGTATAGGGGTTGAATTAGGGTTTAAGGGTTGAGGGTTGAGGGATTAAGAGGGTATAGGGGTTGATTAGGGTTTAAGGGTTGAGGGATTGAGGGTTGAGGGATTAGGGTTTAAGGGTTGAGGAGATTAAGAGGGTATAGGAGTTGAGGGATTAGGGTTTAAGGGTTGAGGGTTGAGGGTTGAGGGTTGAGGGATTAAGAGGGTATAGGGGTTGAGGGATTAGGTTTTAAGGGTTGAGGGATTAAGAGGGTATAGGGGTTGAGGGATTAGGGTTTAAGGGTTGAGGGTTGAGGGTTAAGGGATTAAGAGGGTATAAGGGTTGATGGATTAGGGTTTAAGGGTTGAGGGTTGAGGGTTGAGGGTTGAGGGTTGGGGGATTAAGAGGTCATAAGGTTTGATGGATTATGGTTTAAGGGTTGAGGGATTAAGAGGGTATAAGGGTTGAGGGATTAGGGTTTAAGGGTTGAGGGTTGAGGGATTAAGAATTGAGGGTTTAAGGGCTGAGGGTTTAGGGTTGAGTGTTTATGGGTTTAATAATTGAGGGATTAAGGGTCAAGAGGGTTGATGGATTAGGGTACAAATTTTACTAAGTGGGTTTAAGGGTTTAAGGGTTGGGGGATTAGGGTTTAAGGGTTTAGGGTTGAGGGATTAGGGTTTAAGGTTTGAGGGTTGAGGGATTAAGAGGGTTTACCCTTAAACTCTTCACCCTATACCCTCTATATCTCTCCCACTCTCCCAATCTCCCACTCCCTCTTTCTCCCACTCTCCCCCTCTCTCCCTCCCTCTCATTCTCCATCTCTCTCTCTCTCTCTCCCACTATCTCTTTCTCCCCCTCTCTCTCCCCCTCCCTCTACCTCCCCCTCTCTACCTCTCCCTCTCTCTCTCTCTCTATCCCACTCTCTTTCACTCTTATATCTCTCCCCTCTATCCTTAACCCTAACCCTTTAAACCCTTAACCCTTAAACCCTTAACCCTTTAAATCCTAAACTCTTAACCCTCTACCCTCTATCTCTCTCCCAGTCTGTCTCTCCTTCCCTCTCTATCTCCATCTATCCCACTATCTCATTCTACCCCTCTCCCTCTCCATCCCTCTCTCCCTCTCTCTCTCTTTCTCCCCCTCTCCCACTCTCTCCCACTCTCTCCCACTATCTCTTTCTTAACTAACTTATCTCTTGACAACTTTGCCAAAAATGCAAATTTTTGCAAATTTTAAGCCAAATCTCCCTCCTAAACACCTGGAATGACTCAAAATAACTAAATAAATTTTAAGATTAGTCTCATAGACCTTACTTAACATATATCAAGATATTAGACTCAAAAACAACAAGAACCTTGCTTTTACCCATCTTCACATGCACCAAAAACCCTCCTTTTTACCCAAGAAACTAGTGGTTTATTGAAAAAAACACATCCAACCCTCACACAATCTTATGAATAATTCAAAAAGGTCTAAAATGGTCTACAAAAACTCAATTCAACAAGAAACCATGCTGCCCCAATGAAAAACACACTTTAGCATATCAAAACCACTCAAAATCTCATGGAAAAGTCAAAATTTCACTCTAGGGTTTCATGCCCAACACCCTTTTAGACCTCCCTTGCACACAAAAAACATTACCTCACCTATTTATTTATGATCTTCCTTAAAATATTCATAATCATTCTTTGCATCAATGTTTTCCTAAAGTCTAGACAACAACTTCTTGAATTGACAATTTTCATTCAATTGTGCTCCCGCACCATGTATGCTTTCACAGTTTGTATACATATATATGACATAAGTTGAAATTTTGTATGATTATCCATTCTATAAATAGAATTATCCTCCATGTCGAAGAAAAAGACAAAGAGGAAACTAACAGACAAAGAGAAGGAAACCTTCAAAGAAAAGGAGAGAGTTTAGATGGCGGTATATCATGAAAAGCAGAAATTGGGAACGATTGACGAAAACACGCCAATTGAAGAGGAACCTCAACTATCAAAAAGAGAAAATGAATTGGCAGCACAAAAGGCACGAATGTGAAATCATCGTGGTAAGACAGATTTGGATACCGTAGTTGGAGACACACCCTCTACAGTAAGTGAATATGAAGGGACACCATTAAGCACAAGCGAATATGGAGGGACACCATCTACTACAAGTGAATATGGAGGAACACCATCTACCACAAGTGAATATTGTGGGACACCATCCAACACATTTCATGTTGAGAGTACATCATCACTCGGATTTGACAAAGAAGGTATGCCATCATCCCCACGTGAACCTCAAGGTATGTCTTCTTCTCCACCCTCGAATGAAGGTACACAATCTAGCCCACCTCAATTAAATATTGATGAAATTCCTAATGTTGAGATGTATGTACCTAGGAGAACACCACCTAGAATTTTGTGTAGAAAGCCAAAGTATTTGATTAATATTGATGAGGATATTTTGCAGCACATGGAAGGTAAGATTCTAGCATGCACTTGTAGAATATATGCTGATAAGATTTGGAATTTTTTCTTTAAAAGGCTAAATGAGACCTCAAGATGTCAACTATTTGTTGAAATGATGCAGGGTGTAAAGTATAGGAACATCATGAAGACTCTTGGGTTGAGAACATCAAATGCATCGAGTGAAGAGACTATTGTGAAGAATCCAATGGATGCTTATGAGAGTGTGGGTAAGACCTCATGCTCAAAGGATAGTAATGTCACTCGATGTGTCATTACATTGACTTTGGTAAGATTTCAAACAAAGAGAGCTCGTCTCATTAGAAAGACGAGTGAAAAATTAGTAAAAAACTTTATCAATAGCCACTCACAAGCAGCAAAGAATTGAGGGCATTGATTCAAATGAATTATGGGCAGGTTCATGGAGTATCGATACACGAATGATGGCATGCTTTTTTTCTTCATGTACAATGCAAGCTTAGAATGATTGTGAGTCAGGGGAGTGGGTTGACAAATGGTTGACAAGCTATTTTAGCCCACTTCACACATATCGCCCTCCGACGACATTGGAACTGACACAGATGGAATCATCGGTCGACTTTGACCACATATCAGATCTAGTTCAACCAGGTGATATATCTACTTTCTTATTTGTTGAAATTCCATATCGTTATCTTACTTTGTAGTGTATTCGTAATGTTGACTAATTTCAAGAGATTTGTTACACATATCAATGCAAGGCATGTTTATGCAGTTATTGCAGATGAAGACAATGAAGAGGGAACATAATATTACTTGTGTCATTGTGTTGAGGCAAAAAATAAATTGGAGGCCCCAGTTATAGATGGAAAAAACATCGAATACCCTATAGGCTTAGTTGTGGATACTGGAATGTGGCTTAGAAGGTACCCACATTCGAGTGTTAAATATTGGCTATTTTTAGGACTTTAAAACACATCATAAGATTCTTCATTACTCGAACCTTGTCATGGAATCCAATGTTTGTTTGACCAAATATGGGGGTAGACCTTTGAACAAGACCTTGTGGAAGGTCTGTGAGTCTGACCATGAGGTAATACTTGACAAAGAGTAAAGCAGACCCGGATGATTCGTTAGATTAATTTGTAAGTATATGCAGATTGGTTCTTATTAATTTATACTTGTATGCACATTAATTTGTTTGATGCCAATGCTATCATCTTCTTTTACTTTTCCTATTTTTAAGTAACCTACTAAACAGTGATTGGTGTCCCCTTACAAAAACTACAGATATATGAGCCATCCAAGAGAATGTCAGCCAGAAAATAAATGTAGCATCCTTATTTTGATGATCTTGACAAATCTCAATCATGATTTTAAGCCATTAGAAAAGTGTGTGCAAAGCTTAGTGAGGTAATTTAATGTTATTAATTTGAAGTTAACCTTATCATGAGTAGCTATGATGTAGACATTATAAGAGCATATCAAATTTGAACTTACTCTATTCATGGGAGGTGTTGTGTGCAATAGGAATCTTGGAAATCCCAGTGAAGATGTATGACTAGGAGTGACTAAGTTGTGAGACCTGCATGCCAATTTTTAAGTGCCTTCCATCTATTTTCATTTCATTTCCATTTTGGATGCTCTTTCTTTTTCTCTTTTACTTTGCGTAGTTGTAAGTTAACTACTAAAAATTGATTGATCTCTCGTTGCAAAAAATACTGATTTATGGGCCATCAAAGAGAATATCATCCAAAAAAGCAATGCAACATCCTTATTTTGATGATCTTGACAAATCTCAATTCTAATTTCAAGCCATTATAAAAGAGCGTGTGAAGCTTAGTGTGGGAATCTCAAGTTACTCAATTGAAGTTAACCTCATAATGAGCATGTATGATGTATACATTTAAAGAGAATCTCGAATGTATGGTTGACATTCTAAAATATCTATGAAACCTCTACATGCAATATTTTATCAAACCCTAGGGTGAAACCTCATTTTTCATGCCCTTTTCCATCAAAATCTTTAGGGGAAGCAACACAAACCTCATAAAAATTATTCCATTTCACTTAGAAACTTCTCGTCTGATCTTACAGGATTGCATTGGGCCCCTCTACAAAAACCTCTCTTAGTTTTGGCTATCTCGGAGTGGTTTTCCCGTAGCGGTGGATTTTCAGTTGATGGAAAAAACGTCAAATGCAAGCAATGCAAAGTTGCAAAGTGGTGCAAATTTTGTTTTACAAATCGTGTGACCAAGAAGACTATTCCAACGCATCCATATAGGTATATTTACACTAGGCATAGTCCTCTTTCGCACCCAAACATGCGTAATCGCTTTGATCTACGTTCAACCGGATCGATCCCTTAAGTGTCCAAAGTGCTAAATGGCTGCAAAATTCAGCATACTGTTAATCGGATACTGTGATGCTTAGAAAATTCTCATATGATCCTATAGGATTGTGTTACGACCCTCTACAAAAACCTCTCAGTTTTGGCTATCTCAAAGTGGTTTTCCTGTGGCGGCGGATTTTCACTTGATGGAAAAAGTGTCAAATTCAAGCTGTGCAAAGTTGCAAAGTGGTGCAAATTTCGCTCTGCAACTCGTGTGACCAAGAAGACTGTTCCAACGCATCCAAATAGATATTTTTACGCTATGCATGGTCCTCTTTCGCACCAAAACATGCGGAATCACTTTGAGGTACGTTCAACCGGATTGATCCCTTAAGGGTCTAAAGTGCAAAATGGCTGCAAACTTCAACATTCTATTACTCAGATACCGTGATGCTTAGAAACTTCTCGTATGATCCTACAGGATCAAGTTGGGACCCTCTACAAAAACCTCTGTCGGTTTTGGCTATCTCGGAGTGGTTTTCCCGTGGCCGTGGATTTTTACTTGATGGAAAAAGTGTCAAATACAAACAGTGCAAAGTTGCAAAGTGGTGCAACTTTTGTTCTGCAACTTGTGTGACCAAGCAGACTATTGCAGTGTGTCTGAATAGGTATTTTTATGCTGGGCATGGTCCTCTTTCACACCCAAACATGCGGAATCGCTCTGAGGTATGTTCCATCGTATCGATCCCTTAAGGGTCCAAAGTGCAAAATGGCTACAAACTTCAGCATGCTATTACTCGGATACCATGATGCTTAGAAAATTATCGTCTAATTTTACAAGATTGTGTTGGGCCCTTCTACAAAAACCTCTCTCTGTTTTTGCTATCTTAGAGTGGTTTTCCTGTGGCGGCGGATTTTTACTTGATGGAAAAAGTTTCAAATTCAAGCTATGCAAAGTGGTGCAAATTTCGCTCTGCAACTCGTGTGACCAAGTGGACTATTCCAACACATTCAAATAGGTATGCTTACGGTAGGAATGGTCCTCTTTCATACTGAAACACACGGAATCGCTCTAAGCTACGTTCCACCAGATCGATCCCTTAAGGGTCCAAAGTGCAAAATGGCTGCAAACTTTAGCATGCTATTACTCAAATATCGCGATGCTTAGAAACTTATTGTCTAATCCTACAAGATTGCATTGGGCCCCTCTACAAAATCCTCTCCCGATTTTGGCTATCTCGGAGTTGTTTTCCCGTGGCGACAGATTTTCACTTGATGGAAAAAGTGTCAAATTCAAGTTGTGCAAAGTTGCAAAGTGGTGCAACTTTCGCTTTGCAACTCATGTGACCAAGCAAACTATTCCAACATGTTTGAATAGGTATTTTTATGCTAGGCATGGTCCTATTTTGCATTGAAACACATGGAATCACTCTGAGCTACATTCCACCAGATCGATCCCATAAGGGTCCAAAGTGCAAAATGATTGCAAATTTCAACATGTTGTTACTCAGATATCGCAATGCTTAGAAAATTCTCATCTAATCCTACAGGATCACATTGGTCCCCTCTACAAAATCCTCTCTCAGTTTTGGCTATCTCAGAGTGGTTTTCCCATGGTGGCAGATTTTTACTTGATGGAAAAAGTGTCAAATGCAAGCAGTGCAAAGTTGCAAAGTGGTGCAACTTTCATTCTATAACTCGTGTGACCAAACAGACTGTTCCAATGCATCCGAATAGGTATTTTTACGCTAGTCATGGTCCTCTTTCGCACCCAAACACGTTGAATCGCTCTGAGCTACGCTCAACCAGATCGATCCCTTAAGGGTCCAAAGTGCAAAAGAGAAGAAAAATTTAGCGAGGTATTCCTCAAAAAATGTGATGCTTACGACCTCTCTATCTGAGCCTATAGGATCGCATTGGACCCCTCTACAGTAACCTCTCTCAGTTTTTGTTATCTTAGAGTCATTTTCCAGTGGTGTCAAGTTTTCACTTGATGGAAAAAGTGTCAAATTGAAGCAGTGTAAAGTTGCAAAGTGGTGCAACTTTCATTTTGCAATTCGTGTGACCAAAGTAACTGCTCCAACATGTCCCAATAGGTAGGTTTACGCTAGGCATGGTCCTCTTTCGCACCCAAACACGCAGAATTGATTTGAGTTGTGTTCAACCGACTTGATCCCTTATGATGACATGCAAAACAATGGAAAAGAGAAACATACAAATGATAGTTGAGAAGTCTGAGTATTCCACACAAAAACACATATGATCAATGCTTCCCAATTGGTGCAGGAGCACCTACACCTCACCCTCAATCTTTGATTATCTGATGGTGAATAGGTTGGTCAATAGTTTGTTGTGGGTATTTTCAGCATGCTTTGTCTTGAATAAGGTCAATTAAGACCATTAGGTTTTTTTTAGGGTGATTTTTGGGTCTAGTGATAAAAAATGTGAAAATTTCAATCTTGCACTACAGGTCTTTATAGACTTTGAAGGAAAATTTGTGAATTTGTATATGACTGTGCAAGAATGGAGTTTTGTTGATGTAATAAGGCTATTTCTAAGCCATTTGTGTGGTTTTAGAGGTCATTAGTTGTAGTCATTAGGTTGGAGGAGTCTAAAGTTACAAATTTGTAAGTTAATTAAAGCAACAAATTTGAAATGCAATGGTTACTTGTTTTGAAAGTTGGTTTTTAGTTAGTTGGGGGCATCGATCAGTTAGAGAAGGGTGTAAAAAACTATGTAAATCCTTGAGAGGCTCAAATGGAGGTTTTTGTTGAACTTTTGGAGAAGATCTAATAAGAATTATTCACACTGTTCTCTATTTTTTCTGATTTTTGATACAAACTTGTTGATCCCGTACTTGGTATAGCCTGTAGCTTTCTTGCACGGTCCCAACGCTGACATGGATTGAAAGAGGGCTGAGTTGGATTTCTTTTGGTGGTGGTTTGGTGCAAAACCATAAAGGAATAGGAGAGTTTTATCATTTTTCTACAAGTGGTCTGAAACCCTCAAAACCTAGGGTTTTGAGTGAAATTCCCTCATATCTTCCATCTCCACCATGTGCTAAGGCTAGATCAGGGTGGAATGGAAGAGTACCATATATATTTTGATTCCATGTTGGTTTCAGAGAATGGCTTCAAGGTGGGAGTGCGATCTTTGGCATTCTAGGCCTGATTTTATGTAAAATCTGATTTTTGATTGTTTTGATAAGTGTTTTGTGACAAGGGTTATTGGGAGAATTTGATATGTGTTGGAAAAGCTTGTAAGAACCTGTTTGTGGCTAAGGGGTGTTGGGGTGAGCCAAGGTACTTGATTCCTTGTGTGGAGTAGCCTAATTAGGCCTACCTTGTAGCATTTTGTTTTGGCCTATCATGGCTTTATCTTTTGTTGTCAAGACATGGGCCTTTGAGGACTTTTGGGAATTGGTATAAGATTCCTAGAACCAGTGTCCTTGGTCTGGTTAATTCCTTTTGAGTGGTTCTTTTGTTGGTTTTCCTAGTTGGTTAGGCTACAAGGAATAGGAGGCCTAGTTTGGAAGCGATAGGTCAGAGGTGGTTCCCAAGCATAAGGTGAGTTGTGTTGAGTTGGGTTGGTCATGTTGGGAGGTTTCCAAGTCTGCTCCAAGTTCTGGTCATGTCTGGTTTGATAGATTCCATGGTTGGGAAGTTGAGTTACCCTGTTGAGTCAAGTGAATGTTGGAGTCTTAGTGGGCATATTTGAGAGAAGTTGTGTCAAATCACAACTTGGTTGAGCCACTATGCATCACCAATGGTGCTTTGAAATTGGAAGAGTGATTGAGAGTGTGTTGCTTTGTTAAATACACCTATTCGGGGGTCTAGGATAGCATTGAGTCCATTTCTTATTTGTATTATAAATTATAACTTTCTTTCTCCCGAGTCCATTTCGTATACAAGAAATAATATTGCAAAAAAATGACATATAAATCTTTCGACGTGTTTATATGGTGATGCATCAAGAACATATTGGAATCTTTTTATGGATCATTTCATGGAATACCAATTGAAAACATTTTTTTTCTTTTAGATAAAGTTGTTTAGCATCAATCAATTAATATTCAAGACAAACCATGAAGGACAACAATGATCAATGCTAGGGCTAGCCAATTAATAATTATACACATGAATAAGTCAACTATGTACATGTGAATAAGGAAAGCACAAGTACTCAAAAACACGTAAACCTCAAGAAGTATACACATGAATACATAATATACACAAATTAATACAAAGTATATGCATGAATACAAGGTATACACATGAAAACACGTAAGCCACAAAGTATACATTGGAACACACGTAAGTCACAAAGTATACACCTAAGTTGTAAAGTATACACTTGAATACACGTAACTCATATCTATTAAATCAATTTAGAATGCAAATATGGACACCATCAATAAAAGATATGTGTATTAACCAAATAGCCATGTAGACATACATCAATATATGTTGATATAAGTATGAAATATATGTACAAAATAGCAATATAGGCTTATGAGAATGCCACATAGGCATACAATGTCAAATATGTCCAATAAAAAATATGTACAAAACTACCATGTAGGCATACAACAAAGGGCTCTCGAATCAAAAGTCATTTCTTTCCATGCTCTGGAAATAAATTATTTCCCTTTCCTTTTTAATCGGATGGCGATAGGTCTATCACTCATTTTTGTTGTGCTCGAGGAGTGCTCCTGCTACTCCTCCTAGGGTTTAGTTCATGGTGAAGTTTTAACTATTACAATAAGAAGTAAAAACATGAATATATAGAAATTACATTATAAAAAATGATATATTTGACAAAATAATCACTTACCACCATCTCATGATCTCTCTCCACAAGGGAAATATTCTCATGCCCATGCTCAGGCATGCTCAAGACTTGTATAATCCATACAAATAGAAATTAAACTACATGAATCGATAATGGTTTGATTTTCACTAACTAACATCTATAACAACGAATGCAAATTAAAATTTACTAATTTTCTTCATACCTCCCCTGTCAGAGCCATCGAGGATTGTAGAGAAGATGACACACCAATCTCCATTTCCCTTGTCACATTTGAAGGTGTTTCATCTTGCAACATCTAAAAATAAAAAAACAAATTATTCAACGTAATCAACGATGTGCATATAAACTACACAATTCTATTAACTAAAATTCATTAGTTAAACTATTTATTCTATTACCTCCATGTAGGTTTGAGTAAATCCACTGCCACTGGGAAGTGTTCCCTCAAAACCTCCAATATTAGCCTGTTCAACATCCAAAATCGCATATTAAAATACCATTCGTAAAACAATGCTATTAACATGTAATAAATTTATAATTGTTTACTAGTTACATACCCTAGCGATAGGTGTACTGCAGAAATAAGTAGGTGGGGGGCTAGTGTATCCAGTCTCAACACTGTGACCCTCCAATTTTATTAAAATCATAAAACATTTTTAGTTAATCTTGTATTTCAAAATTGAAATTTAATAAATTAAATTCAATGAACATGCTAAATGTTACCTGACTATCAATGCCACATACCTCATGCAATATGTCAGCTGCCCTATCCATCTCCATAGCTACAAATGGATCTTGCATAGCAGCCTCCTGAGTGTTGGTGGGGTCATATGAATAAGTCACGTTGCAAGATTGACACACATGGGTTTGAAGGCCACCACTCGAAAACTCCCCTAGATGGCATTGTAGAATAAGGCTAGTATGATGGATGATAGTCTGGGTCAAAGTGTTGATCGCTTGTAATGTCTCTACGTTAGCACTTTCCTTCACGATAGAAGGCATAACAACGTGCTCATGAGGTGGCCTAGCGAGAGCCCGTGTACCTTGCCGCGTAGGATCTGTCTGTGCACTAGTTCTATCCTGAGTTGACCCCCTACCTCTCCCCTAAAAATCCCTCACATCAAAATAATTTGGGATTTTGTTCAATATGAACTCATTGTATAGTTTCCTAAGGAAATATTGCGGGACTTCACAATTGTTGCACGGTGGGTAATCGAAGACCATGTACCACCTATCATAAAATTGATCCCTAATCTGTTGGTGGTGGCACCAATTTATAAGAAACCTCTTCGCATTGAGGGTAAGATTTTGATTTGTGCGTGGGTCAGTGAATAGTGAGCACAAATCACCTTTTATAATTTTTAGATCCTTTACATCTTTATATGATAGTTTATTTGCATAATAATCCCTAGTCGCCTGCCTCCCATCTTGCCATCCAGTTATTTGTTTGCTAATTGAATCTACATTTGTTAGCATATCTTTCAATGAACTTGCTAGGGTCATTCTTTCTGCGGTTGAACCATTTGGATCACTGAATGTACTGATTAAATCCTCAATTTTCTTTTTGTTGTTCTCAATTTCACTCATTAAATTTTGTTGAGTGCCAGGAGCGGGTTGAGTGATTGGTGGAGGAGGAGGTTGTTGTGGTTGATTTTGATCTTGAGGATTTTGTTCTTGACAATTTGGTTTCTCTTCCTGTTGAGGATCTTGAGGGTTTGCAGGTTGATTTGCATCTCCTAAAAATTCAAACAAATATATATCAAATTCAACCTAAAACTAACTAATTCAAAACAAAAAGAAAACAATCCTTACCTCTCACACTTGCTCGTCGTCATGGCACCATCGTTGCGAAGAAATAGCAATTGTTGGTGAAGAATTATTCTGAATGGCTCCTCCTAGAACGCGAACGTGAAAAAATGAGGGTTTTGGCCGTGGGGAGAAGAAAAAACAGTCGAAATGAAAATGACAACATTTCACTTTTTTTTTGCTTTTAACAAGCAATAACATGAGCACGTTATAATGCGCTCATGTTATAACACACTCGCATAACTGGCTTGTTGTTTCTGAGCCTCAGGATTGACACACTGAGCCATAATGCGAGTGTGTTATAACGCGCTCACGTTATGACTTTTTAAAACTATTTTTGAATGTGGCCGCGAAATGGCTACCCATTTCCATGCACCCATCCAACTTCTTTCATTTACTGTACAATGTGCTTTGTACATTCTACTTATAGTTATTTTCATGAGTTGTGCATTTAACATTTATATTTATGCACTGTCTTTTTACTTTACTTTATAAGTAAATGAAGGTCTTTTTGGGTGATGGGTTTTTCCTTACAAACCCCATTTATAAATTCAAAAATCTGTGAGTTCATTTACTACTTTCGGTTATCTATATGTGTATGTATATTGTGTACATATATTTGTCTTCATATATATATGTACAATATATATATACATATATATGTGTATATACATATTTGTATGTATGTATATATAAACACGTAGCTTATTCAATTTGTAAATGAATGTGTACAATATTAGTTATATATATTTTGTATGACTCTAAAAGACATTCTCACACTTCTTAAGTGTTATACTTGAAAATGGCTGATAATATGCTGGGAAATTTTTTTTATCTTGAGCTTGTACACAGTAAACAATTTCCCGTTTTGTACAGAAAATGGTAATTTACAAACATCTAGACTTTCTATAAGTTCTTCAACTCGAATTCTCCTAAGTTTTGCAGCAATTCTGTAAATCTCATCATTGTATGCAATTTGTAGATCTTTAATTATTAAACACACAACTTATTGAATTTGTAAACGAATGTATTATAATATATATACATGAAAAGTTAATAAATTTGTAAATGAATGTGTATAATGTTATATATATATATATAACATAGTTTAGTTTCCTAATGTGCTCTTCATAGTATAAATTGTTGATCCTTACCATACAAAATTGGTGCTTCTTATTCACTTTCTGCTCTTCATACAATCATTAGTGATATGTTTATCTCTTGTAATGCTCTTCACAAAATTGATTTAATTACTGTCATATGAATTCCTTTTAGATCTCTACATACTCAATTTTTTCTCTCTTAAACATTCATTTAACAAATTTTGTGTCTCTTGAATCTTGTTCATTCAACAAATCGATATATATGTGTGTATCCTTTTCCTATCCTTTCAAAATGAAAACAATGGTACTAGTTAATCATTTTCTTATGCATCTTATTGAGTTTGTAAATGAATGTGTACAATGTTAGTTATATATATATAACACAACTTATGGAATTTGTATAACATTGTACACATTCATTTGCAAATTCAATAAGTTGTGTGTTTGAATTTGTAAATGAATGTGTACAATGTTATATATATATATATATATATATATATAACATTGTACACTTTCATTTACAAATTATGTGTCTCTTGTTCCTTCAACAAATCGATATATATATGTGTATCCTTTGCCTATCCTTTCAAAATGAAAACAATGGCATTGGTTAATCATTTTCTTCTGCATCTTATTGAATTTGTAAATGAATGTGTACAATGTTGTATATATAACATTGTACACAATAATTTACAAATTTTGTGTCTCTTGTCTCTTGTTCATTCAATAAATCGATATATGTGTGTGTATCCTTTGCCTATCCTTTCAAAATGCAAACAATGGTACTGGTTAATCATTTTCTTCTACATCTTTCAATACTCGTGAAGGGTTAATTCATTGATTGAAAAAAAATTATTGCTTGTTTATGAAATAAATAATTCCTCTTCAATGCCTTTTCACCATGTGTTGTTTGATTTTTTCGGGTCATGGTGCTAGTTTTTTTTCCCACATTGTACACATTCATTTACAAATTTAGTAAGTTGTTTGTCCATGCTGTGAGGTAACAACAATCATTCTCCTTTCAAAATGCAAACAATGGTACTCCTAATTCTTATTATGTCATCAAAATGTACATGTGGTTTATAATGCAATTAAATTATGTATGTATGTATGTATGTATATATGTATGTATGTATGTATGTATGTATGTATACATTCCATTTCCATGAGAACCTTCTAGAGAGAGCGCACGGTAAAATGAGGGAAAAGAATGGGATACCCTAAAAAATAACATTAGTCATATGCATTAATCAGACCCCTAATGAATTTTAATTGGGGTGTAATGTGTTTGGTGCCCGGTGCTAATGTTTGGCAATTAATGTGTAGGAGTGATTTTTAATGGGCACCAAATTAATTTTATAAGGTGTTAATTTGAATTAGACCCATTGACTTTTGAGCGGATTTGAATGATACAATAGTTTTAATTGCATGATAAAAGTGACACAATTAGGGCCCTTTTATGTTTTGCAAATGAATGTCAGTGATTTTTTGCAATGTACATGTATGTATATGTTTATATGAATACATACATGTATTCTTATGTTTCTGTGAATGTATGCATGTATGCTTATGTTTCTATCACTGTATGCATGCATACAAACATGCAAAAAAACATTGATATATAAGACTCCCCAAATAAACATCGAATCCAAATATAATGAAGAATTTAGTCATATCATCTCTAAAAACCTACGTAACTGGTAGCTACAAATTCAAATGCTCTAACAAATTCAAATTTGAAACACAACAACCAAATTGAATGTATTCAATTGTCAGATTCAAATTACTAAATAAGAGGGATAGCAACCAACGACATTCATAATTATTCTCCTCTGCTAATATTCTCTCCATACTACAGAGCATTGATTGGCATCCTTTGCACATTCCTCATATATCCAAGGGTGATGAGAAACAATGAATATAACTTGAATAAATATTGGTATACAATTCTATTACCATTTATATGTTTTTGCATGTATTAATGTTTTCCATATGAAACTTTTAATATGTTGAACTTGATTAATTATGTGTTGTTGTACATGCACTATTGCAAAGGTCGTATGATGTTTGTATGTTACTAGCCATGGTTGTTACTACCTGTGATTATAAATATTTTCTTGTAGGCACATGAGAACAAGGAGAGGTGGTGCAACAATGTTCATGGTGGGAATTTTGGTAAATGTGTGTCGACATAGCAAATAATTAAGGATTCTTTGTTCATATGGCTCTAAGTTTCAATTATTGTTCTTTATTGTTCACTAACTAGTATGTCTTTTAATTTATTTCAATAATTATTGTCCATTTTTGTTTGTTCTATTATATTTGTTTGTTGTGGAAGGCATGTCAAATGGCTAGGAGGTTGTAAAGAGCATGTCAAATTGCAACATGACAATTCAGGTGAAGTCTTGAAAGACTTTACTTTGGTTGTGACCCTGTAGACATTGTGTTCATTTATAATGTTCATTTTTCTTATTCATTGTAAACTTACACTTACAATTTACAATTAGATTGATTTCCAAGTGTAGGTGTTGAAAATTTTATAATTCCAAATAGATTAATTTATGGATATGTTACATATATATATATATATATATATATATATATATATATATATATATATATATATATAAGTATGTATGTATGTATGTATGTATATATATACATACCTATGTATATATATGTATACATATATACTTATATATATGTATATATATACACAACTGAGGAGGTTGTAAAGAGCATGTCAAATTGCAAGACAATTCAAGTAAAGTCTTTCAACACTTTACTTTTGTTGTGACCTAGTAGACATAGTATTCATTGTAAACTTACACTTACAATTTACAATTAGTTTGATTTCCACTTACACTTACACTTACAATTTATGGATATGTTGCATATAGATGTATAGTTATATGTATGTATGGATATACTTAGTTGCTTGTAGACGTGGGCAATTTTTTCAGTGTCTACAAAACTATTTAACATGATACTTATGAGATGGGATAGTCAATCCCCTTACATTCCATGATTGTATGTAGTATTTTACTGAGATTCAAGGATTTCCTCATCTATGAAGAGAGTATTAAAGTGATTACATGTCTTTAAAGTTTGAGGGTCAAGAGAGTCATTGATAGGAGGTCTCTCTCTAGAAGAAAACTAAGAACATGATCTCATAAGGATTGTAGGAGGAGATCCAAAAGGGTTGTTTGGCTAATAGGATGAATTCATAGGTCTAGTTTGCAAGGATCTCATGAGTAATGAGGGTTATAGGTGAACTGCAAGAGGTTGAGAATTTTAGAAGGGAGGGAGGGGCTAATTCCTTTCTATTTTTGGAAGCCTTTTTCTCAAATTAAATGGCCTCTTTGAAGGAAGCTTTATTAGGGAGAAGAGAAGAAGGGGAAGGGGCTTTAGGGTTATATAGAGGCACAAAATGGGAGGGAATTGAAGAGGGGGTTATTGGAGGGTATGAGGATGAAGGATTCTTAGGATCATTAGCTAAAGAGGGGTTAGAGTTCAGTGGGAATTAGTTGTAGAAGCATGAGACAACCACAATTTGCAGTGATGGAAATCTCTAATGAGGTGGCCTTCTTTTTGGCAATAGAAACAAGCATTAAGCTTATTAATATAATTGATCCATTGAGTGAATTAAAATCTAGGGCCCAAAAGCTTGATAGTATCTGAGAGTGGTTGGATTAAGAACATTTCCACACAAACTCAGGGGTGAACTTTTAGGCTAGCCCATTTGTCAATGTTAGTTTGTACCAAATGACTCTAATTGTACTGCTATATCGTGTAGAAAGGGGCGAAAGGCTAGGTCATAGAGTGGTAACACCACCCACATGGGTACTCCCAAGCCTAAAGGTAACATGTCTAACCATATATTATCCAAGAACCATAGTGGAGGGACACTTTAGCGTGATCTAAATTCACAAAGATACATTGCTACATATTCCTTGCCTAAAACTCTAAAAAGAGTATATTATCCATCCTTTATGCTCCTAGTTTATACATCTCCGTTTGAAAAAATATTGCTTACATGGGATGCCTTTCAGGCAAAAAAAGAATAATAGATCTTGTTCTATAATCTTCTATAACATTGACAATATTGTCTAGGAATTCCAATGAGATTATCTTACCTCCAGAATGATCAGATGACTCAGAGGGCAGGCTGATAATCGATTGAGGATGTTTAGATGTATCAGGCGGACAAGAGAATCTAAGGATTTTGCATCGTTTTCATGATCAACACAAGCAATCTTTCTGAGATCATTTAACAGTCCTTTTTCTTCATTGCCATTGTACGTGGGTTTAACGATGACAGGGTCCCAGCTGATGTAGCCCCGGATGCCTGTTGATCCTTATCTTTTGAAGCACAGTTCTAGAGTTTACGTAGAATTGCATTTACATCATTCATTTAAGAGAGACCACAAACAGGTATTCAACACCTTATCTATCTTCGTGTCTTTCACGTTTTCACTCAATTAATATCAACAAACTTGTTTGATAAGAAGGCAGAAAAGTTTCACACTTCAATTCTCTTATAAGGAACCCATAAAAGTATCCATCAACACTACATTATTCCAAATCAAATACCATTCAAATGTGTACAAAAATTCAAGACTCTAACAATCCAAAATAATTATGATAAATAAGACAAAATCACATTATATCAAATCTCTAAAAATATTCAAACATTTAATTATTCCAAATCAAATGTCACTCATATATATATACATATTTCAAGAGTCTATAATTATTATATTTAGACTTTAGACTAAATTATCATACTAAATTAAATAAATTTTTGAATCTTTTGTAGTGTTTGAATTTTGATGATAACAATTGTCTAAAATCTAATAATAATTATGATCAGGAAGGAAGGATTAGATTAAAGCACAACAACCATGTTAGTACAAATGACACTTTACTGTCCACACCATTTATGAGCATATCCATATTAAACTAGAGTATTCCCAATAGAAACTAAAGCCAAAGAAAAAAAGGTATTGGACTCATGCGTCCCATGATTAGGACTTCCCTAGCGATTGCAATTCATCACAATACACGTAAGTTAAATATATCAACTACCTTAATTATTTGTTACACAATAATTCTAATTTGACTTTGAAGTTCATAGTATAGTTCATATAGTTAGAAGAAAAGAATGAGTTTCCCCACATGGGTATCACGATTAGGGGTGGAATCTTCTAACAGATCAATTTTACAATAAACCACTTGATATGTTTTTTGTTTTTTTGTTTTTTAATGGAAATTTAAATTTGTGTTTTACGTTTCATATTTTGTTGTATATGTGTTGGTTAGATGAAGTTGTATTTAGTGGTGTGCATTCTTATTCAAGGGGTTACTTCACATCTAAAATAGGTTTCATTGAAAGTCCTCCCATGACCCTGCTATCTTTGCAACTTACTTTTTTAGGAGTTTTCTTATGGCTAAAGTCTTGTATATCATCATTGGATGTTGTAGTCTTCTTTTATGCATTCCCTTTTTTATCACTATGCTTGTTCATTTGTACTTTCTACTTTTAAGATATAATTCTCGTCTACTTTTAGTGCAAGTTAGTAGACCCTCTCAATTGATTGATTTGATATCAAATAGATTTCATCTTGAATCACTTGCAATCCATTCAAATGTTGAGACAACTTTTCCAATAGAACATTAATTAGAAAATGTGATTCTTAGAGAATTTAAAGTTCGAGAATTGGTTTTAAAATAAAATCAATATAATCCATAAGAAAAAAATAAGAATCAAGGAGATTTTGAGCCAAATTAGTTAGGACCATACATCACTACTTTGAATTATGGTTTATGTCCTTGTGGGTTATCTACCATGAATGAAAAGTTATTTAAGGATAAAACTAATGTTACTAGACATTTATTTAGCATTAATACACCTAATTTTTATATGGTTTAGGCTTTCTCCACCACAGTGTGACAAATCATGACACATTTTTATAGATGTCACAACTCACTAGGAGATAACACACCAATATATTGTTCAAATACTATTTTCATCGTGTGTCATTTCTTAGCAATGATTATATTTTATATGACAATAATATGAATCTTATTTGTTGTATCAATCATAAGAGATTTGATGATGATATCCTTTCTTAACTAATCATTGGAAAAGAGATACACCATTTTGGTTGGCTTCCTCACTCAATGGGATTTTATAATCTTTTGACGCAACTGAATTGGTCTACTCTCTCTTGAAGAAATTTTCTTTATGATGTACCATAATTTTATATGATCATATATCTTACACTTTTTATTTGACAAATATTCTTGCATGTAGTAATATATTTTATGGTATTATTCCTATGTATTATATTTTTATATGATTGTATATATTACACTATTTATTGGATAAAATGTTCTTGCATGAGAATATCTTTTATGAAATTATTCTTGTGGTAGTGATTTGTTCATATCATATGTCATTATTTTTATGTGATCTTGTATGATCACATTATACATGTCATACAATCAAGTACACTTGCATGCTTTATATTTTATATCATACTTGACCTTAACATCTAGGGAAATTTTGGGGGCAATGCCTATTCCCCTCCACTATATGAGGTTTCATGATTACCTACATTTAGGGAGCTTAAGTACATTGACACACATGATAATTACACTCTCCTTTACTCAAATTGAGTTCATATTATTATTATTATGTATCCAATTTGAGGGGGATATTTCATATCTTTATTGCAATCTTAGCTTTTACATGAGTATAGGCATGCATAGATTGAGGGAGCCATGTTGATTCTTTAGAACTCATCAACAACTCTATGCAAGGGATCTCATTTGTAACATTTACTTGGCTTTGTGTTTGTGAAAATTAAGGGAGCTACACCAGTTCTAACTTTTCAACAATTCTAAAAATTATGATGTCATGTTTTCCTCATGCCTATATAGATTGAGGAGTAACTTTAGTTTTGTTGGTGATTTGACCAATAAGCCCCAAATCCCTAAGGCATGATAATATTCCAAGCGTTAGGGATGTAAAACTTGGGAATATTGTAACCACAAACCTATCTCCAAGTTAGGTAACTGAGGACCAATGATTGAGGTGGGTAAAAACTCCTTCACTTTTGGATCTTCAAGACCAAGGGGGCTTTCTCTAATATGTTGGATAGATGGTTGATAAAATAGGTAATTACCTCATAACAAACAATACCTAATGCATAGTGTATCATAATACTAGTGTCACTATATACTTATGTGCTAGTTTGGAGATGTAAGGTCGAGCATTTATTTAATAGATAATATACCATACAAGTGTTTAAGAATGTGCTTTATGATAACCCCTTAGATGTTATAAACATTCATACATGATATTCAATACACACTAACTAAAGGAAAAATAAAGATTTTTAAATTTATATATTTTGAGTGTGTTAAGGATAATGGGGAGAGAAAGAAAATAGCAGACCAATGCATTTATCTAGATGGGAAATAGAGTCTCTATGTTTTAAAAAAACATGTAACAACTAAAATCGAGGTGATGCATTAATCAATACACCACAAAAGAATAGGTTCTTTCGAGTGCATAAACAAGCTAGTTTCTACATATATATTCATAAATACCATAGGTAATATCAAAATATTAAGCTCGAGTTTGCATAGTAATCCATAATCATGCACATACATTTTTTTATTATGGTTAAAGATACCTTACAAAGGATTTGCAAGGATTTTACAATCATTTGGCTGGCCAAATAAACAACACCCCTCTAAAAATATATACCATACACATGGAGACACTCAATGAAGGTTGATTTTTCCATTAATCAATTGATATATAAAGGTTACAAATGTTATTAAAACTTTTGGATGAAGCCAAATTATTATAGTGCAAAAATGTTTATACCTAGAGCTAGAAACTATGAACTATCTAGTTTTGTTGTGTAAGTTCTCTTCTTCTATGCTCCTTGTAAAATGTTATACTTTAATCCCTTTTATTCCCCCTTCTAGAAGATGAAGCCAAGGTAGATATACCCACAACCATGCCATTGGTAGATTGTCAAAGGGTCACCCAACTGGAAAAACCCTAACTACAACCCTATCCAGTGCCTAGAAGATAATTTTTTGAACTGCAAATTTTGGTGAGAAAGAGGGTTCCCCAATGGGCTTCTAGGGTTTTCACCTAGAAGGGAGAGGAGAGAGTTCCCTTTCACACACTAAAACTTGGAAGTTCATTCAATATTGTTTGCTAAAATATGATTTGAAGAGTATCTATATGCAATGAACTGGAAATGGAAAATAAACCAACTATTGAATGTAAACTAATGAAACATTGGTTACTTGAAAACACATGATGACATACAAAAGGATAAAATGGAAGCTATACAAGATAAGATAAGAGGACAAATAAGAAAAGTGCATCTAGAAACTGAAAAGGGTTGAAGTGGAAGTTGTAGAAGCCTCTAAAATTCTAGAAAATCTACTTTTTAGGTCAACTGGGACACTTACGCCAAGCTGGGCAACTTAATCCCAGTTCTGAAAAATTGCTCTGGGCTCTATTCCATCCAACTAGGTACCCAAATCTCCAAAAATCCCTGAAAAAATCATGCATTGGGACTAAGTCACCACCATTGGTGACTTAGTCCATTTCAATTTTTCTAAGAATCGAAAAGTGTAAATGGAAGCCTGCAGTCTGCAATCTGCTTTCCCACTAAAATCTGGGTCCAGAAATGCAAAATCACCTGCATTTAGAATGTATTTTGGTTTCTAATGTAGGGTTTTCCTTGGTCAAACCCCTAGTTGGTATTTAAACTTTTAAATAAATAAGAAATCTACATAAAACCCTAGCCCTAAGTGTGTCTAAGACTAGGAAATCTTAAGTATGATGCAACCCTATTCTAATGTGTAAGAATAAGATGCATAAATGAAACTAGAACAATGAAAGACTCATTCTAAGAGACCTAGATCACATTAGAGATGAATCTTAATGACATTCAAACTTTCCTTAGGCTAAAGATAGAGAGAAAATGGAAGATGGAACCACTTTGAAAACAAATCTTTAGATTGATTTGATGGCTAGTTGCATCTCTTCAACCTAGATATCTCCATGATTCTCCATAGACATCCATGATCAACCCTTTTCAATGTGATATCTTGAGTGAGAAGTGAGCTTGAAGACCTACAAAAACCCTAGTGTGTTGCCCTAAGCTTCAACTTTGTTGTAGAAAGAGTAATGAATCTTCTTGTGGAAGATGTACAACACTTGATTCTTGAGTTTTCTTGTGAAAAATGACTAAAGGATCTTGAAAAATGACCTAAAAACATGTATTTATAAGAAACAATACCTAATTTTCAGTTATTTTGACGTAAGAGGTTGACACCCATCGGGAATTTTTATCAAGTCAGAGATTTTCTCACTCAAAAATGCAAATAACCCTAAAAGGGACTAAGTCACCACCTTGGGTGACTTTGTCCCACCAAGGGTTTTTGAGGTGGGATTTATGATATTTGAATGATTTTGATGTTGTTTTTTGGGACTTGTATGATTTCTTAGGCGAAATAGGCCTCAAAGTCAAATATAACGAGTCTTAGGGCCCTATAAATGTTGTTTTAGGAGGGTGATTGATGCAAGGGTGTCTAAAGTAGGACCAAATTAGGCACAAAATTATCATTTTCTTCAAAGGAATACAATTTTTGGTGACACATTTAGCCCCCACTTTAGCGCCCATATGACTCTACGTGCATATATAAGATAAAGGAATCTAAACAATGCACTTTATTTTCATAAAAGGATACTCATTCAAAGGTGGGAGAATGAAGCCCCCAATGTAGTTTCCTACAAAACCACAAATATTCGAAAAGCTTGATATTATAGAAATAGTCCCTTAAAGTGGGACCCCTTAGCCCCTTGTCAAGTAATAGTTGTAGAGTCTTGTATTCTCACTATTACATGATCTTTCCCATCACCTACCTCAGTTCATTCTTGTCTTGCACTCAGTGGGGGAAAGAAGTAGATAGCCTTGTCCTAGTAATGCATTTTCCATTGTCCCTTTGGCTAGTTTCCTGCCTTCCTTTTATACACACTGATATTGGGAGGTGGATGACCTGCTTTAGGTTGACTCACATGTGCCTTACTAGTCTTTTGAATTAGTTGTTTTTATTCTTTTGTGTGATTTCATGTGCGTATTGTGATCCCCTGTGATGTTCTATATTTGATGTCCTCTCTCTCTCTTTGTGATGTTCCTCTATTTTTACCTTCATTCTTCTCTATGTTGTACATATTTTCGCTTTTCCTTTTCCTTTTTTCATTTGTCTTGTGTTTTCCTTTTGGGGATGATGCAAGGCGTCAAGACATTCATGTCTCTTCCATGTTGACCCAAAATATTTTATTTATCTTTTTCATTTGTCTTGTGTTTTACTTTTGGGGATGACGCAAGGCATTGAGACATTCATGTCTCTTCCATGTTGACCCGAAAGGATTTTCTTAGTTTTCGCTCTCTTTGTGTCGTTCTTCCAGTTCTATGTGTATTTGGGGAATGATGACACTTCCGAGCTCTCTGAAAACATTCTAGCAAGAACATACTAACCCCAAATCCATAGATCCCTTGCATAATTGGTGTTTTCATTTTTGGGGGAAAACCCTCTCTTTTCTTTTGGATGACGTAGCTTTATTTGGAAACATATGACTTCGCATAGGGCTTTCCAAGTTAGCTCCCATGTCTTCTTTTTTTTTGCATTTATCATTTGCTACTTTAAAGTAATTGCCCACACTATGGTGTTTAGCAATATCTTTAAAGTGGGGGCATACATTGGCATTATTTCTTTGCATTTTTTTTCCTTTTCATGGTTCATGGTGCATTCTTCTTCATGCAATGTGTTTTTTGATTTGCGGATAACATTGGGTGTGATATCCTTCAAGAGCGTGATCTCTCTTAGAATATTACATTCCTCTTAGTGGCCTAATGTGACACATTGCATCCCCTAAGTTGTGAATCTTTTATTCTTTGATTGGTCCTCTCTTGGAGACATTAGGCACAATGTTCCCTAAGTTAAAGACCTCACATGAATTAAGAAAGACTCCTTTGAATGTTCCTTACATTTTTCATTTGCATTTTTAGTTATATGGCCACCTTGCATAACACAACGTGCATGCCTATAGAGCCATATTGTTTTTTCATGAGCTCCAAGCATACAAAGTTTTGCTTGTCTCATGAAGCTCGAAGTTCATTTTTGTGTGGCGCCTTATTAAAGTTATTAGGAGGTATAACTATGGTATGGTTTGACGAGAAGCCGAACAAGGGCATGACTTTCCCTTAGCCACTCGTGAGTGTGTGTAAGTTCATACCATTCGTGTGTGTATGTGTCTCACCTTCTTGGATTTCTCACCCAACGAATAGCCTAAAGTTCTATTGCCTCAAAGTGAGTGTGCATTTTTTAGACAAACAACCTAGATCTAATCCACGTCATGATGGAAAAATGGTCGAAGCTTGATTCACCCTTTTTCTTTTTCATTTCGTTTCATTTCTTTGTCTTTGACAGTGCATGATTGTGCTTTGTTGATGCTCTTTATATCATTTTCATGTGTGTTCTTTTGGGCCTATGTTGGTTTGCTATGGGATCTTGATCTTGGGGGCTTGACCACCTCTCTTGATTGTTGTCATCCTATCTTAGGTACTGGTATTGGCACACTTGGACCCCTCTTGATGTGTTCTTGTCTACTTTAGTGTGAGTTTGAAGCTAGCATTTCATTCAATATCTATCCTATTCAAGGAATAGTCAAGATTTACATCCATTGGAGTCATCTCATGCATGTTTGTAGTACTTCATTGCTAGGGTTTGGTGAGTTGCAACATCAAATTTTGTTCATTCATCATTCTCCATTCCTATTTCATTCTATTTCAAGGTTTGATTATCGAAACAGGTTTTGACCAAGGCAAACCCCTATCCACTAACAAAACAACATTTTTCCCTCTCTTTAGTGTATGATTTCCAAGTTTAGGTTGAAGATACACTAAGGAGAAAGTTTGGATAAAGTTTTCAATTTTCTTTAAAGTTATCAAAGTTGTCATTAAGCATTGGAGAACATTGAAGAACACCTCTAGGTTGATTACAGAGATTCGAATCCAGAAACCTGAAGAAGTAGATTGAGTAGACCAAGAAGAGCAGATTTAGACTTTGAAGTTCTAGAAAACCCTGACTAGTGTGATTCACCACTTCTGGTGAATGAGTCCTAGTTTAGGTCAAAATTTAGATTTTTGTAGATTCAGATACCCATTTTCCAGATTCCTATTCTTGTACAAAAACCCAAATCTTGGATTGATTCGCCCAACCTGGTGAATGAGTCCCACTCAACATTAAAGTTAGAATTTATAGCATTCTAGAGCTCCTTCCAGTCATCTTCAGATTCTCAGGTGCACACATTTCATCTTACAACTTATTTTTTTGTTTTATATACATTTCTAGATCATTTAGGTAAGGATTGCATTGAATTGGGGTTAAGAATTTTTATTTTCATTGTATTTGTATTTCCAAATCTTAACTTGGTGGTGAACCTCTCATTAGTCTACAATCAGGCCCTAGGACAACCCTATTGCAAGATCTCTAGGGTTATCCTTCAATGAAATAATTGGAAAGTGGGTATTCTCTATGTCCTAAACCATACGAAAGCAACCAACCCCATTTTTTGTTGTTTCAATCCTTCTTAATAGAGCTCAAATCTCTATGAATCTCATCAATAACATAGCCAATATAATCATAAGAATTTGTTAACATCCCTGCCCTAAATATCCACAACTAATACCATCAAATTCACTAACATCTAAGGTCTTTAATCTATGCCCAATACTTGGAAAAGGGAGAAGTATGCCCTTATGAAATAACCTTCAAATATATCTGTGTTCATGTGAATTTGACCTACCTAAGATGTAGAAACTAAGTAATTCAAGGATAAAAAACACAAACAAAACACTTGTGATTGGCCTAGTTTAATCTAAACAAAAACACTAGAAATTGGAATGTTTCACCTTGCTTAGACTATTCCTTTGGTTGGCCCTTGTTAATTGTCGATTTGTGTGCACTCTCCTTGGAAAAATGACATGAAACCTAATGTGAAATGGAGCTATGATGGTGAGGAATGCAATGGTGATTGTGGGTATTACATAGGATGCAAATTATGAGCTCAAAGATGCAACAATTGAGGTATGCGCTTGGATGCAAATTTGATGGATGCTTGATTGTAGATTTCAGAAGTGGATGATTGTGGATGATGCAAATGGATCGATCTCCACCAATTTTAGGGGAAATGTCTCTAAATAATGGAGGGCTTAGATTGAGCCAAGATGGACAAGATCAAGGGCCAGGGTGAGTCGAGGACTCACAAGCCCTCACATCTCACCATGTGGCAGGGGATGTGGAAAGAGGAGGTGAAATGGACATGACTTGGAGGTACTACATAGTACCTTGCGATTTGGACAAGATCTCCTCATAAATGAGGTCCTTGTCCATATGTGGGTGAAGGGAAATGTGAGGAATTAAAAATCCCTCAAAAATCCACATGGGGATGGGAGAGGAATTTTAAATTCCTTAAAATTCCATGAGAGAATAAAAGTAAATTAAAAATTCACTTGGGAAAGGGGATGCTGACTTAGAACACATGCCATAAATGGAATGGTGATTAGGTTGACCTAATTGAGTGATTAGGTTATCCAAACAAGTGATTAGCTGAGTTAATGATGGATTAGGAGCAAGTGGAGGATTATGGAGGATGTGACGCTAATCAAGATTAGGATTGTGCACATCTTAATCACAGATTAATTAAAGTAATTTGGATTAGAAGAAATTATGGAGGATGTGATATTTGGAGAGAGAGGAATTTGGATTAAAAATTGATTTAATTCAAAAAGGAAAAGTGACTAAATTAAATAAATTAGAATATTTATTTAATAAAAATAGGGAGGAAGGTATTTAATTGATTTATTAAATACCTTAGGGACATTAGGCTACAAGGTGATATCAATCAAATAATAAATTATTTAATTAATGTGGATAAAGGGTGTGTGATAGAAGAAAACAAGGATGAATTTGACCATATGGGGGTGGTCAAATTCAAGCGTCTACAATATGATAACTAAATGATTTCAATTCTCCATTGGAAAATCTTCTCAATTCCCTGTTTTTCCCTTTAGGCCTGAAACTTGGTAACCATTTCACCCTATAACTATTTCTATGCCTTTGCTATTCTCTAGCCAACCCACCCAAATCTATTGGAAAATGAGCATTAGGGTCCAAATTGAATACCTTACAAATGTAATTTTTGTCCAACTCTATTAGAAATTTCCCATTTGTGGTAAACAATTCCCTCTTCTCATGGTTATAAGCCTATGTAATTTCTCTGATCATGTCCACATTTATGAAGATATTTGGAACCACAAATCTCCCCAACCCTAGTCTACGTATATTGTCGATAGGCCTATCATCTAGGAACTTCCTAAAAGCATGTTTGAATAAGGCATTCCCCTGAATTGGGATAATGAAATCCCTACATTTTCATTTTTATCTAGGACTCTATCTACCATAATTCTCGAACCTTGTTACATTCTAGGTCTCTTGGATGAACTAGACAACTGAGCCATGATGCCATCATCTAACCCTCTCTTTACACCCCTTGATGTCCCAACCATGGATACTTTCTTAGGGTTTTAGTGTTTACAAACTAGGGCTTTAAAAATTTTAGAACTTCCAAGAATACTTCTTTAAAATTCTAAACAATTCACTACTTTCAAGAGCCCTAGTTCACTTTCTGAATCTAGAAAATTAGAAATATTTTCCCTTTTATACCAGAATGCACATAGCTAGTTTCAATTTACTTACTGCTTTTTTGCTTCTTGTAAACACTAAAATATTGTGAAAACCCTTGTCCACCCTGAAATTTGTAACAATTCTTCTCTACAACCTTTGCTTTATGTTTTGAATGATGCAGATGAATGTATTTAAACCAATTCAATCAAAAATTGGGTAGATATAGATCAAATCCATCATCGATGCCTTTGCATGCTTGAAGGTGCAACCAGTAATAGCCGTTCTCCATTTTTGAATGTGGACTGTTGATTTGCTGAAGATCAACGATGATCATGGAGATTTGAAATCCTTTCCACAAAGAGAAAATCCTTTCTTTCTTTTGCATAGTGTTGAGACACATGTTAACATTTTGAGGCCTCATGGGAACAAAAAGAGTACTTTATATGCTTCCCTCACAAGGCTTTTCTCTACGAAATGTAAATAAAAATGCATAGGACAAGACACATGGCGCAATTTTAGGAGTTCGGGGGAATAAAGGCTCAATTTAACATTACTCCACAAAGGATTAAGTTAGCGCAAAAAGAAAATGACCTCTTTTCACTATGCAAACAAAAGTATTTAACTCATTCACTGAGACAATTCTTTTAGAACTGTTAGAATTGGCTATGGCTGCCAAGATCTTGAGACCAAATGGAAAGCACAAAAAGAGAGAATAGAATGTAACAAAAATAAACTATATTCTTATCAATATGATTCAATGTTATGATTGTGATTATTTACAATGAGAGAGACCCCTTGGTTATATAGCCAAGGTGAGATACACGATGTCATAGGATTATGACAAGTGTCTTAATCATATGACATGAGACAACTTATGACAACTACCTAGGTCACATGTAGTACAAGTTAAAAGATAAGATAACAAATAATGACAACTAACAACTTCTAGAAAGATTCCTTTCTATAACCTAAGTAAACTTGACATGTGTAAATAAGTCCCCTAGTAATGAATTAACTAGGTACAAGACTTTATTTACACCAACAAGAAGAAAGGGCCACATGAAGCATATAGCTAGAGCAACTTAAAAGGTTTAAAATGCAAATGTGGTAACTAGAATAACATATGTTACTAGGAAAGGGGATCGATAAAACAGGATTAAAAGGACATTGCTAGACAACTTAAGTTACTGGGTACTAGAAAAACAAGTTACCAATTAAAGAATACGCAAGAGCATAAAGCCTATGATTTAATTGGTTGAAGACCCATATAAGTCAGCAACAACAAGATGTAAAAAGTTATTTTGAAAGTTCGTGGCAATCAAAAGGTAAAGTGAAAAGTGCTCACAAATTGAAGAGAATGCACAAAATGATGCCATGTGTAAAGTGGGACCTGGTAATGCACAAAGGTTTAAGCGGTATTTAAAAATGTATGAAGGTAACGGGCTCGACTAATATTTGAGTAAATTGGGTGGGTAAATAAATGAGATAAAGGCCTTGAAGACATAACTTAAAAGACTAGAATACCAAAACCAATAGTCAACGACCAAATATAACAAAATTGCAAGGGCTCGCCTAGGACTTAGGGTTTTAATGAAGGCTTAGGGTTTTTCCAAAGCCCTAATGCAAATTTTAAAGAAACCCTTACAAAAAATAGGAATTTTAGAAATTTCAAAGGACCTAGATAATTCGAAGGGCTAAAACTTTGACAAGCACCACCACCCCGATCACCTCTTTTGAAAATTGAGTTCGGGGACTAGTTGGAGTCAAGTATAATATAACCCATAAAAAAGTGGTGGTCTGAGTCGATAAACTATTTAACATGATACTTATGAGATGGGATAGTCAATCCCCTTACATTCCATGATTGTATGTAGTATTTCATTGAGAGTCAAAGATTTCCTCATCTATGAAGAGAGTATTAAAGTGATTACAGGTCATTAAAGTTTGAGGGTCAAGAGATTCATTGATATGAGGTCTCTCTCTAGAAGTAAACTAAGAACATGATCTTATACTTGGATTGTAGGAGGAGATCCAAAAGGGTTGTTTGACTAACAAGATGAATTCATAGGGCTAGTTGGTAGGGAGCTCATGAGTAATGAGGGTTATAGGTGAACTACAAGAGGTTGGGAGTTTGGAAGGGAGACAGGGGCTAATTCCTTTCTATTTTTGGAAGCCTTTTCTCAAATTAAATGGCCTCTTTGAAGGAATCTTTATTAGGGAGAATGGAAGAAGGGGAGGGGACTTTAGGGTTATATAGAGGCACAAAATGGGAGGGCATTAAAGAGGGGGGTTGTTGGAGGGTGTGAGGAGGAAGGATTCTTAGGATCAAGTTCTAAAGGGGGGTTGGAGAAGTGGGAATTAGTTGTAGAAGCATGAGACGACCACAATTTGCAATGAGGGAAATCTCTAATGAGGTGGCCTTCTTTTTGGCAATAGAAACAAGCATTAGGCTTATTAAGATAATCGATCCATTGAGTGAATTGAAATCTAGAGCCCAAAAGCTTGATATTATCTGAGAGTGGTTGGGTTAAGTCCATTTCCACACAAACTCAGGGGTGCACTTTTAGGCTAGCACATTTGTCGATGTTAGTTTATACCAAATTACCCTTCCTAATTGACCTAGTATATCATGTAAAAAGGGATGAAAGACTAGGTAAAAGAGTGGTAACACCACCCACATAAGGTACTTTGATTTCGAGATCCCTTCTAGATGAAAATCACTATCCCAAGCCTAAAGGTAACATGTCTAGCCACATATTATCCAAGAACCATAATGGAGGGACGCTTTAGTGTGAGCTAAATTCACAAAGGATTCCTTGCCTAAAACTCTAAAAAGATTCAATTATCCATCCTTTATGCTCCTAGTTTATACATGTCCGTTTGAAAAAATATTGCTTACATAGGATGGCTTTCAGGCAAAAAAAGAATAATAGATCTTGTTCTATAATCTTCTATAACATTGACAATATTGTCTAGGAATTCCAATGAGATTGTCTTACCTCCAGAATGATCAGATGACTCAGAGGGCAGGCTGATAATCGATTGAGGATGTTTGGATGTATCATGTTGACTGTTATGCGGACAAGAGAATCTAAGGATTTTGCATCGTTTTCATGATCAACACAAGCAATCTTTCTGAGATCATTTAACATTCCTTTTTCTTTATTGCCATTCTACGTGGGTTTAACGATGACAGGGTCCCAGCTGATGTAGCCAGGATGCCTGTTGATCCTTATCTATTGAAGCACAGTTATAGAGTTTACGTAGAATTGCATTAACATCATTCATTAAAGAGAGACCACACACAGGTATTCAACACCTTATCTATCTGCGTGTCTTTCACGTTTTCAATCTACTAATATCAACAGACATGTATGATTAGAAGGCAGAAAAGTTCCACACTCAATTCTTTTATAACGAACCCATAAAAGTATCAACACTACATTATCCCAAATCAAATACCATTCAAATGTGTACAAAACTTTCAAGACTCTAACAATCCAAAATAATTATGATAAATAAGACAAAATCAGATTATATCAAATCTCTAAAAAATTCAAATACTACATTATTCCAAATCAAATGCCATTTATATATATATATACACATTTTAAGAGCTTATAATTATTATATCATTTATTTAGACTTTAGGTTAAATATCTCGTACTAAATTAAATCAAGTTTTGAATCTTTTGTAGTGTTTGAATTTTGATGATAACAATTGTCTAAAATCCAATAATAATTATGAGCGGGGAGGAAGGATTAGATTAAGACACAACACCCATGTTAGTACAAATGGCACTTTACTGTCCACACATTTATGAACATATCCATATTAAATTAGAGAGTTCCCAATATGAACTTAAGTGAAAAAAATAGGTATTAGACTCATGCATCCCATGACTAGGGCTTCCCTGGCCATCACAACTCATCACAATACACGTAAGTTAAATATGTCAACTACCTTAATTATTTGTTACACAATAATTCTAATTTGACTTTGAAGTTCATAGTATAGTTCATATGGTTAGAAGAAAATAATGAGTTTCCCCACATGGGTTTCACGATTAGGGGTGGAATCTTCTAACATATCAACTTTACAATAAACCACGTGATATGTTATTTGTTTATTTGTTTTTTATGGAGATTTAAATATATGTGTTTTATGTTTCATATTTTGTTGTATATGTGTTGGTTAAATGAAGTTGTATTTAGTGGTGTACATTCTTATTCAAGTGGTTACTTCACATCTAAAATAGGTTTCATTGAAAGTCCTCCCATGACCGTTCTATCATTGCAAATTCCTTTTTTAGGAGTTTTCTTTTGGCTAAAGTCTTGTATATCATCTTTGGGTGTTGTAGTCTTCTTTTATGCATTCCCTTTTTATCATTATGCTTGTTCATTTGTACTTTCTACTCTTAAGACAAATTCTCTTCTACTTTTAGTGCAAGTTAGTAGACCCTCTCAATTGATTGATTTGGTATCAAATAGATTTCATCTTGAATCACTTGCAATCCATTCAAATGTTGAGACACCTTTTCCAATAGAACGTTGATTAGAAAATGTGATTCTTAGAGAATTTAAAGTTGGAGACTTGGTTTTAAAATAAAATCGATATAATCCACATGAAAAAAATAAGAATCAAGGAGATTTTTAACCAAATTAGTTAGGACCATACATCACTACTTTGAATTATGGGTTATGTCCTTGTGGGTTATCTACCATGAATGAAAAGTTATTTAAGGATAAAACTAATGTTACTAGACATCTAAAGCATTAATACACCTAATTTTTATATGGTTTAAGCTTTCTCCACCACAGTGTGACAAATCATGACACATTTTTATAGATGTCACAAATCACTAGGAGATAACACACCAATATATTGTTCAAATACTATTTTCATCGTGTGTCATTTCTTAGCAATGATTACATTTTATATGACAATAATATGAATCTTATTTGTTGTATTAATCGTAAGAGATTTGATGATGATATCCTTTCTTATATAATCATTAGACAAGTGATACACCATTTTGATTTGCTTCCTCACTCAATGGGATTCTTTTAATCTTTTGACGCAACTAAATTGGTCTACTCTCTTGAAGAAATTTTATTTACGATGTACCAAAATTTTATATGATCATATATCTTACACTTTTTATTTGACAAATGTTCTTGCATGGTAATATCTTTTATGTCATTATTCCTATGAACTGTATTTTTGTATGATCATATATCTTACACTATTTATTTGATAAAATAGTCTTGCATGATAATATCTTTTATGACATTATTCCTATAGTATTGAATTGTTGATATCATATATCATTATTTTTATGTGATCTTGTATGATCACATTATACATGTCATACAATCTATACATTAGTACACTTGCATGATTTATGTTTTATATCATACTTGACCTTAACATCATAGGGAAAAATTGGGGGCAATGCCTATTGCCCTCCACTATATGAAATTTCATGATTACGTACATTTAGGGAGCTTCAACACATTGACATACACGAAAATTACACTCTCTTTTCCTCAAATTGAATTCATATAAAATTAATCGATTATTAAAATAATTAAATGAAGATTAGAAGATGAATATCCCCACTCTTATCACCTCTCATAATAGACACCCAAAAGTGTTCATCAAGATCATGTGTGTCCAACTTAAATATCATTCTCCTATATACAAGTTTCAAGAATCTACAATAAGCCATCATAAAAATTATAGGGAATAGGACAAAATCATACCACATTTGACAAAACTACACCCGCTTATGTCTTGATACAGAATAGAGGCCAGAGGTAGATCTGTCACAATCTTTTTACAGAAATCCAATTACAAAATCTAAACTTTGATCATCAAATGCATTCCCTGTCAAATCTTCTATATAATCCATTTATTACCGTCAACCTCAAAAATGTCTCTCACTGAATTAAATCAAGTATTGGATTTAATAAGCATCTACACAAAATAAACATCTAGTACAAACTCTACTTGATCGTCCTACATATTCATATCTCCGCTAAGGGCCATAAAAGTTATTGGACTCATGCGTCATGTGACCAGAACTCTCACTGCCAGCTAACTCAAGTTACATCAAATGTTACGTTTCGTGTATTGGTCAAATGAAGTATTTAGTTGGGGGTAGTTCCTTGTCCACACCAAATATATATAAAAAAATAATAATAAAATAAATTTTAAAAATAATTTGAAACAAATAAAAATTGTTAAGGTACCTCAATCAAAAAAGTTTTATTAATAAGATACATTATTATTGTACATTCATAAAAAGAAAAGGTGAAAAGAATGGAAGATGAGTTAAAAAGTTTTAAATTCATAAAAAGAAAAGGTGAAAAGAATGGAAGATGAGTCAAAAAGTTTTAAAAATCAAGGTATATTATTATTATACATTCATAAAAAGAAAAGGAAAAGACGAAAAGGGTGGAAGATGAACACTCACCAAGATATCAGTCCACTATTGAATCTGATTTTTGAACTGGTTGTTCAATGTCTCTATCTACTTGACTATTATGACTATTAGATAGATTGATATAACATTTACTTTTTATTTTATTTTCATCTCCCAATATAAATCATGTTCCATATTATGTTTATGATTATTAGTCTATTAGATTATGGAATCATTGTATTGTTATTATACTTGCTCTTGGAAACTTTAGTTTCATTTGGTTTGTTTATGTTATTTTTAGTTATTTTGATCGATTTGTATTTTTAAATTATAATAGTAATTGTATATGTTATTTGAATATCATTGTCCCCAAAATCTTTTAAAAAATCTCATCCCTTAAACATGTCCCCATGTTCCCTAGCTTCAAAACTTTGAGAAAAACTAATTAAATGTAAAAATATATTCTTAATAATTGTTGATACTATGCAAAATTGGTGTACATATACTGCACTTATGGCCCTTTAATGGTTAAAATAATTGTCATGCATGAAGAGGATGATGTACTCTCTCTATCTCTCTATCACACACTCACTCACTCACTCACTTTGCTCATGTTGTTATCTATACACTTCTTATGATGCAAATATGTTAGATTGGCTTGATTTTGTTTACACATTCAAATTGTCTAATAGATACATCCTACTTGGATGTATATGGTGCTATTTCAATGTTTAATCTATTGTGTATACATTTGATTACACACGTTCCAAATGGTATAATATGTGTTAATTCTTATCTTTGCTTATAATATAATATTTATAATATTCTTGTACACATTACTACATTAGATGGTCCAAAGCATGGTTGCTTCATATTTTATATCTTTCATCCTCCTACAATATTCCATATAACTTGTAATGGAAACACCATTGATTGATAAAAATATATCTTCTAAGTATGTCTATCATCAATCTCTTGATTCTTCTCATGTGGCTCAAGGAGTAAGAAAAATAGTATTTGATACTATCTTTTCCATTTTCTTTGATATTGCAAAGAAACCTAGAGAACCCTTGGTATTAAAACTGGCTCTTTCGAAATGGGTTTCTTATAACTCTAAATACACATCCTCTTAGTCATTAGTGCTTCAAGACTCAAGGTGAATCTTATAATTGTGGTCTCTAATATAACTACCTCATTTAAATCTCTTGTGTGGTAAGGAGCATCCAAATATTTTTTACAAGATCTCTTATTGCTCCAAGATGCTATACCCATAGTCATGTTAAAAGGAGTGCCTCATTATCTAGTGAGAAAAATCTTGTGTTCAAACTAGTGGATAACACATGAAATTATCATAAAATACACCATGCAAGAGGCTTAAAAGAGATTTCCAATTGGTTTCATGTTTTTCCCTTCCACTAATATTAACCTACCTTCTACGCCAAAGCTTAAAACTAAGGAATCCAAAGAATAAAAATTATTGAACTATAAAGAACTCCAACAAAGATGTATTGTGAGATTTCATACATACATTTGAAGTAAATAAGGATATCTTGCAATAGGATTTATCAAATCTTATTGTTAAATATACTATTAAGTTTGCGTGCTTGGTAGCAAACACCTTAGAGTCTCACTATGATAATAATACAATTATTTTTCACTATAAGATAATTACACACAATACAATCAATGAATAGAATTTACATTTACACATTGTAAATGGATGGAACAACAACATCCCACCTCTTTGTCATCCAACTAATATGACAAACAAATATTTGAAATACATAACCATTGGTAGATCTCTTTTGATGAATGACACCATCATAACCCACATCAAAAAATGTTGTACAAGACACATTTGAATGACCACTTATTTTCACACAAAAAATATACTATTAAACTCCACTAGGTTGGAACAAGCAAAAACTAAAACAAGGGCAAAAACCAGCCCAAAGAAAAACACACCAAAAAAAAAAAAAGGATGCTACGATACAATCTGACACAACCATTATATTAATATATTTAAAACAATGCTTCAAAAATTAGCCATTATTAAAAAATGAAGCGATTTGCTAGATATGTTTTGTAATCTAAAAGTGTTATATCAAAGCTCATCAATAATAGATAAAGGTCCCAACTAGAGGCTCAAATTTTTCATGAATTCCCTTTTTACCTTGGGCTTTCTTCCACATAAGGAGTAATTTATAGAGGCAAAATATTTTACAATGATCCTTTTATCAAACCACTACTTCATTATACCATAATGCTTACTAAACTATTGTAAAGCCTAAAAAGGCACTAGTTTGGCCACCCAAGTGGAATGGTAAGTTGAAAAGAATATTCTTGCTAACAAAAGATTCTTAACTTATTTAAAATAATAGGTCCCAAAATAGGGCTAGAATCGACCTTTGGTTTTTCTAAATGATTTGACATCAAGCTTTCATCAAAATTGTATGTGTCATGATTGAGGGATTAAAGATCTTAAGATTTTCATATTCCCATATGAATACATCCTAGAAATATTTTAACACTATAATAATGTCTCCTTTCTTCTTTCTCATAATCCTTGCCAAGGTTGACACTTTTCACACTTCACTCATTACCCAAATTTAACTTTTAAAATGCAAGATTTTTATTCTTAATACATTGGTCTTCTCATGTTTTTATACTCAAAATTATCTTCTTGAGAGGAATCAAACCTTATGCTAAAGTATTGTTTCTTAGATTTAAAACTTCATCTCCATCTACATCACAATCTTGTTCTTCATTATAATCACCCTCACAATTTCTAGCCTCAAAAACCTAAGAATTAGTTATAAAATTGATAATATGTTTATGATCCTCGAAGAATTGGAAGTGTTTGATATTATCATAAACCATTGGAAAAGACACCAATTCTACAACAATCAGTTCAATTTACTTCTTTAAAGTATCTAGATTACTAGTAGAAACAACTAGAGCATCTATATCCTTATTCTTCAATCTTAAAATAAAAAGAACACCAAAAGCATTAAAAAACTTAATTAAACCCCAAAATATATGCCTATATTCTTTCAATCTCATGTTATTGTACTATACTTTTTCTTAATCTATATAATAAATAACTTTAAATCTATAAAACAACTAATCACCTTAGCTTCTTATTGAAAGATAACTACAAGTCATATATAGGTTCTTTATACCAAACTAAATTATTTGTATAGGGAAATTACAATCTATATATAGCAAAATAGCTCTTGCATTTGGGATTTATAATATTTGCACCAACTCTAACTACCATCTTAGAGCCATCAAATTGGATCATCCACTTATAATTACCCAATGGGCAAGGATCTTTGATTAATATTTTTTGTTCCCTAAGTATTTTAATAATAATGTATATATTGAATGCTTTCTAGACTAGGTTGCAAGTTTAAAGATGTCATTAATTTGACACCTATCCTTATCTACATCACATTATGGCCATGATAACTAGCTACATAACTCCATTTTAGAAGGAAATTGAGACATGCATTTCCTTTCTAACCAAGGGATATATAGTTTGATGCCACTCCCACGAAATTGCTTTCGCTTGCACCAACTGTAATGACACAAAATTTCACACAAGACATCAATAAAAGAAAACACAATTTTTTTTCATGATACAAAAGTGATGCAAAACAAGCCACATTATACTACTTTGTGTACAAGGCGACATAAAACCATGTGACAAAACACTTGGAATGCACAATTCATTGTGACACTAGTAGAAAACTTATAACACCATAAGCCAAAACATCGTGAATAACTTACCAATGGGATCTGGTACATATTTGGAGTTCCAATGCCAGCTTGTGAATGGAAGTCGAGTGAGCAGAAACAACTTCCTACACTAATCTAAGTAGGGAAGAGCTACAAAACTTTTCTTTTTAACACCTTATATAGTTACAATAAGTGAAACACATAGAGAAGATATTGAAACAAGTACACAAATACAAAAAACACCAAATATGGGTGGGGAAAACCCTTTTGGATAAAAAAACCCCACCCTCCAAAAGCACAGTACTATTGTATTAATTCAAATAAGAGTTATAATACAACCCCAAGTACAAATATTTCTTCAACAAGTGTTTTGTCACAAACACCTACCTTGGAGTGAATCCAACAACACTTTGTTACCTCCAACAAAACTATGCATTCTACACTACAAGAAACTCAATATATAGAGAGATGCAATCTTGAAGAAGAATCTAGAAGGAGAGGTTCATCCAAATCAACATGGCACAATAACTCACACCATAAACATGCATTTGGACACATGTACAACATCCCTTACACCCTTACAAGTGTCATTACATGCAATATTATTTCTCCAAGATTGGGTGCCTAGAATATGCTAAAAATAGGCTATGACAAATGCCTTACAACTATCATAGAATCTGTCATATCATCTATCATAAAATCTTCCATGCTTACAACACTTAGAGCTATAAGAGAATTTTTCATAAATGACTCAAAATACCCGATTCTCTTACACCATGTCATAAGCCATCTTGGGTGCCAAATTACTCCGTACATAAAGATGCCTTATGACACATCATAGAATTTTTCATAGGTCAAAGATTCCAAAGTGGGATGCCTATGTCCACTTGGGATGATTAAATGTGTCATCCATTCACCTCCAATGGGGATGCCACCCAGTCGGTGGGTCCCAATTTATGACATGACACCATAGGCAATCAAATAATATAAATAAATACAATAATACATTAAAGCAATCAATATTAAAAGTCTAAGATTGAGACACCTTAATCCCAACATTCTCCCACTTGTCGAATACCTGTCGAGAGTCATACGAAACCATCTACTCTGAGCCCTAAGTCCCATTGAATTTGAACACCATTTGAACTTATCTATGCTCACTGGTTTCGTCAGTGCATCTACAACATTCACTAAAGTGTCAACCTTTTCCAGGTTCACCTTTCCATCTTCTACCATATCACGAACAAAATGGTACTGAACATCAATGTGCTTTGTTCTAGCATAGAAGGTAGGATTCTTTGCTAGAAAAATTGCACTTTGACTGTCATAACAAACAACAATCTATCCTACATCTAAAACAATATCAGAACAAAATATCTTAAGCCAAATAGCTTCTTGATAGGCATGAGTGGCTGCCATATACACTGCCTTTGTCCTGCCTCTATCATGGACAACGCAACTACAACCTGCCACTTACTCATCCTACTGATAACACCACTAAACATCATAAACATGTAACCACCAGTGGATCTTGTGTTGTCAATGTCACCTGCCCTATCTGAATCCACATATCCGCAAATACTCAAAGAATTTTAAGGTCCATTAGGATAGCCATGAAAACACAAGGCATACTCGAAAGTACATCATAAATATCTGAACACTCTCTTAATTGCATCCCAATGCCCCTATCTAGGATTATCCATAAAAAAACTAAGGACTCCCACTGCTTGGGCAATGTTTGGTCTCGTACACACCATCACATACATTAAACTGCCAATTGCACTCACATATGGTACTTTGGTCATGTCCTCCATCTCAGTAGGAGATTTTGGACAATCATTCATATAAAGCTTCATCCCCTGCATCACAGGAACAACTAATTATCTACAATCTACCATGTTGAATCTCTCCAACACCGAGTTCACATACTTTCTCTGGCTTAACCAAAGCTTTTTGTTAGCTCTGTCTCTCATGATATCCATTCCCAAAATGTACCTAGTTGCACCTAGGTCTTTCATCTCAAACTATGTTGGCAACTAAAACTTCAAATCTGAAATCATACTTTTACCATTCCCCATAAACAACATATCATCTATGTATAAGAAAATAATGAGAATGAAACCATTATCAGATTTATAATACACACAATGGTCAGATTTAGATATCTGAAATCCCAATGACAACACATAGGTATCAAACTTCTAGTACCACATTCTAGGAGACTGTTTCAAACCGTAAAGAGACTTCTTCAGTTTTCAAACCAAATCTTCTTTACCTTTTTCAATAAAATGCTTTAGTTGTGACATGTAAATCTCTTTGTCCAAGTCACCATGAAGGAAAGTTTTCTTCACATCCATCTGTTCCACTTCTAATTCATATGATGCTACAAGTGACAACAAAAGCCAAATAGATTTCAGCTTCGCTAGAATAGAGAATATCTCCCCATAATCAATTCCCTCCACTTGGGAAACCCCCTTAGTGACCAACTGTACCTTATACTTCTCAACACTGCCATCAAGACCACACTTTTTCTTGAGAACCCATTTACAACTGATAGGTTTGCATCCACCAGGCAAAGGTACCAGATCCCAAGTCTTATTTTTCTTTAATGCAGCCATCTCCTCATCCATGGATTATTTACAGGAATCTGCATCTCTCATACCCAAAGCCTCTCTAACAATCCTAGGCTCATTAGTGTTAGGAATTAAAGAAAAAATGCAACTGGAATCCAATAGTGAATAACCAAACCTTTTCGATTGTCGCCTAACTCATGTAGACCTCCTCAAAGGCTAAGGTTGAGGATCTTCTTCTTCTTCAAAACTTTCAGAGTTGCTTGAGCTCTCCTCATCATTAGGTCCAATAGGAGTGTGTAGTTCATCTTTCTCTAGAGTAGATGGAACCTAAACTACCTCCTTCTATTTCTCCTCTTTCTCTGGTTGTAGCTCAATAGTGGAAGGTTTCAACTCTCTGAAAATCACACTTCTACTATAGAGAACCTTTCAAGCTTAGAGAACCTTTCGAGCTTTTGGATCCCGAATCTTGTATCCTTTCATACTGACACCATAGCCAATAAAGATACACTTAATATCCTTGTTCCCCAACTTTGACCTCTTCTCAATCAAAAAATGAGCATAAGCTTCACAACCAAATACTCTAAGATGTCTCATCGAAGGCTTTTTACCAAACCACACCTCCATGGGTGTCTTTCCAACAAGCGCTGATGTAGGAGATCTATTGATCAAATAACATGTAGTGGCTACCACTTTAGCCCAAAATGTTCATTCAAGGCTAGCACCACTCAACATACTCCTAGCCCTCTCCATCAACGTTTTGTTCATCCTCTTTGTAACTCTATTTTGTTGTGGAGTGTAGGGAGTTTTCTTATGTCTCTCAATCCCATGCGTTTTACAAAACTTGTCAAACTCTGTGGAACAAAACTCAGCACCATTATCAGTTCTTAAACACTTAATCTTTTTGCTAGTATGATTTTCTACCAAGGCCTTAAACTCCTTAAGCCGACTAAAGACTTTAGCTTTACTTCTGAGAAAATAAACAAATGTTCTACTATAATCATCTATGAAAGAAATAAAATATACAGGTTTTGATAACGAAGGAACATTCACATGACCAAAAACATCTGAATGAACATAGTCCAAAATCCCAGAAGACTTATGAGAATTAGAGTAAAAAGAAACACGGTATTGTTTTCCATAAACACAATGTTCGCAAAATTCGAACTCGAGATTACAATCATCAAGGCCTTCAACAAGGCTCTTATTTTTCAGGGTTCCAATACCCTTCTCACCATTATGACCAAGTCATTGGCTCCATAACATTGTCTTCTCTATAAGAAGCTTCATTTCCATGGAATGAACACCCTTGTGTACCCAGAATTCATGACCATCAAATGTAGCTGCAACATACTTCTTCTATGCATGATCTGATGGTGAGGATGAAGAATCCAAAGGTCTCTTCTTCAGTACATCAGAAGAACTATTGCACTGTGCAGTGCATGCATAAAACTAAAATAGAGTACCAATATGAACTCCCTTAGCTAACACCATAGCTCCTCTTGTCATCTTGCATCTTCCACTAGATATAACAACTTGCACTCCCGAATCATTCAATTTACTTACAAAAAGAAAGTTTCGTGTCAAACTTGGGATATGAAAGACACCATCAATCCCCTTAACTCGTCCATCAAGAAATCTGATTTTGACTCTTCCACGACCAACAATCTTCAAGTGGGAGTAATCACCCAGGTACACCTCTCTGCCATTATACTCTTCATACTTTGAGAACCAACCTCTATGAGAGGTCATGTGAAAAGATGCACCGAAATCTATCAACTATACATAATTTGATGCATGGGCTGCCAAGGCTACAATAAATTCTTCCCCTTCATCTTGGGATGATTTCTCAAATTCAGAATTGGAGAAATGCCTATTTTTCTTCTTCTCCTTCTTGCAATCTTTCTCAAAGTGACCATTTTCACTACAGTTTCAATATCTTTCCTTGGTATTGTTACCAAGAGACTTAGATGTCCCCAGATACTTTGACTTAGATTTATTTTCCTTCTTTTTGCCTCTCTCCTTTGGTCTACCACAATTAGAAAGGGCCTCCTTGGCCATCTCAGAAGACTTCCTTCAAATCTCTTCAGATAATAATAAGGCAACCACCTCATCCATCTTGAAGGTGGAAGTAGTGCTTCCAATAGCCATCACAAGGTGATCCAAAGAGTCTAACAATGAACACAAAAGGAGCATACAACAGTCTTTTTTGTCAATCTTATGTCCAACAAAACCCAATTGAGCAATCAACATGTTGAATGTATTTATATGGTCTGCCACGAATCCTCCATCTTCTATTTTCAAATAATAAGCCTTCTTTCTCATGAAAAGCTTGTTTACCAGGGATTTAGCCTAATAGACATCACCAAGCTTCTTCCAAAGAGAAGCAGAAGTCTTCTCTTCATGGACATTTAGCAAAAAATAATCAACCAAACAAAGTCTAATAAGACCCTTGGATTTCTAATCCATGAGCTCCCAATCTTCTTATTTCATTCTCGTTGGTTTGGTTTCAGAAATAGCAACCCATAGATCACGATCTACGAGCATGACCTCCATTTTGAGCTTCCAATGTTCAAAATTACCACTATTAACTCCATCTCAATCCTCTCAGATGTTCATTCCATCTCTTTCCTGCAACAAGGTCATGAAATACACTTTTGCAAAACTCCCATTGAAACAAAAATCAACTCAAAAAACCCTTCTAACCCAACAAAGGAATCAAGGATGGTTGAAATCTGATACCAACTGAAAGGAATTTGGGTGAGCGGAAACAACTTCCTACACTAATCTAAGTAGGGGAGAGTTACAAAACTTTTCTTTCTAACACCTTATACAGTTACAATAAGAGAAATGCATAGAGAATATATTGAAATAACAAGTACACAAATACAACAAACACCAAATATACATTGGGAAAACCATTTTGAGTAAAAATCCCCACCCTGGAAACACATAGTACTATTGTATTACTTCAAATAAGATTTACAATATAGCCCCAAGTACAAATATTTCTTCAACAAGTGTTTCATCACAAACACCTATCTTGGAGTGAATTCAAAAACACTTCGTTACCTGCAGCAAAACTATGCATTATACACTGTAAGGCACTCAATATATAGAGGGAGATGCAAGCTTTAAGAAGCACCTAGAAGGAGAGGGGTGTCCAAATCCACATGACACAATAACCCAAACCATAAACATGCATTTGGACACATGTACAACATTCCCTTACACCCCTTACAAGTTTCATTACATGCAATATTCTTTGTCCAAGATTGGGCGCCTAGAATATGCTAAAAATAGGCTATGACAAATTCCTTAAAACTATCATAAAATATATCATAGCATCTATCATAAAATCTGCCATCCTTACAACAATTACAACTATAAGAGAATTTATCATAAATGACCCGAAATATCCGATTCTCTTACACCTTGTCGTAACCCATCTTGGGCACCAACTTCCTCCATGCATAAAGATGCCTTTGATGCGTCATATAATTTTTCATAGGTCAAATATTCCAAAGTGGGATGCCTATGTCCACTTGGGATGATTATTTGTCATCTAGTCACCTCCAACGAGGATGCCACCCAATCGGTGGGTCCCAATTTATGACATGACACCATAGGAAATTAAATAATACAAATAAATACAATAATACATTAAATTAATCAATATTAGGACTATAAGGTTGAGATACCTTAATACAAACATTCTCCCACTTGTGGAAGACATACTGAGAGTCATACAAAATCATTTTCTCTGGGACCCAAGGCCCATTGAATCTGAACACCATGGCAAACATCGTGAATAACTTAGCAATGTGATTTGGCACATATTTGGAGTTCCAATATCAGCTTATGAACCCCTACAACTTTCCTACCAAGCCACCCCCTAAAATCTCAAGGTTTTAAGATAAAAAGGATAATCTTACACTAACTCAAATTTCAATTTCTAATTTACAAGAAATTTGGGCTTTAAACTCCCAACTACATTAGTTTGGTCTTCATGGTTTGTGTTGTATTTTGTAACACCTTGAAATTCACAATTTGAGTTTCAAAGTGAAACATAAAAAATTCTCACCCAATGATGAGCCTTAACAAAATTAATAATTTGGGCTTGAGGTTCTGATTTACACACTATAATTGTGTAAAATATCAATCCAATTTTGAGTCTTTGAGTCTTATTGGCCAAAAATGTTAGGCCTTTGAGTATGATCTAGTTTGTTCATTTTAGACTTCAAGGTTTAAATTATATTTCTCAAATCAAGACAATTTTAGGGACAATTTCAACTTCAAGGAGGTTTTTCTTTGGCCTTTGATGTTCAACATGCAATATGCACCATGAAATTGAAAGTATAATTTTCATTTTGTGACATGCAAAATGCAAATGGAAATATAAGCTTTGAGCACCAAAAAATTAAAATTCAAAGTTTAGTTTACATTTTATAACTTGCAAAGTGCCAAATCAACTCCAAATTCTAGGTCCTTGTGAACAAAATTTGGAATTTGATCTCCTTCAACTTGGACCATGGACTTTAAATTAAAAATAGAAGACTAAAAAAATTACAAGTATCAAACTAGCATGATCTATTTTTGTAAACAACAAGGAATAGCTTCCTCATTTTTCATGCTATATGAAAATTAATTTGACCCTATTCTTGAGAACCTATGGGATCTATATTGGTTAAAAGATATCCCCCAAAATGACACAATTCACTAGAATCAAGGTAAAACATAAAGTCATGTACATCTAACATAACAATGCATTTGAAACAACCTAATGTCTACATCATCAAAGCATGGAAATTAAACTTAAATCTATGTATTATATCAACACGAGAATTACATAGGATTCCATCTCAAAATGTAATATCTAAACAACATAAAGAATAATTAAAAGAATATAACGAAGCTTATATCTCAAGAGCATACAGTTTACAATAGATTACAAGTTTAAAAAATCCAAGTCCATGAGTTATGAAAGTAATTGATTGCGCACTTAAGAAAACAGTACATGAAGGTCTACCAGGTCACTATTAGTAATGGATTTGATATGTTATATATAAGAAAATACATAAATCTAGATAGCCCCAATGATGGAATAGTTCCAACTAACCATGTAGAACCCTTAGACCCATCCCCCTGAATTGAGAGATGGTTGACTGGGATATCATGTAGACATGAAATCCAATTACAATGGATGATACAAAATATGGTATCACACATACCAAGAACCTACACATTATCACCAAGAACGTAATGGCATACAAGGGTTATGGTATTCATTCAATGACACACACAAAAATATCATAACAAAAAACAAGATAATAATTGAGATGTAAGAACATCACACTCATACATAATCACATAGGCATATCAAGAAACAACATATCAATGAAAAGAAGGATGAGGAATAGTAAGTATAAAACATAGAGTATCATCATTATGTTGCATAATTCTAAATAAGCCTTCAATGAAAGTAATGAAATTAGTAATATATTGTATGATTCCACATCAGCTTTGAATACAATTCAATATCATAGTACTTGTCTTGTATGATCCCACATTGATCTTCAATGCAAACAAACTTTTCATTTTTCTAATTTAATTAATTTTAATATAATTTAATCCCCAATTCATTTTTTCTCATTATATTACCTATATAATAATTCATATTGGGACATCCCCAATTATACATATATGGCATAGACACATTCTACACCTTACCTTGATATCCATTTCTAGGTTCAAAAGTCAACCTTCACCCAAAAATTCAAGGCATGGATAAAGAGGTTGAAGATTGTGATCCTTGTATCCAAAGATGAGATTATTTATCCCAGAAAATATAAACCAATACAAAGTCATATATTTGACTAAATTAATATTCCATAAACAATACTAATCACATATCATAATTGATGAATCTTGTTTTTTTCTCAAAATAAATACCCTTTTGATCCCAATGTGCACAACTTCACACCTTTTACATCATTTTAGAGTTTAGGGATTTTCTTTAACATAATGCCTATAAAATAGATTTTTTGAAAATAAAATAACATAATATAAACTAAATAAAATAAAATATATTATAGATTAAATAATAAATTGAAACCTAAGAATAGATCACCATATGGAAACCACTAGGTAATGTGAGCATGTTTTAAAATAAGAATAACAAGCATAACTCAAGATTTAAATTTGATGAATACCTTGATGTTGTAAATATAATTTTCCCACACAAATTTGAAGAGATACTTTGACTTCACACAATCAAGAGACAATCAGTCCTAAATCTATCTTCACCACAAGTGTAACAATTCACACGATAGTCCAAATCCACCTACAAGTCAAGAAAAAACAAACAAGTAGAGGAAGAAGATAATTTTTGAAGGAAGAGGGAAGAATATTAAAAAATGAGCTTTTTATTTTCTTTTCTTTTGAACATCCAAAAATCCCTAAGCACTTTTAGACTTTTCTTTTAATTTTCCACCAACTAGATAACTCACAAGTTGATATTAAAATTATATACATTTCACACAAAATATATTTCCCATATTAAAAAACAACCTTAAGAAAAATACTTATATCACTAAAATTTCTGGTTAATTACAAATAAATTAACACATACAACTTAATCAATTGGACACATAAAGCCTAGACAATCTTTTAATTTATAATTTATTTTTCAAATGTCAAAATATTCAATGCATAAGAACATTCCAAGATAATAATTAAATATTTAACTTTCACATTCAAGCATAAAGGTAAACCACAAACACATTATAGAAATCAAATAAATGCAAAAAAAAGTGAAAATAAACATATGTAATGATTGATGGAGCAACAAATAATGAATGCAATATTCAAACTACCATGAAATGAATCAAGCACGATGCAAAAGCCAAATAACTATCATAGAATGTGTAGAATACAATGATCAATCCACATTTATATTGTTGCAATTATGAGTAGTTGGTGTTGTCATTGATGTCAACAAGCCTATGTTGTCATTTGTGTCAACTATATGAGAATAATATTGTTGCAAGAGTATGTGTAGTTGTTGGTATTGTCTATGTTGTTTTAATTAATGATGCTTTGATTAGTTGCATTAATTTTTCATTAGTAAGCTACTTGTTTCAACCTCTAGTGTTGCTTTGATAAGCTTTTGTTTATGGATATATGGTTGAGGAAGTGATGAAGATGATAAGGATGTGTTTTTGGAGCTTGGTTTCCAAGTTATTTTGAGAAAATTTGATAAAAAGAGGAAACAATGTGTTGCAATGTTGTTCTGGGTTGTAGGTTAGTGTTTTGGTTTTGCTTCGTAGTCCTTCTAGGTTGAAGATCTACCTATGTGTTTCAGATATGTTGATCATAGGTGTTAAGAGGTGTTATATCCATAATTTAGTGTGCTATATCGTTGAGTAGAGAAATTTGTGTTCACCAGTGTGTGAACTATGTATTGTAGAGGTGTCTAGGAGAAATATTTTTGCTCCACATTTCTCTGCAGATTGGTTTCAGGTCTTGCAGATCTGGAGGTGTGCTGATAGTGTTGGTATCTTTCTTGAGTTAAAGTTTTTCAAGGTTTTGTGATTCAAAAGTTATCTCCTTAAGTTACAACGTATAACAAAGTTGTTTGAGTGTACTAGGTGTGTAAATTCTTTAGGTGAAAGTTGTTGCAAAGGAGTTTATTGGATTTTAGGGTATTTGTGGAATATTTCAAATTGTGTTCAAGCGAAATTTGTTGTTTGCGAGTTGTTATCGATCAAAGGAAGCGTGTACTTAAAATTTTAATGGTGTTTACACGGGTAACGATCGACCTAGTGTTTGCACTAGCAAAATTTATGGAAGCATTGTGTGGCATGTATGAGTGGATTTAGGTCCTAAATAAGGTGTGTTGTGGTTTTCCTTCATTCCTTTCCATTGCGAGAATGTTTTGGTGCCAACCTAATTTGAATTTGCATGGTTGAGGTGCATAATTGACCTTGGAGAATGGTTTCAAGGTTGAAGATGATATAAATATGAGTTGAATTATTGAGGGATGTAAAGATAGATAAGTATAATGTGAATGATGTGAATTGCAAAGTGTTAAGGTACAAAATTGAAAAGTGTAGTGTGAGCTTTCATGTGTTAGATTGTTGGATGTAGTGAGCAGAAGGTGTCTACAATTCTTCAGTCAAGTTGTGAAGGTTTTGGAGATATCATGGTGGATTTCTTTGTTTCTTTGAGATGGATTTCTCATTGTAACACTCTTCTTTATCTTCTTTTCTATTTTGGTAGTGATCCTTTCTTTCTTTGGGCAGTGAGCCCTCCGACAGTGATCCCTATTGTATTTGGTGTTGATATTACTTCATATTGTGAGCTAATCCTAATCGTGGGTTTTTCCCATCTTGGGTTTTCCATATAGATCTAGTGTTCTCTTGTGCATGGTGTTGATTTGATTTAGTTTTTGTTAGTTTCCTTTCATGCTAAATCATTATAATAGATTAAGGGTTAATTGAATGAATGTGGATCTAAATGTTTGTGAGGGTTTTTGAAGTTTTAAGCTATAGCTATTTCACCCCCTTCTTAGTTGTCTTATGCATTCAACATGTATAAGACAAGGAGGAGATAGGAAGATGAAAAAAAAAGACTAACTAACCCTCCAAGTGATGTGACACATGTAGAACACTTGGGACAAGTGTGAAGGCTTGTGTCAAGTGTTTATGAGGTGCGATAACTAAACCACTAAGTGAACTTAAGCTAGTGTGCATAAGGCTACTAGGTGTAGGAACTAAATAAATGATAACTATATGCATAAAGACACTTTTCACACTAACACCCCCCCTTAAGTGATACTTAGGGAGTAAGTCACTAGAAAATGAGTCTTGAAAACAAGGCTTGATGAGGTACTCATGTACAAAATAAAATTCTCTCACAAAGGAATTAAAGGAGAAAACCTAGAGGGAAATGACATGAAGTCACTACGAACCAACTCAAGTAAGTTAGTAGCACAATGATCCTTACCCTTTTGAAAGGGTTCCTGATGATGTTTTCCAAGTACATAACCTTAAAAAACACCCTATGTGCAAGAAACCTTAGGGATTCCAAGTACCATCTTATTAGTACTCAACTGTTTAAGATAACTGTAATTGAGGTGTCCAAACCACTCGTGCAAGAGGCTACTCAAATAGTAAAAATGGGAAATATGTGATGCTTTACAAGATGACTCAAAAATATGAAACCTGTACAATCAAGACCCATGATCTACTCTACCTGAAGTGATAATCCTCTTTGGATGGTGTAGTTATCGAATAACTACATCATGTGTTGAAAACTCAACTAACTTTCCATCACTAGTATGAAAAATTTGGTAAACTAAAAGGAGATGAGCTAAAATTGAAGGGAAAAACAAGGATCAACAAATGACCCTAAAGTGCGGAATACATTCCCTTAACACTAATACAACAGAGGAGAAGAGCATAAATAGGTTTCAATAGCATCTAAAATACTTGAGATCGAATACATGCAACAAAAAGAGATTGCACCAATTTATCATTCACATATGACACAGGTATTTAACATGGGAAAACTTTTCTAGGTAAAAAACCCACCACACCAAGCAAAGAATATTTTGTATTACAGTAATAACAATATTACATATAAATCACAGTCTTTCTTCTATTCAGCTCACAACAGCACTTGCAGAATTATCTCACTGTTACAATGTTCATCCAACATACAGTTCAAGAAAAAACTCTCTCTCTCATTTTTGCAATGATGTACTCGACTTACATAAGTCATGTTGCATTCAATTCTGTCAACCAAGCGCTAACTATCAGGTACAATCATCTTTGATCCAATCGCACCAATGATCTAGCCATACCGATCTTCTTGCATCGAGCCACTCAGGCCATAACTTCTTTACCCAAATCAGGTCTTGTCCGCCACCCTGAGTCGACCTGCAATAACTACTGCTACGACTTTGGCCTCTAGCCAATTATCGCTCTGACACTAAGCCACGTGTTCGCATCCCATTCATCTATTGCTTCTGCCATCGAATCCAACTCAGTCAACCCTGTCAACGAGCTCATCCGAGCTCTCCAAAGTCCTTACCATGCTACCACAACCTTGCCAAGTTCGACCTGCGGTATGCCGGTGAGCTTGACCGAGCTCAACCCGACTTCACTGAGCCCAAACAAAACCATCACACCATGCTACCGTAGCCGGCTCCAAGACACACTGTGGTATAGCGGTAGCCATCCTGGCTGACCACTGGCGGCCTTACCACGGCCACCACGATCAGTCTCTTGACTGTCCGCTGTATGGCGATAACCGCCAGCCAAGACGCTGGCGGTCTTACCATGGCCACCGCGGTTAGTCATTTGACTAAACGTGGTATGGTGGTAACTGCCAGCCAGGCCACTAGCGGTCTTACCACGGCCACCGCGATCAGTCATTTGACTGACTGTAGTAAGGCGATAACCGCTAGCTAGATGGAGAGACCGATATCACGGCCACCGCGGTGAGGAAGGAGACCATGCGCAGTAACGAGGTAATTGCCAAACCCTTCACCGTGGTACTGCCAGAACAAAAAGGAAGACTGCTACGGTATGGCAGTAATAGCAAAAATAATGAATTTTTCACCAAGGCTTTTTCTGACAAAGGTTCAAGGTAGTAATTGAGGCATCCTTTCTCAACAAGCTCCCACTTGACGAACATTCCCAGCTTCCTCATAGACTCTGAAAAATTACTGGTGGTCATGGGCCCCAAGGCCCATCGATTATGCGCACCACCTTTACTTGTCTGTGCTAACCGGCTTTGTCAAAGCATCTGCAACATTCTTTAGGGCGTCAACCTTTTCCAAACTGACCTTGCCATCTTCAACCATATCCCTCATGAAGTGATACTACACATCAATGTGCTTGGTCCTGGCATGAAAGGTAGGATTATTTGCCAAACAAATGGCACTTTGACTTTCACAGTAGATTGAAATCTGCCCAGCATTAAATCCAATGTCTGAACACAAACGGTTTAACCAAACAGCCTCTTTACAGGTGTGGGTTGCAGCCATGTACTTTGCCTCTATCGTGGATAAAGCAACTACCGCCTGTCGCTTGCTCATCCAATTGATTTCTCCACCATTAAGCATGAACGTGTATCCACTGGTGGATTGCCTACTGTCAATGTCCCCTGCCCAATCTAAATCAACATAACCTTGGATGCTGAGAGATTTCTGTGATGCAACCATACTGCCATGGTAACACAGTGCATAATTTGAAGTTCCCTTCAAATACCTGAATACTCTCTTCATAGCATCCCAATGTGATCTTCCCGGATTTTTCATAAATTGGCTTAGAGCTCCCACTGCTTGGTGAATCTCGGGTCTTGTACAAACCATAGCATACATCAAACTGCCAACAACACTTGCATAAGGCACACTAGTCATGTCCTCCATCTTAGTAGTAGACTTAGGACAGTCTTCAACAGATAGCTTCATTCCCTGCATGATGGGAACAACTAGCTGCTTGCAGTCATCCATGCTAAACCTCTCTAGAACTGTCTTCACATACTTACTTTGACTGACCCAAAGCTTTATGCTTGTTTTGTCCCTGGTTATCTCCATTCCAATAATGTACCTAGTTGCACCAAGATCTTTCATTTCAAACTTTGTAGACAACTGAGATTTAAGATCAAAAATCATAGTCTTGCTATTTCCAATGAATAACTTATCATCCACATACAGGGTAAGAACAAGCACACGATCATTCTCAGATTTATAATAAATGCAATGATCAGATCTTGATCTCACAAATCCAATTGACAACACAAACGTGTCAAATTTATGGTACCACATTCTAGGAGATTGCTTTAAACCATAGAGAGATTTATTCAACTTACAGACCAGATTTTGTTTACCTCTTTCAACAAAATGCTAAGGTTGGGACCTGTAGATTTCTTCTTCTAGCTCACCATGGAGAAATGTTGTCTTCACATCCATCTACTCAATTTCAAAATCATACACAACTGCTAATGACAATAAAAATCTAATGGATGTCAGTTTTGCTACAAGGGAATATATCTCTCCATAATCAATTCCCTCAATTTGAGAAAAACCCTTTGCAACCAACCTAGCCTTATACTTCTCAACATTGCCATCAAGACCTGTCTTCCTTTTGAATATCCACTTATAGCCAATAGGCTTTCGCCCTTTAGGCAGTGGTACCAAATTCCAAGTTTCATTCTTTTTCTAAGAATCAATTTCTTCATTCATGGCATCCAGCCAGGAATTTGAATCAGCCATGTTGATTGCTTCTTTAATAGTCCTAGGTTCATCAGTGTTGGTAATTAAAGCATAGGCACAGTTCGAATCTAACATAGAGAAACCATACCTATCAGGTTGCCTTTTTTCTCATGTAGATCTTCTTACAGGCTGAGGTTGTTCTTCATCATCAGAACTTCTAGAGCTACTTTAGCTCTCCTCAGTCTCAAGTACACCATGCAACTCTTCCCTTTCTAGAGTTTGGGGAATCTCAACTACATCCTTCTTCTTGTCACTCTGATTTGTCCCAAGATGTTGATTACTACTGAAGGTTTTAGCTCATGAAATATCACACTCTTTCTGTACAAAACCTTCTCAGTAACAGGGTTCCAAAGCTTGTATCCTTTCACACCAACTCCATAGCTGATGATAATACATTTGACAGCCTTGTTATCCAATTTAGATCTCTTTTCATTTGGCACGTAAGCATATGCCTCACAGCCAAACACACGAACATGTCTCAGAGATGGCTTCTTACCAGACCATGCTTCCAAAGGCATCTTGTCAACAAGAGCAAAGCAAGGAGATCTATTTTTTAGATAACATGTTCTAGCCACAACCTCAGCCCAGAACTTCTGCTCCAGACCAACACCGCTCAACATACTCCTTGCCTTTTCCATCAGCATTCTATTCAACCTTTCAGCAACTCCATTTTGTTGTGGAGTGTAAGGCGTTGTCTTATGCCTTTTAATTCCATGATCAGTGCAATACCTTTCAAAATATGCAAAACAAAATTCACCACCATTGTTTGTCCTCAAACATTTGATTTTCCTTCCAATCTAATTCTCTACCAAAGATTTAAATTCTTTAAACCGACTGAACACTTCTGATTTACTTTTAATAAAGTATACAAATTTCCTTCTCGAATAGTCATCAATAAAAGAAACATAATATCTAGACTTTGATAACGAAGGAACATTAACTGGACCAAACACATCAGAATGAACATAATCCAGTATACCAGAAGATTTGTGAGGACTAGAATAAAATGAAACATGGTGTTGTTTTCCATAGATACAATGTTCACAAAAATCAAACTCAAGGTTACAATCATCAAGCCCTTCTACAAGATTTTTATTCTTTAAGGTTTTTAAACCTTTCTCACCAATGTGATGAAGTCTATGATGCCATAGCATAGTCTTCTCAGCTGAAAGTTTTATCTCCAAAGCATTTGCAGCCAAAGAAGTGTCTTCATCTTTCTCTACAGGTGCAGTAATGCATGACTTTATAGAGGCACTGTTACAAAGAACAGGACATGCATCCAGCTTTTACAAAGTGCCAGTATGAACACCCTTAACCAACACCATTGCACCTCTAGCCATTTTACATCCCTTAGTTGAGAAATAAACTTCTACCCTAGCATCATTTAACTTACTGACAAAAAGAAGATTTCGAACCAGACCTAGTATGTGAAGTATGCCACCAATACCTTTGACTCTCCCATCAGGAAACTGAATTCTGACTCTTCCTCTGCCAACTATCTCCAACGTTGAATCACTTGTCAAGTATACCTTTCCACCATCATACTTCTCATATTTAAAGAACCATTCTCTATTGGACGTCATGTGAAAAGATGCACCTAAGTCAACCAACGAGACATCATCTGATGCTTGAGTTGTCAAGGTTGTTACAATGAATGTGTCTACATCACTTTGAGAAGATTCATTGTCAGAAGCATTCTTCTTCTTCTTCTTCTCCTTCCAGTCCTTCCGGATATGTCCAGGTTGCCCACAGTTCCAACATCTCACCTTGAACTTTTTGCCAAAAGACTTTGATCTCCCTGCAGATTTGGATTTTGAATTCTTGTCCTTCTTCTTTCCTTTCTCCTTTGGTCTACCTCGAATAGCAAGGGCCTCTTTGGCCATCTCTAAAGACCTCCTCCACATCTCTTCAGATAGCAATGAGGCAACAACATCTTCCATCTTGAAAGCAGCAGTAGTGCTTCCAATGGCCATCACAAGATGATCTCAACTATTATGTAATAGACACAACAGAAGCATGCAACGATCCTCCTCCTCTATCTTTACACCTAGAGATGCCAGCTGAGTAACACTCATGTTAAATAAGTTCAGATTATCTACAACATATGCACCTTCTTCCATCTTCAAGGAGTACAACTTCTTCCTCAGGAATAACTTATTTAGCAGAGACTTTCCCTGATAAATATCACCAAGCTTCTTCCATAATGAAGCTGTAGACTGCTTCTCATGGATGTTGAGTACAGAATCAGCTAGACTTAGTCTTATCAAACCTCTTGCTTTTCTATCAGCAAGATCCCAAGCTTCTTGCGTCGTACTTTGTGGCTTAGTTCCAGACACTACAATCTAGAGGTCTCTATCCACAAGAGAGTCTTCTATCTTGAGTTTCCATAACTCAAAGTTACTGCCATTAAAATTTTCAATATCTACTCTACTAGATGTACTCGCCATCTCAAACTGAAACAAGTTTTGACAATGCAAGACTCCCATTGAACCAGTATTAGCACAAAAACTAATCTTTCCTACAAGGATAACACAACTGGCCAGGGTCTGATACCACTTGAAGGGAAAAACAAGGATCAACAAATGACCCTAAAGTGCAAAATACCTTCCCTTAACACTAATACAATAGAGGAGAAGAGCATAAATGGGTTTCAATAGCATCTAAAATACTTGAGATCAAATACATGCAGCAAAAAGAGATTGCACCAATTTAGCATTCACAGATGACACAGGTATTTAACGTGGGAAAACCTTTCCAAGTAAAAAACCCACCACACCAAGCAAAGAATATTTTGTATTATAGTAATAACAATATTACATACAAATCACAGTCTTGCTTTTGTTAGCTCACAACAACATTTGCAGAATTATCTCACTATTACAATGTTCATCCAACATACAGTTCGAGAAAAAACTCTCTCTCTCTCATACGTTGCATTCAATTATGTCAACCAAGCACTGACCATCAGGTACAATCATCTTTGATCCAATCACACCAATGATCTGCCCATACCTATCTTCCTACATCGAGCCACTCAAGCCATAACTTCTTTACCCAAATCGGGTCCTGTCCGCCACCCTGAGTCGACTTACAATAACTGCTGCTACGACTTTGGCCTCTAGCCAATTATTGCTTTGACACTGAGCCACGTTTCTACATCCCATTCGTCTACCACTTCTACCACCGAGTCCAACTCGGTCAACCCTGTCAATAAGCTCATCCGAGCTCTCCAAAGTCCTTGCCGCGCTATCGCAGCCCTACCGAGTTTGACTTGCGGTATGGCGGTGAGCTCGACCGAGCTCACCCCGACTTCACCGCACCCAGACAAAACCATCACACTGTGCTACCGTAGCCAGCTCCAAGACACACCGCAGTATGGTGGTAGCCATCCTTGCTAACAGTTGGCAGTCTTACTGCGGCCTTCACAGTCAGTCTCTTGACTGTCTGCGGTATGGCAGTAACCGCCAGCTAGGCCGCTAGTGGTCTTACCACGGCCACCCTAATCAGTCATTTGACTGACCGCGGTATGGCAGTAACTGCTAGCCAAGTCGCTAGCGATCTTACTGCAGCCACCGCGGTCAGTCAAATCGTGGTGCGTCATTTGACTGACTGCGGTAAGGCGGTAATTTCCAGCCAGACGGAGAGACCGATACTGCAGCCACCGCAGTGAGGAAGGAGACTGTACACGGTAATGAGGTAACCGCCAAACCCTTCACCGCGGTACTGCCAGAACATAAAGGAAGACCGCTGCAGTATGGCGATAAAAGCAGAAAAAATGAATTTTTTGCCAAGTCTTTTTTCTGACAGAGGTTCAAGCTAGTAATTGAGGCATCATTTCTCAACAAAAATCTCAATAACATAGAGAACATTCTCAATGCTTCCCTCTATCAACTATATTGTACCTAACCTTGTAATTGGAGTATGAGAAGATTTTCCCACTAAAATTTGAGAAGTAGTAATGTCAGAAATAGATGCTAGAGGGTCTTGTGAGTGATTCATTTGATGCGAGGCTCCTGAGTCAACTATCCAACTATCCTTGGATGAATCCAAAAATCTAGCTATAAGGGTATGTCCCTTTGTATTTTTGGGAAGATCAATGTAATGTCTCTGCATGGCCTCTTCCGCAGTTGTAATTCTATTATGAATTTTTTTTCTATCATGATTTTGTAATCCAAAAAAATACAATGGAGTTTATTTTTAGACTTGTAAGTCTTCTTTCTTGACTATGTAGAGGATGCGGCTTGTGTGTCGACTGGATTCTTTTGCTTAGATGATGGCTTATTTCTTGAAGTTGATTTTTTCTTAAGTTTATTAGAAGGCTTCTTTCCTTTTCCCTTAGATGATCGGACAACTAGTGCTTGAATTTTTGAAGAGGTGATAGCATCCATAGATATTAATTTAGATTGTTCTCTTGTGAGTCTATCACAAAGCTATTAAAAATAAGGGATTACATGTGATGATCCATGAACATCCATGGTAGATTAAAATGAAGAAGAAAATATTTGGTAAGGACCTCTTATCTTTGATCAAATAAAGAAGACACTTGTTATGCCTTGCATAACCACCCCATCTTTTGCCTTGGTCAAAATGGGTCCCCCTTTTATGTTTGTCCTTAGTTGTTTTTTCGAACAAACTTTGGAGTTTGTTTTCTCCAACACTTTGTTTTTCTTTTGTTGTTCTGCCAGAACCGGAACCGGAACAGAATCAGGTTTGAAACTTATTTTTAGGATTCCATTCCAATCCCAATTTCTTTTGTCTTTTCTTTTGTCTTTTAGGTTTGTCTTTGCTGGAGCTGGAGCCGGAGAGGATGTTAAGTCTGAGGTTTATTCATAAGTCTCAAATTTGTTCCCATTCCACCTCCACCTCTGCCTTTTGGTTTGTTCGTTTGGACTTAAGATCGGTGATGGGTTTTCTTGTTTCAGTCTTCGTGTTTTTATTAGCTTTTTATTTCTTCTTTATTGGCGGAACCAGAACCAAAACCAAAACCAAACTTGAAACTTGGATAAATTTTCTGAATCAACTTCCATTCATGTTCTAATCCTGCCATTTTGTTTTGTTGTTTGACTTTACTTTACTCACACAACAGTAATGTGCCATTTCCCTTTGTGGTTCTGACTCTGATCTATCGCATTTATTGCATTAATTACAGGGTCCATGCACGTATGAAGCTCTATTTTTAACCTTAATTATCGATTAACTGGATGTTATCATCACTGTTTAAAGATTAAGAATGAACCAGAGCTGCGTTGGAAAGTTTGAGCGTGTGATTCAATCGAAAGTGAGGTAGTTGCGCATGGATTCACATCAAAGGGCTAGCCTATTTGATTGCGTTTGGAGGTAGGGTTTATATTCTTCGTTTCATTTGTTTTGTGTTTTTTTTTGTTCGGGCATTTTTGGTTCGCATGGATTCATGACTCTTGGTTTTCTTTCGAGTTCATGTTGTTTGTTTTGTTCATATTCTCTTTGTTTTGTTTTTTGGTTTTTGTTTTGTCTTTTTAAGTTTTTGGCTTTTCTTGTTTGTTTGTTTCTGTCATTGTTGTTTTCACATTTAGTCATGACTGTACCATGATGCCTTGGTTTTTGGACGTGAATCATCTGCTATATTTTGTTTATAAGGTTTGTTGATTTACGTTTTTTCCTAAGGTTCCTTCGGCATAATCGACTTGATCAGTTTCGAATAGGGTTAAGTTTGTACCCTAATTATTTTAAATCGAAGGGTTTTATGATTTAGGGGTTTTTTCGCGTCTTGGTTTAAATTAGAAAATGATGCCCTAGTTACTACGGTTTCCTCTCAGTCATTTGGGGATGGTCTCATATGGTTATTTTTGAGCCCCCCTTCAGTTTCTCATGACCTAGTCTTTAGGTTATGATGTCATCTGTTATCCTATTGAATTTTCTAGTGACGTCATAAGTGTTTTAAGTGGAATCGGAATCAGAGTTGTTTTTGATCTTTAACCTTGATTTGTAGTAAGTATTGGTTACCATTTTCATTTTGTCTCCGATCCCGCTTCCAATAAGAAACGGGCTTTCAAAATGTTGTTAACACTGGCAGTTTCGGACATAAATTTGAAATTTCTTCATGGTACCAAATCGGTTTCCATTCCGATTTTGATTTCGGTTGTCATCCCGACTCCGACTCCAATCCTGTTGTATGGTTTATTGCAAACTCAATGCCTATTCTAGTCTCAACCCCGACAGTGTTTTTAAAGGATACTTTTTAGGATGTCTTCTACTTGGTTCCGCCTTCGGTATGTATGGAAGGGTAAGATCTCTAATCATGTTTTTGTTATACTTTTTATAGATCTAATCTGGGGTTTTTGTTGTAGGAAACTAAAAGATGTATGGAGCATCAGGAGAAGCTTCTCAAAGGAGTTAGCCTACAAAAACTTCAAAGGCAACAACTAAGTCTAAAAAGGTTATCTCCCTTATCCCTTGAAATATAATCATCGGGGTTTGTTGTCACTGCTAGCAAGGTGCAATCTAATTGGGCTGATATAAATCTAGGTCCATTTAATTATGAGGAGTTATACTCGAAGACATTTTCTAAGGAGGTGACAGGGAGAACCGAAAGGATAGTTGAGTTTGTTTTGGCTCACATTACTGTGTTTCCTCTATCAATCCAATGCCCTGAACTAATAATGATAGCAAAAGGAGCTTACAATCCAGCCACCAGACAATGTGTGGATTCACAGGGCAATGTGATCATAGACTTGACTCCTTAAATATTTCAATTTATGTTCAGTGTCCCTAATCCAAATAATCTTGGACAGCTTAATGAGGCAAAAGCTTTATAAATATACAACAATCACAAGGAGACCAATAAGGCTCATTTAAAAAAGAAATGGTTAAGAACAAAGAAGAAGTCTCTAGCAAAGCTCTCAGATTAGACAAAAAGGGAACAGTTCTACAAAGAGGTGGAAAATATTATAATGATGTTATCTAGAGTCTTTGGGAAGATATATGATTTTCATTTTAAGGAATGGATGTTTCCATTCATTAAGACAATATTGGATGGAAGGCAATAGCTTGATTGGCCTATGATTGTCTCAGGGAGCATACATAATTAGCTGATGAGAGTGAGGGAAACTAAGAGCTTCTTTATGACCTCTTATGTTGTCTATGCAGCAGCAAGGGGAGGCATCTTTCAAGGATTAAACGAAGTAGGAGTATTGGGAGAAGCTGATGGGAAAAAGAAAGTATGGAACCATTATGACCAACTGTCCCTGCAGATTTATGAGTTACATTTTAGAAGAGTTAATGATGCATTTTTGTATGTAGTTATTATCCAACTTAATGGAGATGTAGGGTATAGACTAAGCCAGGAGGCCATGGCATTCATTACAGAATGGAGGTGTTGGTATATCCAGTACCCCAAATTTACTTATTTCAGGTTGGTTGGGTTTGAGGGTCATCCTCACTTGCTCCCTAGGTGCTACAACAACAGAATTGTCTTAATGGAGTTTGTTTTCCAAGCTTTGGGGGTTAATGCAAAGTTTGGAATAAAACATAAAATAGGTTGTCACAAATTCCCCATGCAAATGGGTGAGTATAGCTACCCACACCTTATGGGAGCTAAGTTTGTTTGTAATGAGTTAATGCATTTGAAGTTGGGCATATATACTGCCAAAAAACATTTTGATTCGAAGAAAAATATGAATGCCTTGCTTGCTTCAGTCTCTGATAAACATTTCAACCTACTGGAAGACTTCTAGAGTGATCTCCAAGATGAATGTGACCTTGGGAAGAGAAATTATGAGAGGTTGCCTATCCCACTTATCGTAGAATTTGGGGTCAAAGTTGACATTCCTAAAAAATTGTGAGATGATGGTGTAATTTTGGATCCTATATATGAAGCAAAAAATATAGGTACCAAGAACTTAGACCCTATGGATTGGGATGCGGAGGAGACAATGGATATCAAACAAATAGCCAGACCAGTGTTGGATAGGAGTATCCAATGGGTTGTACTCAGAACCAAATCTCTTGGGGGTCAAACTTCTAAGAAAGGGAGAGGGTATAAGAGAACCAAGAGGAAAATGCCTCCCAAAGAACCTTTAGAATTCTTCCCCCCTCATGTAGAGGAGTTTGAGCTTAAAGCTCTGACCCAAGAATTTCCTGAGGCACATGAAGGATAAGTTCCAATGGGATCGGTGCCCTCAACATTAGTTATGGGAGATTCATCTACCCAACTCCCTCCTATAGAGAAACAAAGTGGAGAAATGCCTAAGGGGACTCTCAATGATGAAGCTAAGGATTTAAAGGAAGTAGAGATGGGCATTATTTGAAGAGGCTAAGAAAGCCTCAGATGCACAAGCACATGCTGCAGTTGTGGAAAACAAAAAAAAAATAGATGCAAAGGTAGAAGATGATGCAATACTTCAGCAACAACAGTTGGAGGCCAAGCAGAGAGCTGATGAAGTGATCAAGTAGCAGCAGCAAAAGGAGAATGAGCTCAATTCAAAGGATAAAAATGATAGATTGGAAATGGTGCAAAAGATACATGAGTTGGAAGAAGAAAAGGCTAAGCAAAGAAGAGAAAGAGAGGCCCTTTAGGCCAAGTTTAAAATTATTGAAGAGGCCCATAAGAAAAGAAAAGAAGAAGAACACCTACAAAAGAGTAAGGATGCTGAGGAGCTGGCTAAGCAACAACAAAAAGAGAAGGAAGCATCGGAAAAGCTCAAGGTCTTGGAGGAGGAAATAAATAAACTGCTTGAAGAGAAGAGGTTTCAGGAAGAGAAATTGAAAAAGGAGCAAGAAGATAAGAGAATACAAGAGCAAAAGGATAGGGAAGAGGCTTAAAATCTTGCAAAAGAGAAAGTAGAGGAAGAATAAAAAAAATTATAGGAGGTTGATTCTCAGCCTAGGGTTAATGTACTACAACCATTATCTTCTACAACTGTTGCCTCTTCTTCTACGGCAATGGCTATTACTCCAAGTGCTCCTACCTGGTTGAAGCTTGATCTTCAAAAGAAATAAATAGCTCCCCCACAACCTCTTAATTGGGAAGATATGATGAAGGAAATTGAAGAGGAGAGACCCAAGAAGAAGGCTAGAATCCTTCATTCCACAAGGTTAACTGAGGTAGGGGAAATTATTGCAAAATGTGCAATACCAGTAGTGGATAAAGATATGGGAGACATGCAAGTCACTGATTACCAACTAGGCACTGCTAGTTTAGGAAGGCCTACTAGAAATCAGCAGATGAACCTGATTGATCTTGTAGCATCATCCACCAAGTCAAGGATGATGAAGGATAAGAAAAGAAAGGATGAGCTCAAAGCTCAGTTGGATCAGCTGCATACCTTTTTGAGGGATGTTTCCACTCCTATATCACAATAAATTGCTGCCTTAGAGACACCAGTTTTGCTCAGCAAAAGAGAGGTTGATGATCTGGTGCAAATAAAGAATAAGGCTAGGATGATGGACAGATGGACAGACAAGCTTAACCAAGAGGTAGGAGAGGTGTTAGTAAGCAGTTTTGAGATCCACAAGGCAACATTAGAATTAATAGAAGAAATGAAGCACCAACTGAAACATTGGAAAGGCAGGAGGAAGAATATAGAGGATATGTCAAGAGGATAAAAGATATCAATAAATTTCCAAAGTCCACTCTTCTTGAGCAGTCAATCCTTGAGGAATACAATGCAGACTTCTTGGAAAAATCCTCTAGCATAATCCGGCTCATATCTGATTTTATATACAGGAATAGGAATGAAATCCAAGATTCTAGTAAGGATTTGAATGAACAACTTGATGAACTAGAAGTTGTTGTAGCTATTCTAGTTAATGTTGATATACCGGTTAAAGAGGGCTTACCTCTAATTCAATTAAAAGAGAAATGGGACAATAGATTTTTTAGAGGTTATGCAAAAAGAGGATGATGGAGAGGATCTATTGTTAGATAGATTGATGGATGTTAGGGAAGGAGTGAAGGCTGCAAGAAAGGATTTGACTAAATTGAAAGACATGAAGGGGTTTGCCTCCGCAGAACTGAAGAGAATTAAATTTGAGGACAATGGGATTGATGGGCCGGATATAGATATTCTTTAACAAGTCTTCTCCAGTTATGATGAATACATTCTGGAGAAAACTACACAAGAATGATTTGGTAGTCTATTTTGGGCGCATAACTTTCCCCCTCCTTCTTTCTTTCCTATTTCATAGGGCAATTGATGTTGGAACTAGAGATCAGCTAGTCTAAGTTTTTGAGGAGATTTCAATTCCTTGATTTATGGATCTCAATTTTGATTGAGAGGAATTTATCCTTTGCATGCCTATATGTATTTTTGGGTGCCATATTGTAAAGGTCGGCTAATAAGAGTAGAATTAGCCACCTGATAGTAGGAGATAGGAATTTCATAGCTTTGAAAGGATACTTTGTTTTTCTTAAGTTACAATTGAATATATAATACACTTTTTACATAGTGTTATGTTGAAATTGAGTTTACTGGATGAGGTTAGTGAATCATAATCTGTCTGTATGCCAATGATTTTGTTGAAGTATAAATGTTTCTTATTTGTTGAGAATCAATAGAAGGAACCAAATTTCAAATATTATTTCATTAAATTGTCTATGGATGGAATTGTTACATGTTTGTTGATCTATTTTATTAGCAACGAATGAAGAATTTGTTCTTTTTAAATCTTAAAAAAAAAATTATGATGAGTGATTGTGATGATTAAACTAAGCACTGTAGATGCATGCAATGGTATGGATTGTTCTGTAAATTGCATCATATTATGGTTTTCTTGGTCTATTGGAGGAGCATTCATTGTTGAAATCATATGTCTGGATATTAGAGAATTTCATTCATATTTTACTGATTTATGCCTTGACCTATCTTTTTCTGTTTATTTAAACCCCCTTTCGTTAAGTATAGATTGATGAATCTGTTGTTGCTTGCATTCCTTATTACCAGCAAAGGCCCTTTGAACATTATAGTTGCATGGACCAATTGAGTGACACCAAACAGTTGAGAACCAACTACCAGGACTTTGGGAGTTAGGCTACTATATGTTGTCTTTATTTTTCAGGAGAAATAAAGTATAAATATTTTGTTTAACGTTGTTTGTGTCATTTTCACCATCAACAAATCCGACGCTAGAAGGAGGGCCCGAAGGAACAAGATAGCTCGGATTGGGTCATTCTCACTGGAAAAATATGGGAAGATTCTTAAATCCTCTACCGACTCTCAACCTTTAAAAGAACTCCAAACCCCAGTTAGACATAGGCCCCAAGCTCGTAGGATTTTGATCCCACCATTTCCACCACCACTTACTCCACCTGGATTTCAACCAAATCCATGTACACCACCCCCAGCTCAACCAATACCACCCTCAGTTTGACTAGTGTCACCACCAATTTGGCCTATATCACCACAACCTGCTCAATCGATCCCACCACCACCCATGGCTTACTTTGTGAATAACCCCTCTCTGCTAGGGACTATTCCTAGGGGAATCCATGATCTACCAAAGAATCCAGAAAGGTTTTGCCCCAAGTACATGCATGGAGAATCAAGAAGTGTTGAGTAACATATACAAGCATTCAAGGATGCATGTACCCGTGCTCAAGTGGCTCACCAGGACGTGGTATGTAGATTGTTTCCTTATTGTTTGGGGGACATGGTATACAACTGGTATCTAAATCTGTCCTAAGCGTTTATTCTGAGCTAGGCAGATTTAGAAAATGCCTTCATTAATCAATTCTGAGTCTACGTAGACCCGACCATCTTGTATCATCAATTCGCTACCATAAGAAAGGAACATCATGAACCATTGCCTTTTTTTAACACTAGATTCCAAAGGATGTTCTGCAGGTTACAAGACCCCTACTTAGTGGCTTAAAATATTGCTATTCTGGCATATTTAAGAGCTAGTGATCCCCTGATTGGTTTATTCTTGCAGAGAACCTATGCTGCCAATGAGATTGACTCTTTGTCTAAATTTTATCATCTATCCATTAAGTTGCAACAACAGATAAGTTTCCAATCAAGAAGTTTAGGAGCACCTCTCCCTCCCATGGGTTATCAGATGCCTAACCCATCATTGTTCAATATTGTCCCAGGGATGTCTTACTCCCAATATGGACCTGTGTCTGAGTTGCAAGCCTCACCGACCATGCCTTTTTTTTGTAAATGGCATACAAGATTCTTCCCAACAATCTCAAAACCACCAGCAGCAAGGGGGAGGGTCAACTCATGTTCATTCTCCATCTGTAGGGCAGAATGTGCAAAATGAACAAACTGTTCAATTAACTAACAAGGTGGAGACTCTTAAAAATAATCTATCTCAAATGTCCAATGACATGGCGCAAATTAGACATAACCCCCCTCAGAACAAAAACCATAATTATCAGAATCATGGAGGTTATAACAACCAGGGTAGTTACTCCAATCAAAATGCAAACCAAAACACCAATAGGAATTTCTAGAACCAAAAATCCTCTAACCAAAATTATCAAAATCAGAATAGAGGAAAGAATCAGAGGTCCAAAAGCAACAATAGGCAGTGGAACACTAGACCCAACAACGGGGGAGTTCCCCATAACTATCAGTCTGGTGAGGATAAAACACACATTGCTAATGTGGTGGACCTCAATTTCATGACTAATTGGTGTAGACTACACGATACTACAGCACATTATGAGGTCAATTTCCTAGAGATGGAGAAAATGGTAGAGATTGTGCAAGATGATTCCCACCCTCCACAAGGAAATTCCAATCAAGACAGTGGGTCAGTAAGTACTCCTATGAATTACGAGACTATTGAGGAAAAATATCAATTTCCCATGCAAGGAGACATTGAACAAGAAGAGGATGTGTATGATGTCCAAGCCTTTAAGTCCAAAGGTGGTCACTTCCTGAGAAATCAGAATAAGGCCCCATTTACTACATCTGCACCCCCAAACAACATGGTCCCACCTAACCAAAATGTAGATAATAACCCACCACCACCAAAGGGACCTTCTGACTCTCATAATAAAGGTAATCCACCTTCTTTTCCTAAATATCAAGTTAGGAATGATTCAGAATTTGATTTTATTGCAGAACTGCAGAGACAAAAGACATCATTATCATTCTTTGACATTATGAAGTGGTGCCCAGCCCAACAAGAAGTTGTGTTGAAAGCCATGGAGGAGGTGGATCGTTCAAAAGGAAAAGGTAAAGTGACTCCAGTGAAGGAGACAAATGCGGCCGTCTATAAAGGTAGGAACAATAATCCACCTTTCCTTTTGAGTTTAAGGATCTTTGGAAAGAATCTGCATAATTGTCTGCTGGACTCTGGAGCATCGGTAATGTTATGCCCTTTTCAATTTGAAAGAAACTAGGATTAAGTCGTACCCAGACTAATAAGAAAGTGATTCAGTTGGACAAAATTGAGGTTAATGTGGTGGGAGAACTAAAGAACATGCATGTACAGGTTGGGTTGGATCCAAGGATCCAAACTTACATAGATATCCAACTTGCTGATATCCCAAAAACATATGGTATGCTCCTAAGTCGGGAGCTAATGAAGAGTATTGGGGGATATTTTTCTTTGGATTTCTCTCACATGTGGCTACCCTGGAAAGGGATAGCAACACAGATTAGAATTGAGACTAAGCCTAGGCTCAAAAGCATGATTACAAAATATGATTCTCCAGAATATGATTCTCCAAATGAAGTAGCATACTTCGAGACTGAGATAGGAGTTTACAAGAAAGAGGAATTCATGACCTTCTCAGTACTTAATCCTAATGATGCACTGCCCCTAGGACAAAATGACCCAATGATCTTGGTCAACCAACAAGTTTTGGTAAGAAAATTGCAGCAAGATAGGCTAGTATTAGGAGAAGAGAATGATTTGAGCAGTTTATTGCTTCCTAATTGGTGTAGGATACATTATCAGAATCATTCTGAATTGACATGTCAACCCTGCCTAGATATCTTAAACCACATAGGTCAACCTCAATTGATTCGCCAAGATCAATCTCAAGCACCGATCAATGAATTCCCATTTGAAGCTAAGGACGCTACCATTCTCACAAGAACCAATCTTTCTCAAGGGGAAGATTCTGCACCATTAGAGAAGACTCAGGTTCTATGCTCTAAGATTTAAGAGGAGGTTGAGGTGTCACAACCTTTCTCCAATACACTTACCCCAGATACTCTACCAATGCCTAAGGCATTGATAAAAAATGAATTCGATTGCAACTTGATCCAAGAAGTTGTTCAGGAAGTGATTCTTGAACAAGCTATAAACATAGAAAAACCCTTAAGTGAGCCTAGCCCCCAATCATTTTCAACTCCAGATGACCAGAAAAAGTCTGAGCCGCCACACATCCCAAGTAAGTCATCCCCTATTATCCCTAAAAGGAAGGATCTCCCAGCTAAAGACCAACTGTGGAGTCTTAAATTTGATGGCTCCAAGTACAAAGCAGGAAGTGCAATAGGGATTGAACTAACCAACCCAAAAGGAAGAACTTACTTTGCATCTTATAGGTTGCAGTTTGGCTGCACAAACAATGTGGAAAAATATGAAGCACTTGCTCATGGACTCATGTTTGCTCATAAAAAGAAGGTCACTGCTCTCAGGGTAATGGGGGATTCTGAAGTAATTGTAAAGCAGGTACGTAGCCAGTATACTTGTCATAACAAAATATTGGCTGCGTACAAAAATATAATTTGGAATATGATTGAAGACTGACACTTTTGGGATCACTCTGATCCCTAGAGAAGCTAATCAAATTGTAGATGCCCTTGCCGTTGCTGCTAGCACCTTGGAACCCATGAAAGATTCTAACATAAAGATATTTTTAGTTGAACTAGTCTCAGTTCCAGCTGTCCCTGATAATGTCCATAATTTTTAGGTTTTTCGGTGATGACCAACATATATTGGTTGTTTTTTCAAGTTCAGATGTCTTTGAAGGACAAATAATAGATGAATCAGAAAGAGATCGGGGAGATTGGGATCCTGAGAATAGTGATGAAGAAGATATATTGGATTTGAAAATCAATAGTATTCTAAAAGGGATGGTAGCTTTGGAGAGAATATTTGATTCTGACCCACAGGCTCATCAAAGGGTACCCACAGAGAGTGATGGAGGGAAATATGAATCTGTCAATCTGACTCACTTAGGCCCTGAAAGGAATGTCCTTATAGGAAATACTTGTCCTCAAGAAATTAAGCACAAGATAGTCAAATTTTTGGAGCAGAACATTGCAGCCATTTCTTGGAGTTATGATGACCTAAAAAAATTTGACACTTCAGTGATCACACATACCATACCTCTGAAGCCAGAAGCCAAGCCCTTCCGTCAAAAACAATGCTCGGTCAATGCTTTGATTGAGCCCCTGATCTAGAAGGAGGTGAAAAAGCTATTGTCTGCAAGAATAATCTTCCCAGTCAGACATTATACCTGGGTTGCAAATTTAGTTCCTATGCGCAAGAAAAATGGTGAAATTAGGTTATGCGTTGATTTCAAGAATTTAAATAAGGTCTCCGAGAAGGATAATTACCCATTGCCTTCTCTTGATGAGGTACTACAAATAGTTAATGGGTCCCAGATGATGTCATTTCTGGATGGGTATTCTGGGTATAATCAAATCCTTGTCAGTCATGAGGATAGAATGAAAACTGCCTTCACCACCAAATGGGGCACAATTGCCTATCGGAGGATTCCGTTCGGTCTTATCAATGTTGGAGCATCGTTTCAGTGTGCAATGGATGTAGCATTCAAAGATTTGATAGTTAAGTGTATCATTATTTATGTGGATGATTTAACTATCTTCTCCAAGAATCGGGGAGACCATGCTACAGATCTGGGAAAGCCCCTCAAAAAGTGTATAAGCTATGGTGTCTCCCTCAATCCAAAAAGTGTGTTTGGAGTATCTGAAGGGAAACTCTTAGGCCACATCATATCAGAAGAAGGGATATCCATAGATCCTGATAGAGTGGAGGCTATCTTGAAACTGACAAGGCTAGGAAGTAAGAAAGAAATGAGATCCTTCTTCGGGAGGATCAATTTTGTCAGAAAATTTATAACAGGGTTTGCAAAAATTGTCAAACCCCTTAATGAAATGATGAAGAAAGAGGCAAAAATAGAATGGAGCAATGAGGCTAAATCTGTTTTCTCGCAAATCAAACAGTCAATATCTAAGGCACCTATTTTGACTAGCCCAGATTATCAAAAGCCATTCTATATCTATTCTTTCACATCTGACCATTCATGTGCAGTTGTTTTAACACAATGAAGAGGTGAGGGAGAGGAAAGACCTATCACATTGATGAGATCTCCTTTTAAGAATGCAGAAGCTAGATAACCACCCCTAGAGAAACAAGCCTTTGCATTAGTTCGAGCTGTAAATAAATTCAGGCATTACATTCTTCAAAGCCAGGTAATGGCCATAGTTCCTGATCTGGCTGTGAAATATCTCCTGATGCAAAGTGAATTAGGAGAACGAAGAGGAAAGTGGATGGCTATTCTACAAGAGTTTGACTTAGAGATTCATCCAATGAAACTCATCTAAGGTCAGGGTTTAACAAAGGCGATGACAGAGGTGGACAAGAATATCACATGTCAGCAGTACATTGTCTAGTCATTTAATAAGGATCCCTGGTACACAAACTTGATCTTCTTCCTCCTCAAAAATAGATGTCTAGAAGGAATGAATGCTACTCAGAGGAGAGCATTGAGGATGAAGAGTGCTCATTACATGCTTAAAGGGGGATCTATATATAGAAATAACTTCCAAGGAATTTACCTACACTGTTTGGATCAACAAGAGGCTAAGCATGCCATTTCTGAGTTTCATGGAAGACATGGTACAGGACATGAATCTGCGGATGCTTTGGCTCATCAAATTCTTAGATCAGACTATTATTGGCCTTATGTATTTTGGGATGCACACCAACATTTCAGGATGTGTCATGTATGCCAGACCTTTGCGCCCAGGGAAAGAAATTTGGTAATGCCTTTGCAACCAGTGTATGAGGTAAAACCGTCTGCTCAATGGCCACTGGACTTTGTAGGTGTCATTAACCCAAATTCTTCTGTAGGTCACAAGTTCATCTTGACTGCAAATAACTATTGTACATGTTGGACTAAGGCCCAGCCCTACAAAAATAGCACCACGGAGGTGGTTATCAAATTTTTGACTGAGAACATCACCACCAAGTTTGGAGTTCCATTTGCCTTGGTATGTGATAATGGCCCTGCTTATTCTTTAGCTGAATTTATTCAATGGGCTTATGAACATAAAATCATTTTGAAGTATTCATCTAATTACTACCCTCAAGGAAATGGAGTGGTTGAGTCCACTAATAAAAATCTGTTGGAAGTAATAAGAAAATTGTTAGAAAACAATCCTAAGGACTGGCACACCCAGTTGAGATTTGCCCTGTGGGCAGATCGAACCCAAATCAAAGCAACCCTAGGAAATTCGCCATTTAAGTTAGTCTATGGCCAAGACCCAATCTTCCTGATCCACTTGCAAATACCTGTCCTTAAGTTTATGCAGGAATTTTATACAAAGGATGATAGGATCGAGGTCAGATTAATCAATTTTCTTAACATGGAGGAACAGAGAGATACTGCTTTGTAGCAATTCTCTAAGCATCAAGCTGTCATCAAAAGCTGGTTTGAAAAAAGGGCCAAGGTAAAGGCCTTTAGGATATCAGATCTTGTGTCACTATGGGATAAAGCTAGAGAGAAGGGAGATCACCAAAAATTTGATAGACTCTGGTTAGGTCTGTATCAAGTGGTTGAGATACTAGGCGAGAATGTTTTTCATTTAAGTACCTTAACAGGAGAACCTCTTCCATTGCCAATTAATGGTCAGTTTCTCAAGCACTACTTTGTTTCATAAAAGGTCTGATGTTTTGAATAAATGTATTATATTGTATCATATGTAATTAAGTTTTTAGTTTTTTTTCTTTTTTTCTTTTCTTTTTTCTTTTTGTTTGTTTCTTTTTGTCTTGTGTTTCATTGGGGATCTTCATTTCTATCCATCTCAAGAAAATGGGTTGTTATTCAAGGTATGCTACAGGAACTAGGAGATAAATTGATTTAGGTATTTTCATTGTGCATCTTTGAAAGGATTTCATTCTAAAATCTCATATCTTATGATCATTCTAATGTTGGTTTGAAAAGTTATTAAGGGTAGAAGGTACATTATGAATATCTCATGAATTATGATCAAAATTTGTCACCAAAATAGATAAACATCTGCCTAAGTAAATACCTATCTATTTTAGGGTGGCTTTACCTCTGATTCAAGTGAAAAATATGATTCCAAGACTATCATGAAATCCATTGTAGTTCTCAACCCATATTTCAGATCAATCCTATCTGAGTATTGAGAAAAGTTCATAAGAGATTTCTACAAGTGAAGCTCAAGTTAAAAAAAAAGAGAAAGAAAGGAAAGGCAAGCTCAATATCAAATGGGTGAATCAAGTATCTCTATCGGGTCTATGGATGCCTATTTGGCAGTAGAGAAATGCTTTGAGAGATCTAGAGGTATCTCCATCGGGGCTATGGACGCTTGTCTGGCAACAGAGCAATGCCCATGATTTCATTGCATGATAGTTAAAGGACTCAACTTATGTAGCTTGAATCATAGGTATTTTTGTTCAAGAGTAGAGAAAGTATCTATAAAAAATGATGCACAATATACACACACACTCAAATTCATAAATATTCATGAGCACATACATCTGAGATTCCAGCTCAATTTTATTCTATATATATCTAATCTTATTGAAGCTAGCATGCTTCATAAGCCAAGAGGTTTGTGGGTGACTGAATTTTTTTGGGTGTCTTTGAAAATAGGTAAACCATTTCTCCAGCCGAGTCGCCATTTGTTATGCCTTGCATAACCACCCCATCTTTTGCCTTGGTCAAAATGGGTCCCCCTTTTATGTTTTTGTCCTTGGTTATTTTTCAAACAAATTTTGGATTTTGTTTTCTCCAACACTTCATTTTTCTTTTGTTGTTCTGTCGGAACCGGAACCAAAACGGAATCAGGTTTGAAATTTATTTTGAGGATTCCATTCCGATCCCGATCCCGGTTGTCTTTTCTTTTGTCTTTTAGGTTTGTCTTTGCCGGAGTCGGAGCCGGAGAGGATGTTAAGTCCGAGGTTTATTCATAAGTCTTGAATTTGTTCCCATTCTGTCTCTGCCTCCGACTTTTGGTTTGTTCATTTGGACTTAAGATCGATGATGGGTTTTCTTGTTTCGGTCTTCGTGTTTTTATTAGCTTTTTCTTTCTTCTTTGTTGGCGGAATCGGAACCAAACTCGAAACTTGGAAAATTTTTTTGAACCAACTTCCATTCTCGTTCTGATCCTGCCATTTTGTTTTATTGTTTGACTTTACTTTAGTCGCACGGTAGTAATGTGCCAGTTCCCTTTGTGGTTCCGACTCCGATTTGCCGCATTTATGGCATTAATTACAGGTTCCATGCACATATGAAGCTGCATTTTTAACCGTAATTAACGATTAACTGAATTTTATCATCATTGTTTAAAGATTAAGGATGAACTAGAGCTGCGGTGGAACATTTGAGCGCATGATTCAATCGACAGTGAGGTAGTTGTGCGTGGATTCACATCAGAGGGATAGCCTATTTGATTATTTTTGGAGGTAGGGTTTATGTTCTTCGTTTCTTTTATTTTTCATTTTGTTTTGTTTGGTCGTTTGTGGTTTGCATGGATTCGTGACTCTTGGTTTTCTTTCGAGTTCATGTTGTTCGTTTTGTTCATATTCTCTTTGTTTTGTTTTCTAGTTTTTGTTTTGTCTTTTTAAGTTTTTGTCTTTTCTTGTTTGTTTTTTTCTGTCACGGTCATTTTCACGTTTTATTCATGATTGTACCATGATGCCCTGGTTTTCAGATGTGAATCATCTGCTATATTTTGTTTATAAGGTTCATTGATTTACGGTTTTTCCTAAGGGTCCTTTGACGTAATCGACTTGATTAGTTTTAAATAGGGTTAAGTTTGTGCCCTAATTATTTTAAATCGAAGGGTTTTATGATTTAGGGTTTTTTTTCGCGTCTCGATTTAAATTAGAAAATGATGCCCTAGTTACTGCGGTTTCCTCTCCGTCATTTGGGAATGGTCTCGTACGGTTGTTTTTGAGCCCCTCCTCGATTTGTCATGACCTAGTCTTTAGGTTATGATGTCGTTCGTTATCCTATTGAAGTTTCCAGTGATGTCATAAGTGTTTTAAGCGGAATCAGAATTGGATTTGTTTTTGATCTTTAACCTTGATTTGTAGTAAGTATTGGTTACCATTTTTATTCTATCTCTGATCTCGCTTCCAATAAGAAACGGGCTTTCAAAATTTTGTTAACACTGGCGGAACCGGAACCAGAATCAGACATAAATTTGAAATTTCTTCATGGTACCAAATCGATTTTCATTCTAATTTCAATTTCAGTTGTCATCCAGACTCCGACTCCGATCCTATTGTATGGTTTATTGCAAACTGAATGTCTATTCTGGTCCCAACCCCGACAATGTTTTTAAAGGATACTTTTTAGGATTTCTTCTGCCTGGTTCCGCCTCTGGTATGTATGGAAGGGTAAGATCTCTAATCATGTTTTTGTTATACTTCTTATAGATCTAATCTGGGGTTTTTATTGCAGGAAACTCAAAGATGTCTGGAGCATTAGGAGAAGCTTCTCAGAGGAGTCGGCTTGTAGAAACCTCAAAGGCAACTAAGTCTAAAAAGGTTAAACTTGAACAATTCCCTTATACCTTGAGGTATAATCATCGGGGTCCTGTTGTTGCTGCTAGCAAGGTGGAATGTGATTGGGCCGATATAACTGACACAAATCTGGATCCATTTAATTATGAGTTTTACTCGGAGAAATTTTTTGAGGAGCTGACAGGGAGAACTTAAAGGATAGTTGAGTCTGGTTTGGCTCACATTACTATGTTTCCTCTATCAATCCAATGCCCTGAACTAATAATGACTGCAGTTGGAGCTTACAATCCGGCCACCGGACAATGTGTGGATTCATAGGGCAATGTGATCATAGACTTGACTCCTCAAATGTTTCAATTTATGTTCAGTGTCCCTAATCCAAAGAATCTTGGACAGCTTAATGAGGCAAAAGCTTTAGAAATATACAGCAATCACAAGCAGACTAATAAGGCTCATTTAAACAAGAAATGGTTAAGAACGGAGAAGAAGTCTCTAACAAAGCTCCCAAATTAGCCAAAAAGGGCAGAGTTCTACAAAGAGGTGGCAGATATTATAATAATTTTATCTAGAGTCTTTGGGAAGAGAGATGCTTTTCATTTTAAGGAATGGATGTTTCCATTCATTCAGACAATCTTGGATGGCAGGTAGTAGTTTAATTGGCCTATGATTGTCTCAGAGAGCATACATAATCAGCTGATGAGAGTGAGGGAAACTAAGAGCTTCTTTATGACCTCTTATGTTGTCTATGCAGTAGCAAGGGGAGGCATCTTTCCACGATTAAATAGAGTAGGAGTATTGGGAGAAGTTGATGGGAAAAAGAAAGTATGAAACCATTATGACCAGTTGTCCCTACAGATTTTTGAGTTCCATTTTAGAAGAGTTAATGATGCATTTTTGTATGTAGTTATTAGCAAACTTAATGGAGATGCAGGGTATAGACTAAGCCAGGAGGCCATGGCATTCATTACAAAATGGGGGTGTTGGTATATCCAGTACCCTAAATTTACTTATTTCAGGCTGGCTGGGTTTGAGGGTCATCCTCACTTGCTCCCTAGGTGCTGCAACAACAAAATTGTCTTAATGGAGTTTGTTTTCCAAGATTTGGGGGTTAATGCAAAGTTTGGAATAAAACATAAAATAGGTTGTCACAAATTCCCCATGCAAATGGGTGAGTACAGCTGGCCACACCTTGTGGGAGCTAAGGTTGTTTGAAATGAGTTAATGCATTTGAAGTTGGGCCTATACACTACCAAGAAGCATTTTGATCTGAAGAAATAGATGAATGCCTTGCTTGCTTCAATCTTTGATAAACATTTTGGAGTGATCTCCAAGATGAATATGACCTCGGGAAGAGAAATTATGAGAGGTTGCCTGTCCCACTTATGGTATAATTTCAGGTCAACGTTGACATTCTTGAAACACTTTCAGATGATGGTGTAATTTTGGATCCTATATATGAAGCACCAAATATAGGTACCAATAAATTAGACCCTATGGATTGGGATGCGGAGGAGACAGTGGATATCAAACAAATAGCCACACCGGTGTTGGATAGGAGTATCCAATGGGTTGTACTCATAACCAAAGCTCTTGTGGATCAAACTTCTAAGAAAGGGAGAGGGTATAAGAGAATCGAGAGGAGAATGCCTCCCAAAGAACCTTTAGAATTCTTCCCCCCTGATGTAGAGGAGTTTGAGCTTGAAGCTCCGACCCAAGAATTTCCTGAGGCACATGAAGGAGAAGTTCCAATGGGATTGGTGCCTTCAACATCAGTTATGGGAGAATCATCTACCCAACTCCCTCCTATAGAGCAAAAAAGTGGAGAAATGCCTAAGGGGACTCTCCATGATGAAGTTGAAGCTTTAAAGGAAAAGGAAGCAGAGATGGAGATTCATGACATAGAAACATACTTTGATGATTTTATCAGATAAGGAGACACAAGAGGAGATGCCTCTGGAGGAAACCGAGCATGTGTTGACAAAGGAGGATCAGTGGGAATTATTTGAAGAGGCCAAGAAAGCCTCAGATGCATAGGCACATGCTGAAGTTGTGGCAATGAAAAAGGAAATAGATGCAAAGGTAGAAGCTAATGCAATACTTCAGCAACAATAGTTGGAGGCCAAGCAGAGAGCTGATGAAGTGATCAAGCATCAACAGCAAAAGGAGCATGAGCTCAGAACAAAGGATGAAAATGATAGATTGGAAATGGTGCAAAAGATACATGAGATGGAAGAAGAAAAGGCCAAGCAAAGAAGAGAAAGAGAGGCCCTTGAGGCCAAGTTTAAAATGATTGAAGAGGCCCATAAGAAAAGAAAAGAAGAAGAACGCTTGTAGAAGAGTAAGGATACTAGGGAGCTAGCTAAGCAGCAAAAAAATGAGAAGGAAGCATAAAAAAAACTCAAGATCTTGGAGGAGGAAATAAATAAACTGCTTGAAGAGAAGAGGTTGGAGGAAGAGAAATTGAAAAAGGAGCAAGAAGATAAGAGAATACAAGAGAAAAAGGATAGGGAAGAGGTTGAAAAGATTACAAAAGAGAATGTAGAGGAAGAACAACAAAATGTACAGAAGGTTGATTCTCAGCCTAGGGTTAATATACTATAGCCATTATCTTCCTCAACTGCTGCCTCTTCTTCTACGGTAATGGCTATTACTCCAAGTGCTCCTACTTGGTTGAAGCTTGATCTTCAAAAGAAATAAATAGCTCCCCCACAACCTCGTAATTGGGAAGATATGATGAAGGAAATTGAAGAGGAGAGACCCAAGAAGAAGGCTAGAATCCTTCATTCCACAAGGTTAACTGAGGTAGGGGAAATTATTGCAAAATGTGCAATACCAGTAGTGGATAAAGATATGGGAGACATGCAAGTCACTGATTACCAACTAGGCACTGCCAGTTTAGGAAGGCCTACTAGAAATCAGCAGATGAACCTGATTGATCTTGTAGCATCATCCACCAAGTCAAGGATGATGAAGGATAAGAAAAGAAAGGATGAGCTCAAAGCTCAGTTGGATCAGCTGCATACCTTTTTCAGGGATGTTTCCACTCCTAGATCATAATAAATTGCTGCCTTAGAGACACCAGTTTTGCTCAACAAAAGAGAGGTTGATGATCTGGTGCAAATAAAGAATAAGGCTAGGATGATGGACAGATGGACAGACAAGCTTAACCAAGAGGTAGGAGAGGTGTTAGTAAGCAGTTTTGAGATCCACAAGGCAACATTAGAATTAATAGAAGAAATGAAGCACCAACTGAAACATTGGAAAGGCAGGAGGAAGAATATAGAGGATATGTCAAGAGGATAAAAGATATCAATAAATTTCCAAAGTCCACTCTTCTTGAGCAGTCAATCCTTGAGGAATACAATGCAGACTTCTTGGAAAAATCCTCTAGCATAATCCGGCTCATATCTGATTTTATATACAGGAATAGGAATGAAATCCAAGATTCTAGTAAGGATTTGAATGAACAACTTGATGAACTAGAAGTTGTTGTAGCTATTCTAGTTAATGTTGATATACCGGTTAAAGAGGGCTTACCTCTAATTCAATTAAAAGAGAAATGGGACAATAGATTTTTTAGAGGTTATGCAAAAAGAGGATGATGGAGAGGATCTATTGTTAGATAGATTGATGGATGTTAGGGAAGGAGTGAAGGCTGCAAGAAAGGATTTGACTAAATTGAAAGACATGAAGGGGTTTGCCTCCACAGAACTGAAGAGAATTAAATTTGAGGACAGCTGGATTGATGGGCTAGATTGAGTTGGCAATCTATTTTGGGCGCATGACTTTCCCCCTCTTTCTTTCTTTTCTATTTCACAGGGCAATCAATGTTGGAACTAGAGATCACCTAGTCTAAGTTTTTGAGGAGATTTTAGTTCCTTGATTTATGGATCTCAATTTTGATTGAGAGGAATTTATGCTTTGCATGCCTATATGTATTTTTGGGTGCCATATTGTAAAGGTCAGCTAATAAGAGTAGAGTTAGCCACCTGATAGTAGGAGATAAGAATTTCATAGCTTTGAAAGGATACTTTGTTTTTCTTAAGTTACAGTTGAATATAGAATATACTTTTTACATAGTGTTATGTTGAAATTGAGTTTACTGGATGAGGTTAGAGAATCATAATCTGTCTATATGCAAGTGAGTTTGTTGAAGCATAAATGTTTCTTATTTGATTAGAATCAATAGAAGGAAGTAGATTTCAAAGATTATTTCATTAAATTGTCTATGGATGGAATTGCTACATGTCTGTTGATCTATGTTATTAGCCACGAATGAAGAGTTTGTTCTTTTTAAATCTTAAAAAAAAAATTATGATGAGTGATTGTGATGATTAAACTAAGCACTGTAGATGCGTGCAATGGTATGGATTGTTCCTGTAAATTGCATCATATTATGGTTTTCTTGATCTATTGGAGGAGCATTTGTTGTTGAAAGCATATGTCTAGATATTAGAGGATTTCATTCATTTTTTTACTGATTTATGCCTTGACCTATCTTTTTATGTTTATTTAAACCCCCTTTCGTTAAGTATAGATTGATGGATCCGTTGTTGCTTGCATTCCTTATTACCAGCAAAGGCTCCTTGAACATTACAGTTGCATGGACCAATTGAGTGACACTAGATAGTTGAGAACCAACTACCAGGACCTTGGGAGTTAGGTTACTATATGTTGTCTTTCTTTTTCAGGAGAAATAGAGTAGAAATATTCTTTTTAACATTGTTTGTGTCATTTTCACCATCAACAACACTCTTTTTCTATTTATGTTTTACCACAACCCTAAAGTCTAGAAAGCAAAGACTTAAATTGAACAAATAAATCTTCAATAGAAGAGAAGGCATCAACAAACAATGTTTTTAATTCAACATCCAATAACAGAATCTTGAATTCATGAACCTTACCATAGAGATAATTAAATTTGTCCCACATTTGATTAGGAGTTGTACAACTAGAAATGTGAAATTGTAAATTATTAGAAATAAGAAGACCTATTATTCCTATTGACTCATTGCAAAAATTATGATAGAAATAAAAAAAGTTTGTGGAATTTTGATAATTGGGGTGAAAGTTATGCCCTGTTGAAATTTTATTACAATATTGAATTCGGGGGTTAAAATTTACTACTAAACAACATCAAATCAAAAAATTCTTGATGCTAAAAGTTCAGCATCAAAATCAGCTTCATGTTGACTACACACTTGAAATTTTGATTCCCATTTTCAAGTTATAGCAAAAAAGCCTCATTTACAAAATATATGAATTACCTAGTTTGACATTACCACACATATTTTAATCTTACATCCAATTATTATATTAAATGCTAGTTGTTATAATATTTTTTAACAAAAAATTCTTGTAAAATAAATGTTTAAAGTTAACAATAAATGCATGTGTATTTAGTGAACTTAAATAGATAATGGCATGTGTGAGGGGCTATGAAATAGATGTAGTAAATTTCAAACCTCAAAGCTTGCCTTAAATCTTTGATTGATCCAATCAAACCAATAAAATATCATGTAAAATGGTACATGTGGAGGGAGCTAACTGATCTAGAGGATCCCATGAGGTTGTGTGGAAGCCACTTGGTAAACCATAGAGGAGAAATTATTGGTGTAGAGGCAGGCCACACAAGGAAAATGGTTGCAAATTCCACATCTCTTGACCTTAAAGAAGCCTTTGTATGAGATAGGAAACTAGCTAACAAACCTATATATTTCCAACCACTCATAACTTCTTCCATGCAAGATGCAATGGCAGTGTTCATTTGACTCTATGATACTCCATTGATAGAGATATGTGTGGGAGTCACCTCGATGTCAGAATAAATGTGCTCTCATGACTCTAATACCATATTGGAGTAGAAAATAATGAATGCAATATTCAAACTACCATAAAATGAATCAAGCACAATGCAAAAGCCAAATAAATATCATAGAATGTGTAGAATACAATTATCACTCCATGTTTATATAGGACAAGGAGAAGATAAGAAGGTGAAATAGAAATACTGAATAACCCTCCAACTGATTTGACACATGTAGAACACTTGGGACGAGTTTAAAGGCATGTGTCAAGTGTCTATGAGGTGAGACAACTTAACCACTAAGTGAACTTAAGCTATTGTGAATAGAACTACTAGGTGTAGGAACTAGATAAATGATAACTAGATGCATAAAGACACTTTTCAAACTAACAATGATAACACACACTTCATGGGCTTAATCATTTTTTCATTGGAAAAGAGGTCCTATGTCCAATGTCTAGATCACTAGGATCAAACCTTTTCTAATAAACATTAGAATCAAGATCGACAAAGGTATGAAATTGACTTGCAACCTAAAAGTTGAGTCAATCAAACCCAAATTTGATTCTTGGAAGGCCTTAGATATTGGATTTTGATGTGATGCAATGATGTAACTATGCAAAGAAATGAAATTTCAATGTTCTGTTATGAATTAGGAAAAATTGAAAACAAGTAAACAAAATCAGAATCTAGAAATGTAGAAGGCAGACACAAAAGAACTTGGAGTTCAAATTTGGGTTGAATTTGGTTGGTCTAGGATGCAAGGATTTCGTAGACCGAGGACCTAGTTCTTGAAAACTAATTTCACAAGCCTGAGGTCCTAGGACTTTAGCTTCTTTCTTTTGGGTTTGGTTGTTGGATCTTTGTCTATACTAATAAAATTCAAAGAAAATATAGATTTTGTGACTTGCTGCCAACATGAAAATGTCTTCCTAAAAAATAAATTTATAGCCTCACACAATATCCCTTTGTATTTTTATTTCTTCCACTACCTTTTTCCAATCCATACTCGTCATTAGACACATAATAGAAACATTCATAGGTTTTTTCATTATTTCTTGCAATCGTATTTATTGTTCATAACACAAAGAAAACTAGGATAATATCAAACATGATTGTTCTTCTCTCTAACTATGTTATGGTTGAGATATATAAAACAAAGGCTTAACTAAGGTAGAATCTCAAAACAATTCCCAATTTTAGCTTTGTATAACTAGAGGTATAGATTTGTTTTCTTCCTCTAGATAGATCATATTTCATTTCTACATGTGTAGTAAACATTCAAAAATTGAGGCATAATTAAAAACAACATTTATTGGTCATAAGGAAACTTATGTGGCCTATCATGGTCTAAAACTGGCTCATTCTAAAGGGTTTAATAAATTATGGTTGGAGGGTGATTCTTTGAACATTATCAACTGCCTTAAGGAAAAACAAACTCTTGGCTGGAGTATTGAAAGTATTATTAGAGACATCATCTCTATTATTAGTCCTTTTGATTCTTGTTTCATCTCTCATATATTTTGTGAAGGAAATATTCTTGTTGTGTGTTTTTCCAATATAGGGGTGAATTCCTTGCCTAGGGAATGGGGTCTTAATTATCCCCCCTTTGAAGCCATCAATATCTTGAATCATGAATTACAAACATTGTAAGGGGGGTTTATTTTGGTTGATGTTTTTTTGGGGGAGAAAGTATTTCATGATGAATGTTAAAGGTCTCCCCTTGGATTTCCTTGATATGATTGCTAAGGATGATGGAAGATTGGATTTGGCTTGGAATTTAAAGAATATAATGAGTAGTCTTTTCAAAATTATTTCCACATATATTTTGGGTGGTAATTTGGGCTCTTCTCCTCAGCTTTTGAGTTTGTTTGTATTTATCCTCTTCTAGATTATTTTTTTCTTCTTGTCTCTGAGTTGCTTCTCTACGATTATGGAGGGCAATAGGTGCAGATTAGAACCTACTTCCTATGAAAGATCAGGAATAATGTGAAGGTTTGGGTGATCCTTGAAAAAGGGTCACCACTAATTTGGAAAAATTGCATGGGTTTGATTCCTAGGTTTCCAATGTCTTTGTTATAGGTTGGAAGGATAGGGCTTTCAAGGTGTATGGTTTGGAGTTTCAAATTATAGAGGAATTCATCGACATGATTACTAGTTTACCCACTTTTGGTAGGAAGTTTTTTAGAGATAGGAAGGCCTCTAATTCTACCATGAAGCTTTTCTTCAAAGACAAAGAACACAATAATATGGTCAAGCTGGTGTGTGGTGGGTATGAAAAAACCGCTATTAAGCCTATTTGGGATGATACGACCAAAGTGATTATATGATATTTCTCTCTCGATGGTAGATTCTCAAATTTGTATGGTCATCACTTTGTTTTGTTAAATCATTTTAGACACAACTAAGTTGTTTCTTTCCCCTATTATCTATTGATGTCTTTGGAGAATGGCATACAGGACCATAGGAAGAGCCCTTTGATGTTGCAAGGTGTGTGACCTTGGTCTCCTTGTGTTGTGAAGTGCAACGCTAGGATTCGTGACATGGCTTAACTGCCTCCCATGGATTCATTAACTTTAGTGGTTGTATAGGGAATTAAAACGTCAATATTTTTGGTGCAATGACAATCGTCTTTACAACAATTGGTATTAGAGCCTAGGTCACAAGTCCAAACCCCTCGCTTATGCGGGGGGGATTGTTGCAAGGTGTGCGCCCTTGGTCTCCTTGTGTTGTGCAACGCAACACTCAGGTTCGTTGCATTGCTTAACTATCTCCCATGGATTTATTAACTCTATTGATTGTATCAAGCATTAATAGGTCAATCTTTTGGTGCAACAACAACCATCTTTGCAACACTTCAAGATTTGTATTGCATGATGGGCTAATTCTCTTAATTATGGAATATGCTAAGACTTTCTCATTTCCTAATGTCCCAACGAAGACTAAGAGGAAGGGTAGTAGGAAACCCTTGGGGTATGAGACTGGTGAAGAGATGGAATATGTTGAAGGGGAGGAAGGGGGTTCTGAGGGAGATTCCATGGATATTTTTTCAGAACATCCCCCTAATTTTGTTCCTAAGTTTGCTAAGAGAAGGCCTCAACCCTCCTGGTCTGGAGGCTCCCATATTGACATGAAGGAAGAGGAGGTTTCATCGACTTCTCAAAAAAACTTTGAATTTTATTCAAGCCTCTAGTGGGTTGGATGTTGAGGAGTCCTCACATGTTCAAAAAGGGAAAAAGCTTGGTAAAAATAGTGGTGAGTGTGATAAGGATAAGGGGAAGAAGAGTCTCTCTTTTGCTAAGAAGAAGATATTGTCTGGTTCCACTAAAGGTGCGAATACTAAGAAGGTGAAGTCTCTCGTCATCAAGGATTAACCCTCGACAATGGTGAAGGAGGATTTTAAACCTATTAAATTGATGGATTTATATGAGAAGGACTACGATAAGGATAAAGGAAAATAAATTATGGAGGATGAGCAAGACTCTCCTTCTGATTATTTTTCTAAGGATTTGAATATCTTTAATTGTAATAAGGATGAGATTTTTGATATATTGGGTTTGGTTAAAAAGGGTTCGGTTACTTAGTTTAGACTCTTCAAATGGTTCTTTACAAAGATTAACTAGCTCAATGTTAAAGTTCGATCTTTGCTGAATAAGGAGGATAAGAAGAACTCTCAAGAGGTTGCATCGTAGAACAAGGAGGAATTAAATAAGATGTTATCTCTCTTCTAGGATGTTACTAAAGATGTGATGGAAAGGAAGAAGGAAAATGAAAACTGTATCTTTGTGCTAGAATAAAAGACTGTGGTGGAATATGTAAATCTAGATCAGATTGTGAATATTAGTAAATCTTTCATGGAGAAAAATGCAAATGGTCTTATTTTGGTGAATGAAAAGGCCAAGAAATGGAAGGTTGAGGAGGAGTCTGTCCAAGGCAAGGAAGTTGTTGCTACTGATAGTAGCTTGTTGAAAGGAAAATAGATTACTGTTGTTGTTGGTCCTGGTACTTGCACGAGGAGTCAAGCCAAGAAGCCTTTGATTACGGCTAAAGATATTTTTGAGGTCGTGAATAATCATGAGCACATTATTTCTAAGGACCTAGAAGCTACCAAGATTTTGATGGAATTACAATAGGCTTTTGTTTGTTGTTTGTTTTTGTTGTTTTCTTGTTGATATTTTGCTAGTTTTTGGTTGTTGGTTATTTTGGTATATGTTTTTGCAATGCCTCTTTTTTTAAAGGGTTTTGGGTCCCTTCAAAACCTACTTTACCTATGATAAAAACATTTATTGGTCATGCAACAAAAGGAGATGACCATGATTGTGCCATATCTACCATAATCTAGACACAACTACATCTATCCCGAAACATTTTTATTTATAATTCTTAGCATTTTGAATCATTTTCATTTTCTAAACTAGGATACACCACAACTCCGTGCTTTAATTTTTGTACCTTACCAAAGGTTTATGGATTTTTTTATTCTAGTCTATGTGGTCTTCTAATTGGGTTTTTCTTTATCAACCTTTAAACCAAGAATATTTTCTTCACCTTCCTTTATCACTTCAAACATTTTCTCTCTATAACATAGTTCCTTTATCTATTTTCTTAGGTTATTTTCAATAAAGAACATCTCCAAAATTAATTAAATTAAATTAAATTTATATTTCCATGTTTCTTTCTTCAATGGAAGTAATATAATTGTTAGTTTAATTAATAGATATTAGTAAATTAGAAAATGATACGCATTCCACTTTCCATAATATAGGGGCTTGGTAAGAGATATTTTTAGATAGTTGATATGGACCAATCATTGGATTGAAAAGAGAGATCTCGCATTAATTTGTATGGAATATTGGGGAGAAAACATATTATATACAAGAGAGTACCTAATTTTAAAGGGAGAGTGAGAGATCTAAAGAGGATTAAGACTACTTTTACAACGTTCATTGGTGAGATGACCGTTGAAGAAATGTACCAATGTGGGGTTTTAAAGGTTCTAGAGGGAATTAAATTTCAAATTTGAATTAGAGATTAGTATGGGTACACTAGTGTCCTCAAGGATAAAGAATCAATGAGAATAGGGGATGGTCTGGTAAAAAAATAGTTAGTCAAAGTTGGTTTTCTTAGCACGCTTGTTGATTCATAAGCGAACTAGGTTTTGTTGAACAAGATGGATCAAGCTACAAGATGTCTATAAAAAATTGTAGGAAAATCACAACAAGGTGGAAGAACACCTACAACAAGCTAATAACCACTCACATCAAGGTGTAAGTCACCTATAACAATTTCTCAAGACTTTGTGGGGCTCCAAATTCACCTACAATAGATGCCATAAATGTGTATTTTACTACCAAGTCACTTGCAACAACATTAGAAGTAACACAAATCAATCTAGCCATTTGTGCTATGAATTGCCAATATAAACAAACATAACATCTCAAGGTATTGCTTGTAGCAATGTTGTAGGAGTGTCCCCTAGGATTTTTTAAGCCTATTGCAATGTTATAGGTATGGTAGAATGAAAAAGGGCACATGGTCTTGTGGTTTGGTATTGCCTAGTAGGGATGGAATGCCAAGAGGAATTGTATAGTTGATGACAATAAAGAGGATATTTTGGAGGAAAAAAATTTGAAGAACCAATTATTGACCTAATAGCAATTCACATCCTTCTTTAGCAACATTAGTATATGGTGATAATTTTTTGGATAATAGTGTCATTAAGAGCATAGGTCACTCTGTAGAGATTTTTGCTAATTTGAGGGTTTTTGTAGAGCTAACTTGTGCTACATGTTCTGTGTGACACAAATTGTTTCACATTTGAGATGTTTTCTATTTTAATAGTTTAGTGCACATACATCATAGGCAACCATTATATGTGGTTAAATGCATGCAAAGGTAGTTGAGAGCATCTCATGTTTTAATTGGATTTGGCTTGCAATTTAAAGAATATAATGAGTAGTCTTTTCAAAATTATTTCCACATGTATTTTGGGTGGTAATTTGGCCTCTTCTCCTCAGCTTTTGAGTTTGTTTGTATTTATCCTCTTCTGGATTATTCTTTTCTTGTTGTCTCTGAGTTGCTTCTCTACGATTATGGAGGGCGATAAGTGCAGATTAGAACCTGCTTCCTGTGAAAGATCAGGAATAATACAAAGGTTTGGGTGATCCTTGAAAAAGGGTCACCCCTTATTTGGAAAAATTGCATGGGTTTGATTCCTAGGTTTCCAATGTCTTTGTTATAGGTTGGAAGGATAGGGCTTTGAAGGTGTATGGTTTGGAGTTTTAGATTACAGAGGAATTCATCGACATGATTACTGGTTTACCCACTTTTGGTAGGAAGTTTTTTAGAGATAGGAAGGCCTCTAATTCTGCCATGAAGCTTTTCTTCAAAGAAAAAGAACACAATGATTTGGTCAAGCTGGTGTGTGGTGGGTATGAAAAAACCACTATTAAGCCTATTTGGGATGATACGACCAAGGTGTTTATATGATATTTCTCTCTCAATGGTAGATTCTCGAATTTGTATGGTCATCACTTTGTTTTGTTAAAGCATTTTAGACCCAAGTAGGTTATTTCTTTCCCCTATTATCTATTGATGTACTTGGAGAATGACATAAAGGACCATAGGAAGAGCCCTTTGATGTTGCAAGGTGTGTGACATGGGTCTCCTTGTGTTGTCCAGTGCAATGCTAGGATTTTGGACATGGTTTAATTGCCTCCCATGGATTCATTAACTTTGGTGGTTGTATAGGGCATTAACAGGTCAATATTTTTGGTGCAATGACAACCGTCTTTGCAATAATTAGTATTAGAGCCTAGGTAATGAGTCCAAACCCCTCGCTTATGCTAGGGGGATTTTTGCAAGGTGTGCACCCTTGGTCTCCTTGTGTTGTGCAGCACAACACTCGGGTTTGTTGCATTGCTTAACTGCCTCCCATGGATTTATTAACTCTATTGATTGTATCAGGCATTAATAGGTCAATATTTTGGTGCAACAACAACCATCTTTGCAACACTTCAAGATTTGTATTGCATGACGGGCTAATTCTCTTAATTATGGAATATGCTAAGACTTTCTCATTTCTTGATGTCCCAACGAAGACTAAGGGGAAGGGTGGTAAGAAACCCTTGGGGTATGAGACTGGTGAAGAGATGGAAGATGTTGAAGGGGAGGAAGGGGATTCTGAGGGAGATTCCATGGAGATTTTCTTAGAACCTCCCCCTAATTTTGTTCCTAAGTTTGCTAAGAGAAGGCCTCAACCCTCCTGGTCTGGAGGCTCCCATATTGACATGGAGGAAGAGGAGGTTTCATCGGCGTCTCAAAAAAACTTTGTAGTTTATTCAAGGCTCTGGTGGGTTGGATGTTGAGGAGCCCGCACATGTTGAAAAAGGGAAAAAGCTTGGTAAAAATAGTGGTGAGGGTGATAAGGATAAGGGGAAGAAGAGTCTCTCTTCTACTAAGAAGAAGATATTGTTTGGTTCCACTAAAGGTGAGGATACTAAGAAGGTGAAGTCTCCCGTCATTAAGGATTAACCCTCGACAATGGTGAAGGAGGATTTTAAACCTATTAAATTGATGGATTTATATGCGAAGGACTGCGATAAAGATAAAGGAAAATAAATTATGGAGGATGAGCAAGACTCTCCTTCTGATGATTTTTCTAACGATTTGAATTTCTTTAATTGTAATAAGGATGAGATTTTTGATATATTGGGTTTCGCTAAAAATGGGTTGGTTACTTAGTTTAGACTCTTCAAATGGTTCTTTACAAAGATTAACTAGCTCAATGTTAAAGTTCGATCTCTACTGAATAAGGAGGATAAGAAGAACTCTCAAGAGGTTGCGTCGTAGAACAAGGAGGAATTAAATAAGATGTTATCTCTCTTCTAGGATGTTACTAAAGATGTGATGGAAAGGAAGAAGGAAAATGAAAACTATATCTTTGTGCTAGAATAAAAGACTGTGGTGGAATATGTAAATCTAGATCAGATTGTGAATATCAGTAAATCTTCCATGGAGAAAAATGCAAATGGTCGTATTTTGGTGAATGAACAGGCCAAGAAATGGAAGGTTGAGGAGGAGTTTGTCCAAGGCAAGAAAGTTGTTGCTACTGATAGTAGCTTGTTGAAAGGAAAATAGATTATTGTTGTTGTTGGTCCTGGTACTTGCATGAGGAGTCAAGCCAAGAAGCCTTTGATTATGGGTAAACATATTTTTGAGGTCATGAATATGCGTGAGCAGATTATTTCTAAGGACCTAGAAGTTACCAATATTTTGAAGGACTTACAATAGGCTTTTGTTTGTTGTTTTTTTTTTTTTTTCTTGTTGATATTTTGCTAGTTTTTGGTTGTTGGTTATTCTGGTATATGTTTTTGCAATGCCTCTTTTTGTAAAGGGTTTTGGGTCCCTTCAAAACCTACTTTACCTGTGATAAAAACATTTATTGGTCATGCAACAAAAGGAGATGACCATGATTATGCCATATCTACCATAATCTAGGCACAACTACATCTATCCCAAAACATTTTTATTTATAATTCTTGGCATTTTGAATCATTTTCATTTTCTAAACTAGGATACACCACAACTCCATGCTTTAAGTTTTGTACCTCACCAAAGGTTTATGGAATTTTTTATTCTAGTCTATGTGGTCTTCTGATTGGGTTTTTCTTTATCAACCTTTAAACCAAGAACATTTTCTTCACCTTCCTTTATCACTTCAAACATTTTATCTCTATAACATAGTTCCTTTATCTATTTTCTTAGGTTATTTTCAATAAAGAACATCTCTAGAATTAATTAAATTAAATTAAATTTAGATTTCCATGTTTCTTTCTTCAATGGAAGTAATATAATTGTTAGTTTAATTAATAGATATTAGTAAATTAGAAAATGATACACATTCCACTTTCCATAATATAGGGGCTTGGTAATAGATATTTCTAGATGGTTAATATGGACCAATCATTGGATTGAAAGGAGAGATCTCACATTAATTTGTATGGAATATTAGGGAGAAAACATATTATATACAAGAGAGTACCTAATTTTAAAGGGAGAGTGAGAGATCTAAAGAGGATTAAGACTACTTTTACAAAGTTCATTGGTGAGATGACCGTTGAAGAGATGTACCAATGTGGGTTTTTAAAGGTTCTAGAGGGAATTAAGTTTCAAATTTGAATTAGAGATTAGTATGGGTACACTAGTGTCCGCAAGGATAAAGAATCATTAAGAATAGGGGATGGTCTGGTAAAAAAATAGTTAGCCAAAGTTGGTTCTCTTAGCACACTTGTTGATTCATAAGCGAACTAGGTTTTGTTGAACAAGATGGATCAAGCTACAATATGTCTATAAAAAATTGTAGGAAAATCACAACAAGGTGGAAGAACACCTACAACAAGCTAATAACCACTCACATCAAGGTGTAAGTCACCTATAACAACTTCTCAAGACTTTGTGGGGCTCCAAATTCACCTACAATAGATGCCATAAATGTGTATTTTACTACCAAGTCACTTGCAACAACATTAAAATTAACACAAATCACTCTAGCCATTTGTGCTATCAATTGCCAATATAAATAAATATAACATCTCAAGGTATTGCTTGTAGCAATGTTGTAGGAGTGTCCCCTAGGATTTTTTAAGCCTATTGCAATGTTATAGGTATGGTAGAATGAAAAAGGGCACATGGTCTTGTGGTTTGGTATTGCCTAGTAGGGATGGAATGCCAAGAGGAATTGTATAGTTGATGACAATAAAGAGGATATTTTGGTAAAATAAAAATTTGAAGAGCCAATTATTGACCTAATAGCAATTCACATCCTTCTTTAGCAACATTAGTATATGGTGATAATTTTTTGGATAATAGTGGCATTAAGAGCATAGGTTACTCTGTAGAGTTTTTTGCTAATTTGAGGGCTTTTGTAGAGCTAACTTGTGCTACATGTTTTGTGTGACACAAATTGTTTCACATTTGAGATGTTTTCTATTTTAATCCTTTAGTGCACATACATCATAGGAAACCATTATATGTGGTTAAATGCATGCAAACGTAGTTGAGAGCATCTCATGTTTTAATTGTATATGAGATTTACTAAAGTGCAATGTAGTTGCCTCGAGTTTATGGATCAAGTGGGTCATGTGTAGGGGAGACAAATGACGATCACTAATGAAGAAAATGACTAGCTAGGAAAAATGACCACTATTGAAACTAACAAAATGATGACCAAAATTCTCACTTGAAACATGATAATTGTCACCCCATCTTTTAAAATTTGGTAAGATGCAAATGTTTGTGCACAATAATGGACAATTGCCATAAATGGTAAACCAATGTTGTCTAAGAAACTATCACCACCAAAGAAAGACGTAAATTATTGGCAAGGAAATAATTGCCTCTACAACTTTCTCTTTGCAAATCATCATCTTTGTTTTCACCAACTATACACTTCCATTTGATATTTTATCCCTTGTTGGACAATGCGAAACCACTCAAGCACATGCCTTGTTTCTTTCAGCCACACCTACAACACTGCTACAAGCTTCAATAATTTTAGGATCACACCTACAAGATTGCTACAAGGAACACCTTGAGCTACTATGAATTCCTATTGGTTGTCAAGAGTAAAGACAACTTTGAAATAAATCCTATCACTCCTAATGTTGATGTAGGTGACTTAGCAAAAATTTAGATCATTGTAGTATTTGTTGTAAGTGAATGTATAGACCCATAAAGTCTTAGCAAGCTATTACATGTCACTTATAGTCTTCTTGTAAAAAATGTTCAACTCATCTCATCACAATATCTTAAAAATTGACCTTACTTGTTCACAAAAACTTGATTTACTTATAAATCACGACTATTAAATTGTAAACTTAAAGATAAATTAAATATATCTTAAACAATAAAATACAAATACAAATTATACAATTTAGCCTTACATACTCTTAACAAATGATGTCTTTAACCTTATCTATGAAGAGGAGGATCAAAACATAGCTTAAGATGCTAAACTCCAATCATGTCAAAAAGAGGTGAGTGTACCAAAAATAAAAATAAATGTAGGCATGGCCCCACTCACTTTCTCAATATGGGCGGTTGTAAGGTATCATTAAAAAATCTCTTGATAATAATATATTTTTATTTTATTAGTGGATAATAAGGGACACATGGAAAGTGGATGGATAAAGGAGCCTTCCACATATTGATGAGCAATCTGAGTAGATAAAGATAAAGATATTGATAAGAACAAAAAGAATTATTGGAGTAATGTGTGACATTATCAGAATTTTTAAAGATTTTTACTTACGTGGAGGGAGTTATTCGCTAACCGGAAGTTGATTCCGGTCAAACCATAGTTAAAGTAGTACCTACAGTTTATATGGTTATTCAAAATAAATAAAATTCCGTTTCCCACATGGGTATCCCCACGACAAGGGGGACAGGTGGGTGCCTAGCGTAAAAAGTGGAAATGTACTTTTAATATAAATTTTAAATTTATCTGACATTGATGTAGATATAATGAATATTTTAAAATGATTAATATTCGTTATTGTAATATAGTTAAAAGTATAGTTGATAGCAATTAGTCAATATTGAGTGATTTATTTATCATTTATTTAGAATATATAATACAAAGTCTTAAAAATAAATTTCTAACAATTGAACTATCTAGGAAATTATTAAATTTTGGTTCACAATTTTAAATTTTCATATTGGAAGAATAAATGTTGATATTGCAAGAAAAATTATTTAGTAGGGATAAAATGACATTTGTTTATATTATTGTACAAGTAGCATGCTAGAATGTGGAAGTCAATTCACATGTTTTTTTAGATATATTTTCAATAATCTTGTATTTGTACATTTCAAGAAACAATATTGACAACATTCAAAGGAAATAACTACTTTCAATTAGTTAGTAGCAATTAAAATTTACATTTGTTTACAATTTTGTTATCGTAAGCCTTGATGGATTAGTTCATCTACAAGGTGATATTGTTGTGATCTAGAGTAAAGTCACCTTCCACTTGATAAATTATGGGTTGTGTAGTAGCTAGTGTTTGTCATTGCAAAAAAATGGAAGTAGAAATAATAATAAGTATTTTAATAGGTAGTCAATCTTGTTGCAATACATTTTTTATATTGAATAAAGTAGAATTACAGAAGAGAAGGGGCATTCAAGTAGATTGTGAAAAAATAGATAATTATTGAATAAGACAACTGAGAGAGGGGTGGGGGAGTGAATCAGTTGTCATATAATTAGGCCTTTAATTCAATCACCAAAACTAATCTCTAATACTACTTAAATGATTAATCATCAAATGTCAATGCATAAAATTAAATCCAACACATAAACACAATAACATCATATTTATGTGGAAAACCCAATACGGGAAAAACCACAGTGAGGATTAACTCACGCTATAGAGAATATCAAAACTGATTACAAAAAGATTCACTGCTAGAAAAAAGGATCATTGCTTGAAATAAGGACTCATTGTCTAGAACAAGGACTCATTGTCCAACAGGGCTACAACTCGAAGGGCTCACTACCACAAAAATACAAAGAAGAGATGTTATATAGAGACTACAATACCAATGCAACAAAGGGTTCCACCACAACTACTCCACACATGCATGAATGATAGAGTTCACCTTCTACTCACTGCATCTGAAAACTCGGCATTAAGTTTCACATTGATCTGCCACACTCTCAACACACTCTTACTAAATAGAACCAATGTCGTACAAAACTGTACTTACTCTTATCACACTTCTTCACTCTTACATCACACACTCTTCACCATCAACTTATCTTGTATTTATACCATCTTCAACTTTGAAACACATCCAAAGTTGGCCATCCAATTTCAAATTCAAATTAGGTCGGTGCCAAAACATCCGAGGGTGGAATTAGAATGAGGGTGACCCAAACACACGCTTCAAGGGACCAACATGTTTCATCATCCTCAAAAATAGTATTTCACATAAGGTCAGCCAAACCAGTGTAAAACACATAGAACCATTAAGCACAAATCTTCCAAATGCCAAAAAATATCTTCAATAGAACTAGGGCAATACAACTCTAGAACCACAAGTCATAAGACTTCATCAAAGAGAAATCCAGACCAACATTTCTCCTGGACCTCAACTAGAAACACAAAAAACCATAGTTCACAATTGGTGAACTCAACTTGCATTGTACCTCGAATTAGCAACCAAAAATTTGGATATAACATCTGCTAACAACCATGAACAACATATCTGAACCACACAACCATAGGAAAAAATCTAGACCAAAAATTAGAGCAACTATTGATCACATGCAACATATCTTTATTACAATTTTCTCAATATCCTTGACATATACAACCAAAAGCAACTAGTAGATAACTAGTTAATCGGTTGACATCAATGACAACACCTGCAAACATCCCTCAACATCTTCAGTCTTTATTCTTGCAACAATATCCCCCTTTGTCATTGATGGCAACACATGATGTGAAAAACCATCAAAGACAACATACTAGCTCTGAATACATTTTTTTGTTTTCCCCCCCTTAGAAGATAATCTCTTATAAGCTTCTTCTCATTCTCTTTTCACATGCTTCTTCTCTCCCCCTTTGACATCAATGGCAAAGGAAAAAGAATATTTTACATTGATCTCTCCTTTGACATGACAACAAAATACACAAAATGACAACACCTGATACTACCTGCTCCCCCTAAGAGGTATCCACCAAAACAATAGTCCCGGAGAAAGATAGATCCATGGATCCACTAGATTGATGCATCTCCATATCCATCTAGTTCAAGAAAGGAGGGGCAATAACCCCTAACATTTTTTGGAGGCACTCAAAAGTATCTTTAGGAAGAGCCTTTGTGAAAATATCAACAATCTGATCCTTCATCAGAATGTACTCGAGTTTTACTTCATTCTCTATGACCTCTCTCAAGAAATGATATCTGATAGATATATGCTTCATCCTTGAGTGCATCAATGAATTCTTAGATATGTTAATTGCACTTGCATTATAATAGAAGATAGAAATGGGATCATCATATAGCATTGTGATGTCTTTCAATGTCTATTTCATCCATAGAACTTGTGTACAACAAGATGCAACAACAATATAATCATATTTAGTAGTAGACAAGAAGACTAAATCTTGCTTCTTACTCAACCATGCCACCAATCTACATCCAAGAAAGAAAGCACCACCACTTGTACTCTTTTTTTCATCTACACATCCAACCTAATCTGCATCTGTATAGGCACTAAGTGTAAAGTCAGTATCTTTAGGATACCACAATCCATAATCCAGAGTTCCATTCAAATATTCTTTTAACTGCAACAACATGTGTTCCCTTCAGATCTTCTTGAAATCTAGCCACAAGACAAACTACATGCATGCCATCTGATCTAGTAGCAGTCAAATATAATAGTCCACCAATCATAGATCTATACTTTCTCGTATTAGCCTTAGGTGAATTATCATCTTTACCCAATTTGCAACCAGTCACCATAGGAGTACTTACTAGTTGGGAACCATCCATCCCAAAAAAAATTAGCATCTCTCTCACATACTTAGACTGTGAAATGAAAATTCCTTTCTCTATTTGATTAATCTGTAGCCCAAGGAAGAAATTCATCTCCCCAAACATAGACATTTAAAATTCTTTTTGCATCTCTTCCATAAACATCTTGCACATACTTTCATTTCCTCCAAAGATAATTTCATCAACATACACAACTACAATCAAGATTTCATCATTTTCAATCTTAAAGTACAAATTTCTATCTACCGTACCTTTGTTAAATCCTTGTTGAATCAAGTAATTATCTAACCTTGCATACCAAGCTCTAGGAGCTTGCTTCAACCCATATGAATCTTTCTTCAATCTGCACACCATATCTGGTTGATTTGTCAACTACAATCCTTCTAGTTGTTCCATATATACTTCTTCTTCTAGCTCTCCATTCAAAAATGCTAACTTGACATCCATCTGATAAACCTTAAAATCTTTGTAAACAAAAAGTGCCAAGAACATCCGTATAGCTTCCATTCTTTCTACCGAGGCAAAAGTTTCCTGAAAATCTATGCCTTCTACTTGTGAGTAACCTTTACACACAAGCCTCACTTTGTTTCTAACCACTTCTCCATTCTCATTCAACTTATTTATGAATAACCACTTTGATCCAATGATGTTTTTATCTACCGATCTTGGGACCAATTCCCAAGTCCGATTCTTCTCAATCTGCAAAATTTCTTCTTTCATTGCTTCCTTCCAGCGTCCATCTTTACAAGCTTCACTTATTGTCTTCGGTTCTATCTCGGAAAGTAAACAAAAATTCACTTTAGTAGCAACTCTACTTCTAGTTAACACACCTTTCATCTTATCTCCAATAATCTAACTTTTTGAATGATTTTTTTGTACATATCTAGGTGTCCTAGGGTACATCACCAAAGCATCTTATTCTCTTTCATTTTATTCATCATGCTTCTCTCGTTCATCTTTTTTCCTGTTCTTCCATAATTTCTTCTATTCTTGCACAATCATGCTCATCAGATACATATCCATCAGTGTTAATAGAATTCTTCATTGTCTCATCAACCTTCACATTCGAGCTTTCTACAATATTTCTCAGTCTTTTATTGAAACATTTGTATGCATTTCTTTTAGTAGAATATCCAAGAAAAATGCCTTCATCACTTCTTGCATCAAACTTTCCCAAAATTTCTTCATCTCTTCTGATATAGCATTTTCTTCTGAATACCTTGAAATATTTAACTATAGAAATTATTCCATGCCATAGCTCATAGGGATTCTTTGTACTATTTTCTCTTGCTTGAACTCGATTGAACACATAAACAATAGTATGAATAGCTTCTTTCCAGTAAACTTTTGGTAAACCAGTCTCAGTAATCATTGGCATAACAACTTCTCGAATTATTCTATTTTTCCTTTCAAAAACTCCATTTTGTTGAGGAGTTCTAGGAGAAGATAACTGTCTCTTTATTCCATGCACTTCACGATACATATTAAACTCATGGGAGGTGAATTATCCACCTTTGTCAGATCTTAAGAATTTTGTCTTTAAATTCACTTCATTTTCAACCATTGCTTTGAATGTCTTGAATCTATCTAATGCGTCTGATTTCTCTCTAAGAAATGTAACCCATGTATATCTAGAATAATCATCAATTAAAAGCATAAAGTAACTTTCACCAAGTAGACTTCTCACTCTTGTAGGACCACAAAGATCAATATGAACTGAATCTAGTAGTCTGGTAGTAGATTGATCCTTTGATCTGTAACAATTTCTTTCTTGCTTTCTATTAGAACTAGAAAATCTCACATTTTTCACTAGCCTTCACCCACCTATCTTCCATGTACCATAGAAATCCACCACACCTTAATTTAATGATTAATACAAATTGTTGAAATTTGTGTGACCAGATCCATATTTTAACCCATATTAACTAATAATCCCATAAATATGGCCTTTGATATATTAGCATCTCTTTGATCACAGTTGAGCAAAATCTTTGAAGAGCAACTGGTCCTTATTGGGAAGACCATGTATATGTCTTTTCGATCCAACAATTCATAGCCCTTCTTTGAACATTTTCTACAATATCGGGAAGACATGAATCAGGTCACAATGATCAAAGGCCCAAAAGATAACAAGAGTACTTAATCGGTGAAAACAATCGGCAAGAGCAAAGATATTGGAGCAAAATCTTTAGATCATACCGAGCTAGTAAGTCATGCTGATAGAAATCTCATCGGCAAGAAACATATATACTCTCGTTGATGAAGCAAAACAACAAAAGTATCAGGGAGACATGTGCAATTAGAATGAGTCCCCCAAATCTCTTCGATCGTGTAGGTTATGCCGATGAAGGGAGCTTTCGGGGAGAGTCTCACCGACTTATCCAAGTGAAGGAAGCGATGGAGGAAATACATCAGGGAGACCAAGATCATCGAATAGGCATTTCATTCTCTCAGTGATAGTATATGTCAGCCCGATGGAAACATGGGATGAGCACAATTTTTCGGAAAGACACTGGGCAATAAGTAAAAGGATTTCTAATCCTCCAGACCACCTTGGCATCGGGGAAACTTCATAATTTTCTCCCCAAAATAATAAAAGTTAAAAAACAAGAAAATGTGTAGTTGTATGATATCGATAAGAGTATTAGGTGGTCTTCCTGACTAAGTATGAGAACTAAAGGGACACTTCATATCTAAGGGGCATTCAATTATGTCTTAGCGATTGATTATGAATGTATAAACAAAGGTGGCACGAAATAAAGCAAATAGATCAGCCAGAGGGTAGAAAGGTTTCACCGATGCAACCTTCTTGTATCACTTTGACATTTTGAAATTAGGAAAGACCGTTGCATTCAATTCCAGTGGAGGACATTAGTGGCTACACAAATGAACCATATGTAAATATTTTTTGATTAAGAAGGATTGAAACAAAATAATTTTCAGAAATTGCAGTGGAAAGGACAGGAGATTGAGCGAGAGTCAAGGAATTCAGTGCGGCTAGAATACACAAGTAAGCATATTGAGTCTTTTTGCAATTGATAAGTTACAATTCGATTCTGCCACCTTTTGAAGTTTCAAAATGGAAGGTTCAAGTTCTGTAAAAAAAAAGGTAGGAAGCAACAGGATGAAAGTAGCCAATCTAAGAGTAAAAAATAAAAAACTGAAACAGGCCCGAAATTAAAATAAAAATTAAACCAAGACCTCATTGATTAATTGCCTAGCTCAGGGTCAAAATCCAGAAGGTCTGTACAATTGAGGGATGATGTAGAGAAATCAAAATATAAATGTAAGCATATAGGCAATGTGTGGACTCCTATTAGGGGATATAAATTGTTTATGTTTCATTACTGGCAAAGAAATAGATTTGAACCAGTATGCAACCCTTGGAATTTCAATCTAGGAAGATTGGTTGTTCCCAATGTCTTTGTGAATGTAGAGCTCATTAAACTTCTAGCTAAACATTATAACCCAAACCTCAAAGCCATCTGCAACCCGCAAGGAAAGCCTTTCATACACATATCCAGAAATGTGCTTGGCAAGGTTTTCAACCTAGATGATTCATGTGATGAACCCATAGTGCATGAGGGTTTGGAGAAGGATTACTGGAGAATGGATACTACTTACAAGGGATGGAGGTTACCATTGCACAGGCCTAGGAAAGATGGAAACCTAGTGCCGCTTGAAGATAATGAAGGTCCTCCTTTTCATGTTGTTTTTTTCAAGCCCTACTTGAAATACACCTACTTCTCGGCATGCCAAATAATAGGAACAAAGGCTTATGCATTCATGTCTATAGGGCCAATGGTAATTGCTACTGATATACAATGCCATAATGCAAGACCTTTTGATTATGCCTCATACATTTTCAGAGGAATGGGATCAAGGTTAATGGCCATCAAGAATGAATCTCCTACACTTCATTTTAAACACTATTCCTCTCTCATCCACATGATACTGTACTATGGGAAAGAACTGGGAATGTGGCCAAAGGAATTGGGAATTACACAATTAGATAAAGAGGGTTAGCCATTACCTATGCAACTATGGACTTCTATTTGGGATAGTAGGTTTGTCAATTCCAATTTTGTTTATTTTGAGGAATACTTTGTCAAGACACTCTACAAGTTTTTCAATCACCCTTGTGATTATTCATTATCTGATGAAATTAAAATATTTTTAAGGCCCAAGGATTTCAATGGACCACCAAATGTAGGTCACAATTGGGGTGACTGGTATTGCTACATTGACTCCACCATGATCAGAGTTTATGGTTTTGAAGACTCGCCTTTCTTGCTACCAAAAGTTGTGCTAGATAGGATCACATATTTGGAGATTTTTAGGCAATTGGAGTATTCCAATGTTATGAATTTGAGTTTCTATGAGAAGCAGTCATTTATGCCCAGTACATTGTGATTTAGAGATTTCACTATGGTATAGAAGGAAGGGTATGATCTTATTTTGGATAAATTATCACATTTCAATATGAAGAAGGGCGCACCAAGGAAGGGATTTGATCCTAAGGGTTATATTGGCTCTACAAGGAAAAAATAGAATCTAGGTAGATATGATCATATACAATATCCTCATGATGATATGATCAGAAATATGGAAGAAATAGAGGCCGCATTGGCAATTCATAACTATAACAGGGAAATGGAACAAAAGATGAGGGAAATACATGAAGCAAAAATGTTGTCCTATGATAGTAAGGAATATTTTGATGGAAGGGAACCCTGAGGCCAACCTGATAAGATTCCCAAACTGAGAATTGAAGAGTACCAACCTCTGAACAGAGAACAAGGAGTTGAAGAATGCAGATACTAGGCAAATGACCTATAAATCCTTTGTTTTTGATGACCAGTTTATAAAGTCTCCTGAATTTAGATATTTCTTGTACAAGAAAAAGGGGAAAGCAATAAGGGAATCGGTCACAAACATCACACCCAACAATGAAAATCAGTCGCTTAGCACGTTGAAGGTGGATGTAGAAAATGAGATGAGGAACATGACTCCAGAAAGAGGAAGAAAATTGTTAGAGGAGTCTGGTGTGATCATTTTCCCTGGTTTAGATTTGAATTATTCTCTTGTTTTTGATAGTTTTCTGCATACAAATGATGTTAAGAATAAGCTCAGTCCAGAAGGTGTGACAAAAGTATATACTAGATAAAGATATAACCTTGATGAGAACTCTCTTATAATCTGGGAACTATATCCCCCACATAAGAAATTTGTGATCATTGATATTGAGAAGGAATTCGGTCATGTAATGACACTGAAGGTAGGCAAAACTGATCATGTGGTCATAGCTGACATTGGCATAAATGTAGCCAGATTGAATATAGCATGAATTCAGATGTTGATCAAGGAGTGAGACATGTACAAGTTAAATAGTGAGAAAGTGTTGAAAGAAAATGATTTCCTGAAAGACACAATCAAGAATGTATTCAATGGATCTACTAGAATGTTAACTCATGGAGAAGGTTTCCAATCAAAGGATCAAAGTGAGGATGTGCATACTTGGGTAAGCAAGGCCAGATTTGACACACTTTATGCAGTGTTCCAAAAGAGGCACACTAACCTGATGGTCTGGATGGATAAATTCTGGATGGCTCACTCCAAGAGTCACACTTCTATTCAGGAACATAAAAGAATAAATGATAGAATTTAGGAAAAGATCCAAGAAATGAAAAAGAGAAGCACTTCTGACTCTAGAGCCATTACAATCGCTGAGGATATGATGAGGAAACACAAGGACTATCATAAAGAACCATAGGCAGATGCTAAATAATTCATAGATGCTTCAAAGGAAGGGGTGCCTTCACTATTTAGAGATGATGGGGAACTAAAGAGCTAGAGTGCATGGATGAAAGAGTGCCAGTTGATACTGTAGTGAGCCTTGGAAGCAACCAAGAACGAGGACTCAAGACTAGATGAGGCATGTGAGCGTTTGGAGAAGATGATCATCATGGAGATAGCTACGAGGAATGTTTTAGAGGATGCTGATACACACTTGAGTTAGGGATATTTAAATAATATAACAAAAGTTCACTTATGGCTCATTAGAGCATAATTGTTAATTCAAAAAGACACTTATGATGAGGTGTACTCTCTTCAAATATTGCTATATATATTACATGTGCTGATTGAAATGAACATCATTAAAAAAAAAATCATTTTTAGGGTAGGCATAGTAAGAATATAGATTGCAAAATCTTTCCCATCTATTTCATATCAAAGACTATTTTTATAATGCATATCATTTGAAGATTAATATACATAGAGAAGGTTACGCATAAGCATTGATTTTCTTTCAAGTATTCAGTAGTTGTGTGGATTTATATGCTTATATTTTATTTAGCTATCTCCAAAGTGGTTGTTTATGTTATTCGAATCACGTGTGTGGATATACATTTAATTTGTCAATACACATTTGTTGTAGTTGTGTGATGTTGCTGATTGGTTTTTGTGTGCAGAAGAATTAAAGTTCCTTTTAAGGATTATGATTTAATAGGCTCCTATTTGGATTAAATTCCTTTTAAATAGATCATCTTAATTGTTTTCCCTTCACATTTGAATTGAATCCTTTCACAACTTCACACTAACATAAGGGGATATCACTAGGATCACTAAGAAGAGTCTAAATAACTAACATTATTGCACATTTGCACAAAGTGCAGATATTGAAAGTGTCCAACTATTTAAGTTAAGTTGCAAAACAGATCTACCTATCTCATAATAACTTATCTCCATAATCATCACATCCATCTCTTGACTCCACTAGCCCGACAGAAATAGGCATCGATCAAAAACCAATTCCATCTTAAAAATTTCACTAAACCTTATTTAGAAATTCATATTTTAAATCTGAATATTAGGAATAGGAGAAATTAATAATTAACATTGCATCTACTTCACTCCCCCTTTATGCCATTGTGAGTATATTTCTTAGAGTAGAGATCATAGCCTTCAAAATCTGCCATATCACTCAGGTACACCCACTTAGGTTTAGTAGAGTCTAAAGAGTAGGAAGAAAACAACTTAGTTTGCCTCATTCGTTAGCCAAGAGTGTATTAAGAGATTGGCACCCTCTTAAGGCCCAAAACTTGCACTTTTGAGACCTAACACTTTCCAAACTGACAATTCCTGCAAATAGCATTAACATGCTTTGTAATTCTTGGTAAATATCTCATGGCCTGAATAACACTAATCCTTGACAAGTTATCAAAATTTATGTGACACATTCTCCTATTCCATTACCAAATATCATTTATCTGAGTCATAAAGCATTTCCATCAACACCCTTAAGTTGATAGATATTCCCTTCAAATTTCTTTCATGTAGAAATCAATGTTCCAGATCCTTTCTGGATCTCATATTTCTCATCCTTAAACACAAGATCATATCCTTTTTTGCACATCTGACCAACACTCAATATATTATGTCTTAAACCCTTAACATAGTAAACATCATTAGTATGATGCTTACCATCAAAACTTACTGAACCTATCTCACAGATTTTAGCACCAGTATCATCTCTAAACATAACCAAGCCTCTGGTGTAGGGGCACCCATGCCTTTAGGGAAAAAGGAGTACTTTTTTTTTTTTTTGTGATTTAAATAAGGTATTTAAGACCATTCCTTATGTTTGTCTTGAGTTGTCTTGAGTCAGTTTGGAGTCAATTTTGTAAGTATAGTAAAATTTGGAAAATGTTGCAAAAAGTTGTAAAGCAACTTTTACATTTTTGCTTTTTTGTGTCTCAAAGGGAAGTTGAACGGTTGGGTTTTGAAAAGAAGTTGGAAAGTGATGGGTTATGATTGTAAATTATTTAAGAATCCATGTATGGTCGATTGAGGTTGTTTATGAAAATTTGAATATTGAACCAATAAAAGTGCTTCATTTTCTACGTTTCTTCATTGATTTTGCTGCTACATAGAGCAGTATGACCCTGTACGGCCTGTAGGTGTTCTAATTTGCATTGGAATTGATGAAGGATTGATTTATCTATCTTCTTCAATTGATTTCATTAGTTTTCATTAAGTTTGAAAGGAGTTAGGCCAATTTTACCGAAAACAATTTGAAACCCTAGTTGAAGGAGGTTTGATTGCACAAAAATGATTTTTGTCCCATTCCACCAATGAAAAGGCCCGAAAGTTAGGGTTTGAAGAAAAAATTCTTAAGTAGTGATTTAATTTTCTAGGAAGGGGTTTGATAGATTTAAAATGATGTGTCTGAACCATTGGCATGGTTATTTAAACCTTGGAGTGTGAAAACCATATAGTGACCTAATTGAACAAGCCTAACTAGGCCTAGTTGGGAGCATAACAATCAATTTTTGAAGGTTTTGTTCCAAAGTAACCACATCTACAAACTTGATAAGTTTTCAAGTGGATTAAAGGGTACCCAAAAAAATATTTAAAATGTGGGTTTGGGGTGTTCCGTGAAAATTATGTTAGGAAAATATTGTTTGCTATCCTACTAGGGAAATAGGAGATTTGTGAAGGTAATCACCAAGTTGGAACTCTAGACTTGAGAAATTTGATTGTTTCAGTGTTTGTATAAGTTCACCACCCTACTCTACATCAAATTCGTATTAGACCATAGGTAGGTCTGTAAGAGGGAAAGTGTGAAGTGAAAAAGAAAGCAAGATGCCTTCAAAAAGCAACACTATGGCTAGGGAAATGAATGAGATGAAAGAGAAGACAACAAGGGAGATTAGGAAGTTGAAAGAACTCCAAGACATGTTAGTAGAAAGGCTAGAGGCTATTGAAACCAGTCAAAGGAGAGGTATACTCATTGATGAAGAGAGTGACAGTGAAGAGGAAGGGGAAAAGGAAACCCCTCAAGAAGAGACTCAAGAAGAAGTGGAATTGGATCCTAATGAGCAGAGGATGGCTAAGCTACTGAGAGTAGTCAAGGGAGATAAATACAAGGTAAATATTGATTTACCTAATGTATGGAGTGAACTTGAATGATAAAGATATTTTGGATTGAATTGCAACACTTGACAATTACTTTGAGTGTGAAGATAATCCTGGAACAAAAGGTAAAGATAGCAAAAACAAAATTGAAGGGTCATGCCCTATTATGGTGGGATTATGAGCAAACTAAAAGGAGGAAGAAAGGTAAGTCAAAAACTATTTCTTGGGACAAAATGGTGGCTAAGCTTAAAGGTAAGTTCTTACCGTTTGATTATGCAATTCAAATGTACAAGAAACTTCAAGGTTTGAAACAAAGAGAGATGGGTGTCAAATCCTACACTGATGAGTTCTATAAGTTGAGTATAAGAGCAGGTCACATGGAGGATGATGTGGATAATATATCTAGATATCTTAGTGGGTTAAGATTCAATATTCAGGATGAGTTAACTTTGAAAAATTCAAGAACAATTTAAGAATTATATCAAATGGAAATTAGGTCTAAAGAAAATCTAAAGAGAAGGCAAGACAAACAAACCAGGGGCAAAGGAAGCAATACCAGAGGAAGAGGTTCATTTTCTAACCCAAGGTAGTCATATGAGAGCCAAGAAGATGCAAACAAAGTACAAGACCAAGTTGTAGATCAGAGAGGTGGATTTAGAGGATGTAGATCAGGCTTTAGAGGGAGATTTGGAGGTTAAGGAAGAGGATCAAATGCATTCACAGGAAGGTGCTATCAATGCAACAAGTTTGGACATCAAGCATGGAAGTGTAATGAAGGTCAAGCCTCTACTTCACATGGAGGAGAGATAATATCCCAATTGGTGCAAGAAGATGATAATGAGGGTGTAAAATCTCCATCACAACATGCTACTCTGAAGGTTGATGAATAATTAATGGTAAGGAGAACTCTCATCAAAGCATCAGTAGAGAAGGAGCCACCATAAAGGAAAAATCTCTTCAAGACAACTTGTAAGTTCTTGGGAAAGGTATGTAAAGTTGTAATTGATTCAGGAAGTATAAATAATATGGTTTTATTTGAGATGGTTGTTAAACTTAAGTTGCCTAGAATACCACATGATACTCCTTACAAAGTCTCTTGGTTGAATGAGGGTCAATATTTTTTGGTAAATGAACAAAGTTGGGTGTAGTTAAATATAGGAGGGTATAAGGACATAATTTTATGTGACATATTACCTATATATGTGTGTCATTTTTTGCTAGGGAGGCCTTTGAAATTTGATAAGTATGGTATGTATGATGGAAGGAGAAATACCTATGAGATAAAAAAGATGGAATCTCATATACCTTGACACCATTCAAGGAGGAGGACAAAAGACAAACCAAGGGGGATAATATGATGATGGTAGGTAGGAAAGAGTTTATAAAGGTAAATGAAGAGGATAACATGGACATTGCAGCCACTACTAAACATGGAGACACTATGACAAAAGACATGAAGAAAGACTTGATTTTAGAGGGAAATGATATTGAGTTGGTGTTAAAATCTATTGCATTGAAGGTCAAGGATGAATTGGTTTTGGAGATCCAAGGTTGGTTTAAAGAATATGTTGATGTGGTGGTTGAAGGAGTGTTCCATTCGTTGATTTGAAATGGGGACATTGGCCATTCCATTCCTTTCAATTCAGAGGTTAGTATACCTAGTCAAGCAACAGTCATAGGGACAAAATAACATATGGAGAGATGAAAGGTAAAGGTGGAGAGGTCAAGGAGAAACTACGAAGGAAGGTGGAAAAGTTCAAGCATGCACCTAAAGTGAAGAAGAAGGATGGAGGAGGTATATTTGTAGGTACTTAAAAAGGTTCAACAATATTTTTAGGTGAAGAATAGGTCAAAGCTCATCCACCAAACAGGTCTCTAAAGTTGGAGTTTATCCTAGATGACAAAGGAGCTCACAAACTCAAAGGATGATGCCTATTTCTAGTATTTGGTTCATTGGAAGGGTTATGCAAATGACGACGTCACTTGGATATCAGAGAAGGACAATATCAATCATGAGTCTACTAATGCAAAACTATCCTCAATGGGACTTGAGTTCATTTTCCCCTGGGAGTATGGTGTAGGGGCACCCATGCCTTCAGGGAAAAAGGAGTAATTTTGTTTTGTTTTTTGTGATTTTCCATGAAATAAGGTATTTAAGACCATTCCTTATGTTTGTATTGAGTTGTCTTGAGTTATTTTGGAGTCAATTTTTTAAGTATGGTAAAAGTTGAAAAACGTTATAAAGCAACTTTTGTATTTTTTATTTTTTTTGTCTCAAAAGGAATTTGAACGGTTGGGTTTTGAAAAGTAGTTGGGAAATAGTGGGTTATGATTGTAAATTATTTAAAAATCCATGTATGTTCGATTGAGGTTGTTGATGAAAATTTGAAGATTGAACCAATAAAAGTGCTCTATTTTATGTGTTTCTTCATTGAATTTGTTGCTACTCCAAGCAGTACGGCCCTGTACGCCCTATAGGTGTTGTAATTTGTGTTGGAATTGATGAAGGATTGAGTTCTATATCTTCTACAATTTATCTCATTATTTTTCATTAATTTTGAAAGGAGTTAGGCCAATTTTACCGAAAACAGTTTGAAACCCTAGTTGAAGGGGGTTTGATTGCACAAAAATGGTTTTTGGCCCATTCCACTGATGAAAAGGCCTGAAAGTTGGTGGAATGGAGGTAGATAGGATGTTTTTAAGTTTTTAGGTGTTTGCAGGAGCAAGGGAGGAAGATGGAGGCCACTTTGTTGATGCCCTAGGCAAAAACCCCCATGTTTTTGGCATGATAGTTGCAAAGGTGTTAGGGTTTGAAGAACAACTCTTAAGTAGTTCTTGAATTTTATTGGAAGGAGTTTGATATATGTCAAATTATGTGTCTGAGTGATTTTCATGGTGATTTAAACCTTGGAGTGTGAAAACCATATAGTGGCCTAGTTGAACAAGCCTAATTAGGCCTAGTTGGGAGCGTAGCAGTCAATTTTTTAAGGTTTTGTTCCAAAGTAACCATATCTGCAAACTTGATATGTTTTCAAGTGGATGTGGGTTTGGGGTCTTCCCTACAAATTATGTTAGGAACTTTTTTTTTGCTGTCCTACTAGGGAAATAGGAGATTTGTGAAGGTAATCACCAAGTTGGGACTCTAGACGTGAGAAATTTGATTGTTTCAGTGTTTGTAGAAGTTCACCACCCTAATTTTCACCAGCCTCCATCATATTTATCAAGCTTAACAAATTTAATTTTATCACTAGTCATGTGATGTGAACAACCACTATCAACTACCCAATAATTTTTCTCTTGTTTAGCATGTAGGGTAGAGATAATTGTACCTTCATTTTTCTCCTTCTTTGGACGACTTTCCTTTACCTATTTTTCAGAATTAGCAGAAGCAGGTTCATCCTTAATCACCAAGAACAAGAATTCATTATCATTTGGATCTTCATATTTTGAATCCTCATCAGAAATAGTAGCATTCTCATTCACATAGTAAGCTCTGTTAATCTTCTTTCCTCTTTTCTTTCTCATATATTAGCTTATATCTTTTAGCTCTTTCTAGAAAAATCGTAGCATGATAACCTATTTCTCCACAACTAAAGAATTTAAAGGGAAATTCACCTTCATACTTACTAGAGCCTTTCCTCATTCTTCTTACAAAGTTAGCTTATATTTCATCAAAGTTCTCTTGATTCGGATCTTCAGCTTTTGTGGCTTTAAAAGTAGTTTCTGATTCACTTCCATTCCTTAGACTCGGCTTCCTCATGTCATAAGATGTCAAAAATGCTAACAGTAGATCCTTAGTACATGTCTTATAATCTATAGTCTACACAATAGCCCTCACCTTCTCACTATAAGCATCAGGAAGAGTTTTGATAATCTTCTTTACAATCCTTGTTTCATCAACATTAGTACCAAGTCCTCGCATACCGACCACTTTCTCATCCAATATATGTACATAAGCTTTAACATTTTCATCTTCGGACATATGTATAAGATCAAAATATGTCTCCAAATTTTGTAGCTTCTCCTCTTTAACTCTTTCATCACCATCATGCACTCTTTCCAAAGCATCCTAGACTTCCTTAGTTGTCTTCAAATTATGAACCTTGATCAAATTGAATGTACAAGACTATTCTTCAAAATGTATTTCACCTTATTTTTTGCTTCATGTAATTTGTTTTCTTCAAGTGTACTCTGACCATTAGCAAGAGGAGTGTAAGGATTTTGTAAGCTTTCTCCACATCATATCCGCAGTACTCCAAATATTATTCAATCAATAGTTTCCAGATACCATAATTAGTTCCATCGAACCTCAGATAATCATAAATCATTTTGCAAGCCATCCCAGACCTTCCTCAAGCGATTAATCTCTTCACCAAGGAACCAAGCTCTGATACCAATTTTTGAATAGGAAAACTAAGAGGGGGGTGAATCAATTGTCACAGAATTAGGCCTTTAATTCAATCACCAGAACTAATCTCTAATATTGCTTAAATGATTAGTCATCAAATGCCAATGTAGAAACTTAAATTGAACACATAAACACAATAACACCATATTTACGTGGAAAATATAATACGAAAAAAACCATGGTGAGGATTAACTCACACTATAGAGAATATCAAAACCGATTAAAAAAAGGCTCACTGCTAGAAACAAGGCTCACTGCCTGAAATAAGGACTCACTGTTCGGAACAAGGATTCACTGTCCAACAAGGATACAACCTAGAGGGCTCACTACCATAGAGATACAAAGAAGAAAAAGAAGATATGTTACAGAGAGACTACAATCCCAATGAAACAAAGGATTCCACCACAATTAATCCACACATGCATTAATGATAGAGTTCGCCTTCTGCTCACTGCATCTAAAAATTCAGCATTAAGCTTCATATCGATCTGCCACACTCTCAACACACGCTCTTACTAAATAGAATCAATTTCGCACAAAATTTTACTTTCTCTTATAGCACTACTTCTTCGCTCTTGCATCACCCGCTCTTCACCATCGACTTATCTTGTATTTACACCATCTTCAACTTTGAGATATCCAAAGTCGACCATCCAAATTCAAATTCAAATTAAGTCGGTGCCAAAAAATCCTAAGGTGGAATCAAAATGAGGGAGATCCAAACACACACTTCAAGGGACCAACACGCTTCATCATCCTCAAAAATAGTATTTCACACAAGGTCCGCCAAACTAGTGTAAAACACATAGAACCATTAAGCACGAATCTTCCAAATTTCGAAACTATCTTCAATAGAACTAGGGTAACAGAACTGTAGAACCAAAAGTTATAAGACTCCATCAAAGAGAAATATGGACCAACAAAATTTCTCCCGAACCTCAACCAAAAACAAAGAAAACCATAGTTCACAACTGGTGAACACAACTTGCACTGTACGACGAATCAACAACCAAAAATATGGATATAAAATTTTCTAACAACCATGAACAACATATCTGAACTGCACAACCACAGGAGAAAATCCAAACCAAAAACTAGAGCAACCACTGATCACATGTAACATATCTTTATTACATTTTTCTCAATATCCTCGACATATACAACCAACAACAACTAGTAGATAACTAATTAACTAGTTGACATCAATGACAACACCTACAAACTTCCCTCAACATCTTCAGTCGTTTCATTCTTGCAACAATAATAACAAAATAGAACATGAAGATAATAACATGACTATACAAAAATAAACAAATATATTATAGAAAATTGTATTCTCTCACAATTTCATGCTTCATTTTGAATGTGCTTTAATAGTCACTTCTCTAGCATGTTTTAGGGATCACTTGAGCTTCTCCTTAGCCCATTTTTTCCTTATGATATTTCCAAGTTTCTACATCATGATCATGTTCTCTCTATTGACCTAGGATCACATGCTTAATTTTGAGTGATTTATCTAGGATGTGAATGTGATGCATGGACATCCACTTAACATGTTAGCATCCTACGAATTATAAAATAAATAAATGTTGTTAATCACTCAAATACTTGTTTCCACTTGTGGTAATACTTACTTGTCTATAAAAACACTTTTTACCTCTAAATGTGACGATTGAGATTCTACATCTTCTATACATATTTTAAAATGTAGACACGTAAAATATACATGCACCTGATTCTGATCCTACTAACATTGTTTCGTCTTGAATCATACTCTCAGCTTATCAACACCTTTCATCCCTTAATTAAATAAATCATTATTTATTTAATTAGGTCTTTCTCCTCTGGTGATTAAATTAATCAATTTAATTTAATTAATCATCTTTCTTTGTTCATTTAAATAATTCATTTTATTTAAATTAAATCTCTAAAGTCCTCTTATTAAATTGAATAAATTAAAATCTAACATATTCCTCTTTGGTTAAATAAATCAAATCATTTATTTAATTAATTATTTCCTCTCAATTTGATTTAAATCAATTCATAAATTTAAGTCTAAATTGTCACATCTCCTAATTCCTCATTAAATTAATCAAATCCTTGATTAAGTTAATCCCTATCACTAAAATCCTCTAGAGAATGCAACTTGCACAATAAATCAATTACTTTGATTTATTTAATTCTCTATTTTCCCTCACATGGCATCAAAATGGAATATTCCCTCAATTTGAATTCAAATTCAAATGGATTTGGTCCTTCCAACAAGGCATTCAATGCCTCTTACATATCCTTGTGCATTGAGCCAAGTGACATTAACTCCATTCTTCTCTCCCCCCAACATGTCACATTCAAAATTCAAATTTGAATCCAATGGCATTTATCATGCACATTGACCAAAATGTGCTCATTCCTCAACCATTCACATCTTGACAAGTGGCACTTGGCCATTGGATGTTGAATGATCTCACATTGTTCAATTTCACTCTCTCTTCCATTTTGGAAACCTATAAATGAGAGACTCTTCCTCTCACTCTAGGATCCACAATTTGAGTAAACTTATTATGCTCAAATCTATCCTCATTCACAATCTTCATGCAAAATTACTCTCTTCACATTGAGAGCTATTTTTTCCCATTGCACTCAATCATTCACCATTTTCATAAATTGTAACAAGGTTATGCTCAAATCTCTTTGGATTTTTGACCATTGCTCAATCAATCTACATTGCAACTTAGGAATTGGGAAAGGGCCAATTTCAACACTTCATTGGCACCAATTCCACCATGGGATCACTAGTCTATTGGCTTAATTAGGATTTAATTTCATTTATAGTATTGTATTCTTCATTTCCTAATTTTAGTTTGAATAGATGGATTTCATGGGGAATCCCTCATGTTTGCATGCATTTGATCTAACAACCTAACATGTTTGTTGCTCTTGTGCATTTGCAGGTTTAGGGGTTCACAAGAAATATTTTTAAAATATTTTCTAAGTTACAAGTTACAACTCCCATCTCTTAATACTACTAGTTATCTCTCTTGGATGCAACAAAATAATCCATTACTATAATAGGAAAGCTTCATTTCTAAATATTATTAGAAAATTTGAATCTAAGATTTCATGTGAGCATCTTCAATACCTTATTCTCTCTTCTCCTCCATAAATGAATGGTAATGTCCTTCAAGTTTCATTCTTGTTGGGCTATATAACACATGTTGCTCATTATATGTGATTTTCTTCTCATTTCTTGGAAAATTATTTGGTGGTTCCTCACTTCCTATTATCTTGCTTCATTTATACACACTAGGGTGTTTATCCTTGTGGACTAGGGATTTATTTAATCATCATGGTTCTTAGCCCTAACACACTCAAGCTATTAACACACTATTTCAATAACTTTTACATCTTGGATATTTGTGGAGGTCTAAAAACCATAATAGGGGTTTGACCAACCTTGGCAAGCTCATACATAATACTGCAAATTCCCCTCTTTCTTCAAATACAAGTATTTGAGGAAAAAAATCAACCACATAGGGGTTTGCATAAATTTTCCTCTTCTTTATCATTTTTATTCTCTTTAAACATATGGAATTTTAGCTATATTTCTTTATATATGCACCATATTTTATTACTCAGAGTGTTGTTGTATTTCCCTTGTTCTTTGTTGTGTAATTGAAGAAGAGAACCTAGGAGAAAATATGAATTTACCAGGATTTTGAACCTTCACATATTGTATGGATGAAAGTGAATTATAGATGTTTGTACATTGCATTGGTGCCTTCGATAGAACCTTCTATATTTTGGTCCTAGGTTCCTTCTTATCATCGATTTTCTATTCAAAAATTCATTGTTAATTTTTTTGTTATAGTTTCAATATATCAGCTATTTCTATTTTTTTGCATTATTTTAGCTTAGGAATAAAACTTATTTTTATAAATCTGAAAAAATAGGATAGCATGGGAATATTTTCTCTTTAAATTATATTAGAAATAGTATCAAAACATTTTATTCTTAAAAACTAGATTCATTCTAGAGTAATATAGGAGATCATTTGACTTGGAAAAGAAAAAGGCTTTCTAAACTTAAAATTATTTTTCTATAATACATTTTGGTGAAATCAACACCACTTTTACTTCTAATTTTCTTTCTTGGTTCACCTATTACATTTTTGTGAGCCAAGTTCCTTTTGTTTCCAGAAAATTCTAATCTATTTCTCCATCTTTGGCCATGTCTTTCTCAAGATGACTTTGACTTGCTTGATGAGGCATTAATTGATTTTATTCAATACTCACACCTCTAAATTTAAAAAATAAAATCTTTCTATTCAAAATGATATTAATAAAATAATTATTCATAATTATATATTATTAAATTTTAAAAACTATCATAGTGCACAGGGTCCCTAATTTACCCTAGTCTCTTTATCCTATCATTACTATTTAGGGTGCTCCATAAAATCTTTGATCATATGGGTAATTTATTTTTACAAAATATTTTATTAAATCTAATCAACCTCTGGCTACTAACTTCCATGCAATAGCGCATACTTATAATACTCAAAGAAACGAGTAGGTAACACCTGACCCTATTTATCTTCCTCTTTCAACTCCTCACCTTCCTATTAAGAATTCTTGATATTATGTTATCATTGATTATCCCTAACCTATTCAAGATAAAATCTTCCTTTGGTAGTCAATCTAAACTCCCTCTCATTATCATGATATGCTATAAGAGGCCTTACAAAAGATTTTTATTTGACCATGTGTATAATGAAGTAGCTGCATTGCTAAGTTGTATCTATACCAGTTACACATCTTATATTTTTTCAACAATACAACTAACTTCTCTCAAGATTCAAAAAAATGAATCTCCATACCATTGGCATTAAGTGTTTCTCTTATTGATAATAATTTGGGTCTTAATTTATGTAGTGTAGAACTTTTGAACCATATCAATGTTGATTCATCTTGCATTTCTCCTGCAAACCTATCCATCAAAGGTTTTGGTAAAATTAGTCACCAAAATCTAGGAACCATCATGTTTCATATTGGTTTGGTCCTGGTTACATTACCTAGAATATTTTATTAATGACAATATCTCATTCATATCATCCTTTTGTAGCTAGATTATGGATTCACACTATGGGTGCAGTTCCATCTACCCTTCATCAATCTATCAAGTTCATTCATAATAATATATAAATTTTATGATTCAATTTGATTTTGATCCCATACAATATTGTCAATACACAAACCTTGATCATCCTCCTAATATTCTACTCAAAATCTTATTAATTCATCTTCATCTAAACATGTTACACCATCTTCATCTATTCCATATGATTATGTATAATGAGGCATCATGAAAACTCATAATTTATTAAATTTTTATGTTGTCAATATGGGTGGTGTCTACTGGAGTTGGTTCCTCAACCCTACAACTCTTAAGGATTGCCAAAATTCAAACACTTTCCACAAAAAGAGAGAAAAAACAAACCTATGGAGATTTTGTTGCATGTTCTTGTTATTTCTAATCAAAACCTTGTCAACCTTCACATGTGTGTGCCTTATTTTTCACATCATTTTTTAATTTTAGGTTCTCTCATGTGCACATTTCAATGTTGTCTCTTCACCTTCATGCACTATATTGTGACACAGTTTTAATTGGCCTATCATACCTCTCCCTTGTCAGCATTATGGGGGTTTTCACACTATTGTTGCTAATCCTTCCTTGGGAGTTGTAGGGTTAAATAATCAACTCCAACAATTCTTGATGGCTATATATAATAGGAAAACACATATCTCATTCTAGATATTATTTTTGATGCTATAGAATAAAAGGAATGTTTATAGAAATAAAAAATTAAAATATTTGAAATCTAAATTAGGAAAAAAATCAGAATTTAAACTTAGAAATTATTAAAATGTTATTACATAATTGAATTAAAATTTTAAACTACTTGATTGTTTTGAGAAAGAAAATCTACACTACCAAATTCTTCAACAATTTTTGAATTCAATGAGCTTCCTAAGATAAAAATACCTATTGATTTTCTTTATATAGAATGCGATTTGCTTCAATACACTACAAATAAATTGAATAAAGCTTAGAAAAATACCAATAACAATAGATAGAACAAAATGAACTATCTCGCATGTAAAAACTTTAACAATTTATTTCATTTATTGAAAATAATTACTTCAACAAAAAAATGGTAATTGACAATAACAATAGAAATTAAAACACTATTATATGAATTTTTCATAACATGTCACAGTTGTCCTTATGACTTGGGTAATGCAATTTGTCTTATTTGAACCCTTCAAAGATGCTTTACGAAATTTATCATATGTTGGTGAATGTTTGTGGTCACGATCTGAAACTCTCTCATAAAACTCTCTTATGTGTCATAGGTTCTCTTATATTTTGATGTGAGAAACCTAGCTTCCAAATTCCATAACTCTTGATATGGGAAGTTTATTAAGACCATAAATATTTAACTTGAATATCTTGAATATATTCATCTCATTGTAACCTACTTTAGTCAATTAAAGCCCATTTTGATAGTTTAGAGAGAGAAACAACCTCTACAACTAATAAATCATATTTTAGTGTTCACAATATTAAGATTCAACATTGAGACACCTTTCCTAACATATTTTCACCCCCTAATTTTATGTTTTCACATAATTATCTTTCATTCAATTATATATCCAACATGCTTAAATTATCCTTATCTAGCCTTTAGGGCTACTCTTCCTCCATGATTTCCTACATTAGGAGCAATAGTGTGACTTGATGTTAATTTCCTTTAAGTTACATGTTTATCATATGATGAAAATCTTTACACACTATATGTGCTTGCATGACTATTACTTGATTTTTGTGCTTGCTTAACTCATGATGCTTATATAATTTGTAAGCATGTTAGGGTTTGGTGAACAAGAAAGGTCAAGTTTGTAGGACAATTATAGTAGGTTGCATATTACCCATAACAAGGGATAAAATTATTGCAACAAGTTATTTAACACCTAGGTAAAGGCTATAGGTCACTTGTAGCATATTTATAAAGCTTTATGGGGCTACATGTTTACTCATAGAAAATGTTACAAGAATTAAGATATCACCAATTCAATTGTAGTAGCATTAAGAGTGATAGGTTCACTCCAAGTTCATTGTTTCTTCTGGAGGTTGTAGCATCATAAATTTTCAACCTTGACGATTTCACACTATGTTTGGCTCCCCCTTATGTGTTTGGACCTAATTATGCTTATTATTTTCCTATTTTATTATTATTTTCAAAAATTCAAGATAAATTTGGGAAATTAAAATTATTTATTTATTTAACGATAATTTAAAATTCAAAATAGGTCTAGTCTAGGGCACCCTTTCCATTGACCACCCTATTTTGATCCAATTTTAAATATCTTATTGTCAGCATTAATATGCCTGCAAGTTTAAACTCAATTGTTAGCTTCTTGAAATAATTATTGTGGGAAATAAATAAATGCATATAAATATAAGTCTTTTTCACCATTTGAAAGGACTAGGCAATTCAAATTCCAATTGAGCATCCTAAAAAGTAGTCAAGATAAAAATAAGCATCACCTTACAAAAAAATTTATCAATCAAGATTCATGTTAGAAATGCATCATAATGTAAGATTGTTTCATGTTTTATTTTCATTATTTTGTGAGTACTAACGCTTACAAGATCTTCAATCAAGTATTAAATTATCATTGTATAAGATGTGCATCATGACTTCAGTCCATCAAGGAAATTAGATTTGAGTGGTAAGTTGCAACACTTGTTATTTATCATTTAGTTTATCCATTTCACTCTGGTCGACCTAGGGTAAGTACTCTTTATTCAACATCATCATAGATGTTGTGGAGATGGAAACACCAAAATAGGGTTTGAATTAGGCAAGCCCCTATATGTCACAACCCTTTCTCTCTATTTCTTGCAAGTGGTGGATCTAAAGTACATTTGGAGAAGATTGAAGAACTAATATCAAGATAAATCATTAAAGCACATTCATTCATCAAATTAGGTCAAGATCAATTATTCATCAATAAACAAAGTTATAAAGTTGATTATGATAGGGAAACATCTATAGATAGTAACTTACCTATACTTTTTCTGAGATTCCAAAAAACCTAATTCTTAGTCTAGGGTGCCCACACCCCTAACCAAACAATTTGAATGTCAAGTTCCTCTCTCTTTTCCCTCTTATTTTCTATGCTTAGTTTCTATCAAACATTTTTTGTGTTATTCTTCAAATAAAATCAACCCCCAAAGGGAACTAAAACCATGATCAGTCATTTTGGCTCTTCCTTTAGGATATTAGCAAGTTATCTTTTATGATCATTTTTGTGTTCCTCAAATGTTGCAGGTTGAAAAGTGTGATTTAGAACCTAGATCCCTTTTTCCTACACCATAGAGGCCAATAGAAACACATGTAGCAACTCAGTATGGTTCAATGATTTATTTAATCTTGTATCAAGTGTTATAGGCATTGCAAAAAGGAAAATTCATGTGTGATCGAGAACCTTTATTTATACTAAGTAATTTCAAGGGGACATAGTATCATGCATATGGTTAGTGATGGAGGCTTGGAAGCAATAGGGAATTTAAAGTAGATATTTATGAGTGATATTCAATTATTGAAATTATGTGAAAATTGGGACTTCCACGATATGTGGTGGTAAGTTTGTGATGTTAGTCTTCTAGACAATGATGGGATATTAGTCAGTGTTGATTTTCCATACCCATGCAACCGTTTGTATTGTGGGGTGGAAAGGATGAGATAGTAGTTATTATTAATGGTGTGATCCTTAGCATCCATTTGATAGTTATCTTTAGCAATCATTTCTCCCTATGTGTTTGAGTTGGTAGTGCCATTTTAAATCAATGCCTGTGTCAATTTTCTTTGCAAGTGGGCATGTGTTCCATCTTCATTTAGGGAGGGACTTAGCTTGTTTGACTGACCATAATAGTCAATCCTTACATAGCTATTTGGTAAGAATTTAATTATCTATAATTTGGTTTTCTCATTATTAGACAAGACCATTACATTTTCTCTAATCTATGATAGTTACTTCTATTGCTAATGTCATTACTTATGCCTTGGGTGTGACTATCAAAATTACTAGGAAACAATATTTTTTCAATGAACAATTGTTGTTTTTAGTGGAACTAGCAAGTATTTGTTGGCAATGAGCAAGGTAACACAATATAAGAGGCAAAGACATGTATACGTGAAAGGGATAAAGGAAAAAGGTGAATCAATTGATTAGGAGATGACTAAAAAAATAGTTTGAGTTCCTTAAAATTTTGAAGTTGGTGATCATGTTGGCTATGTGAGACCCAAGCCATGAGAGCTAATAGTATTAAGGGAGAAGGCGGTTGGAAAGAAAATGGACACTAAGCATGCTAGCAATTAGAGTTATTCAATTTTTCAAGTGGATGCAGGTTGGTTGAGATACTAATGGTTGTCCATATTAACTAGAGATCTATGATCAATGTGTTAGAAATTTGAAACAGATTGAATAATCCAAGGAAATTTATAAGAGAAATTAAAAGCTACATAAACTGGAAAAACATAAATAATGCAAACTAGAAACTCTAAGATAAATGCAATGTTAGGATGAAAAAATTGCATTCATAGCTTCCAAGATGAAAAAATACAAGCTAGGTAGTGAGTTTATGTAGAACTAAGGAGAGGATGGAGGTGGAAAATTAACCAATAAGAATTGACTACCTATAATATTGTAAAATTGCACCCCATAGCAATTTCACATTTGCGCACTCCCCCCCGCCCCCCTAAATTTATGGTGCCTACCCACATTTATGGAAAGAACCTTATGAGAGAATTTTGTGATTTCAACTCCATAAGGACCACTGATGAAGTGATAATAGTCCACCACCTCATCTCTCATAAAATTATGAGTTGGATGCTTGCATGGGTGTGGACGTCTATGCGACATGCTAGTATCCCCAAGCTTTACGAGTTCAAATGATGAATCTCAAAATATTAGCCTGTGACACATGTCATCATGAAAAAATTCTGAGTGTAACAACTCTTCCCACCCATGTAACTTCACAAAACTCTCTTTTTCACTCTCATTTGTAAGTATTCTCATACTCTCACTCCAAATTGCTTCTCTCTTCTACACCATGATTTTACAACAAATATCTATCGGATTGAAGTCTCACCAATAGCCAAAGCTCTCTTGCAACCACTCAACATCACATTTATCAAGCCAAGAGGGAGCCATAGACTGTTGGTATTGCTCTATTTCTCTCTTATCTATTTTCTAGCATATTTATTGTGTCTTTATTTTGTGATATGGGTTCTCCTTTGTACCGACTTTTCTTTTATCACTCTTGTGTCTATTTCATGACATGTGTTAGTAGGGGGGTTTTATTTTATCAATCTTGTAACTACTTTAATTTGTGTCTTTTATTCTCTTTATCTATCTAGCTATCCATGGAGGTGGGAACACCAAAATGGGGGTTTGACTAAGGCAAGCCCCAAAATAGCCCCAACACTTTTCCTCATTCACCTTGTGTGTAGGTTTCTCATGTGATGATTTTGTGAGAGGCTTCGAAGAGAAAGACCTCTTGTAATTTAATACCTTTCCCTCCTTGTCATTTATTCACACTCTTGCTCTCTATCAAGTTAGTAGAATAAACAAACCTTAGATTTTGAATAGTTAGCAGATTCCTTGAGTTTTGTGCAAAAGGTTTATTCCTCTACCATATGAGATGCCAACCCATCCCTAAGATGATAGTGCACTGCGTTGTCATCCCATTCTCGCATAAAATCCCTTTGGTCAAGAGCTTTTCATCTTGTCCTAGAAATCTCTGTAATCTACTCTTTCGATCCCTGAGGTCCTTTATTTATGATCATTCCAAAAAAATTGTTTTAAGCATATTTTTTCAATCTCTTTCATCTTGATCCTTTCGGTTAGTATTGAGGTAGTCTTGAGGTGACCAAGGGAAATTCACTCCCTTTAGACCCTGTTCATCTTGGGACTTGGGCGTAGTGAATCCCCTCCCTCACATTTTGGTGAGCCCGATGTGAACCATGTCAGATATTTTTTGTAATGTTTTAATGTTTATGAAAATTCTTTCTCTAAGGAGGATTTTGATATGCTAGATGATGCCTTAGATGATTTCCTAGAGGCATCTTCTCTTATTTGTAGAACCCTCAAACAAAACTCTTCTTCACAAGTCAAGGAGTTCATGAATGTAGTGACTATATCTATGGCTTCACAAAGGTCTAAGAGATCTACCATTTACTTGAATTTGGCTAGTCCCTCTCCTAAGAATATTCATTCTATTCATGGGGATCCAATCTCTAAGGACTCTTTGAACCTTTACACAAGATTCTTAAAAGCTACAAATTATTATAATACTGTAGGACATACATATAGCACTAGAAGAAATCAACAAAATGTGAATCAACCATCTTTTGTTCCTACTTTTCTACCACCTTCTCAACCAATTCTCCCTTTAACACCTAAACCTACAGATAAAACACCTGGTGATTATGATTTTGTCAAGCAACTTTGTGTTACTCCAACCAAGATCTCACTATGGGACTTGCTTTAGTCTACTCTAATATATCAAGGTATGATTTAGGAAGCCTTGCAAGAGATCATCTTTCCTTCTTTTGCTAAACCAATGGATTTTAATGCACCGATAGCTCATATTCATGTGGATTATCTAAATATTATGTTCTATCCACAAGAAATCCCATCCGCAAAAGTACAAAAGAAAGCAGATCCTTTAATGATTATAGTTAACATTAATAACATTGGTATTAGGCATGCTCTTGTTGACACCAATTTGACTCTCAACATATGTAGCATAGAATTATTACCTAATATTAAAATTGATTCTTCTTCTTTAGTTGCTTCTTCTTTATATATTTGTGGATTCAATAATGTTGGTCATCAAGCCCTAGGCATGATAATCTTTCCTTTGAGGGTGGGACTTGTTACCATACCCACTCTAGTTTATGAAAAGTTCAGTCCTTTACCTTACAATTTTCTCTTGGGAAGACCTAGGTTCATGCTTTTGGATTTGTGACTCTACCTTGCATCGTATAAAATTTATTGCTAATAATTAATTAATTAGGATCAAGGTTGACCTTGATGTTGTTCACCTTTGTGAGATGGCAGCTATTGTTCGAGCCTCGATTGTTTCTACTCTTAAAAATTGTATTCTATCATTACATTCCAATGCGTTGACATGCTCTTTGATAGTTACTATTTCAAAGGCTGCACTGAAGATGGGAATCCCCAATGAAGATTGACATGAAATGAATAATCCTAAGTCTTCCCCTTCTTCTAAAAAAAATGTGCGTCTTGGTGATGATTGGAGGTCCTTGGATTTATCTAAATTATTCATCAGAGAATACAAGGTTTACCCTATCTATCTTGACCTTCTAATAGTTTCATATACCTTTGTCAAGAAAGTTGATTGTCCTCCTTGATAGAACCTTTAAATTTGTCACAAATTTTGGCTAGTTCTATGGCTTATCTGGTTTTTACCCTTATGCTTAGGGGGTCAAATGTTAGGGTTTAGGGTTTTATTACCCTTGTTTAAAATGTTCCCACCAAATAAACCATGGCATTATATTCTTGCGTTGACTTGTTTCTCTGGTTGTCAGTTGCTTAAGTCATAAGTGGAGCCTTTCTTGTCATGCATTTACCGGCCCCTTTACCTAGCCCGTCGATTTTTCTCCATGTTGGGAGTCAATATTAATTTTGCCTAATGTTAGGTTAATAATTGTTTAAGTTTTAGACTTATGTCTAAAATTTATGCCTAAAGGGTTTTCGCCCCATCTGCCTAGGTCGACCCCATTTTTATAAATAACTTTGTTTCATGTGCAAGATTTTGCACCATTGGATCGATGATCTTAATCTTGACCTTTCCCTATGGGCCTCGCAGGATTTTATGATGACATCACTAAAGTGTGGCGAGGTCTATGAGATGTTGCCACTTGTCATGTACGATGATGGCGCCGAGTCTGAATTTTCTAGCAATATGCATAAAGGCTATCAAATCAATGTCTATCATATTATAATGAGGGTTGACGACGATTAATTGTGGTCGTTCCTCACCAACCGAACACGATTAAAATAATCGTTTTAAAACTACTGCGAGGTGTGTGGACTGATGACACATGTTTTTGCTTGGCGGTACAGGGTGGTTGGGTTGGGCCCTCAAGTGATGAGCGTGTCTGCTGACTAGGAGTTGTGTTATTGGATGATGGGCCTACCATGTGGTGACATGGAATTTTCAATGATGCTTGACTCAATTTGAGTCATTCAACATGGAAACTCCCTATTGCATCAACGACCCAAATTCCAAACATGGAATCAGTCATGTGATGGCCGCTTGAGCTTTGCAAATTACACATATTAATGGGGCAAGCTTTTTTATGGATATTATCTTGATTTCCATGCGTGCGAGCGGTTTTCTCTTGGAAATCATGATGGATTGTACGCCATATTCCATAAGCTTGGAAACTAACAGTGGTGAAATTGACGTCAGCCACTAATCGCTCGCTTGCTCGTACTGTAATTGGAGCATTAATGGTTACTGCACCAGTTTGCTTGATAAATTCTTGTTAATTGTTCATTTGCATCATTGCAATTTTGAGTCTGAATTCATCTGTGCTACTGCATTGAGTGGTTGTTGTTCTTGCAAAATTTTGGGTCTGAGTGTAAAATGAGAAAATCAATTGCTTCTGGTTCACCATTGCGTAGGAGTGCGAGGATGAGTGTGACAAAATCTCAGTGGGAGGCGAAGCCAAGCGAACAGAACGCTATTCCTAGTGCTCTTTGAGCTAATGAAGAAGGTGTTGCATCCCTCCCAAGTCTGGTTAGGAGAAGTCCTCAACTCAAAGGTCAGGTTACACGGGCAGAGGTAATGGGCTATAGAAAAGAATAGGGTTCTAACGAGTGTGGTGGAAACTCAATGGCCAAACCGAAGTTTGGGCAATATGAGTCACCCATTGAGATTACTAGGGGCTCTCATAGAAAAATTTCTAACACTAACTCAAACTATCGTAGCTACCTCATGGTCCTGATTGAATTGGTTGGTGTGAATGAGGAGATCCTCGTAGTGTCCCCTATTGCTGCGGTGCATTGTGTGTTGTTTCTAGCTCTGTTGTTGATAATGATAAAGATAAGGTGGTGCTCCCACTTCTCACTGAAGTGAGGATACGAAGCGGTCGCTTGTACCATTGCCATGGTATTGCTCCTGGTTCTAGTTAGTGGTGTGGTCTTTTGGGTCCTGCTTTTTTGTTTTGGTGTTGGTGTGTCTCTTTTTGGTCCGACGTGGATGAATACGACAAAGTATTGGTGGTGTTTTGCTTCGACCTACTGGTTACAAGGGTCTTAAATTTTTTTGATTCCCTACTTACCGAATGATTATATCCATCAGTATGGGAATTGTGAAATGAAATGACATTTCATTTTTTAAACGAAATTCTGCTAAATTGTAATGGAAGGAGCCCGATGCTTGTTTCTCTCCTGTTCTATAAAGGAGATTTTAAGGCTCATTTCAGGGGTCATATTTTTGGATCTTAAGGTCTAGGTGGTGTACATTGAATGTGTACAATGCAGAATTCAGGATGACTTAGCTAGTAAATTGTTTTCGGTAGGATATGTACATGAAATAGTCATAAAATATTTTATGTAATTACTGATATCAAAAGAAATCTAAAAAATTGAAGGAAATTTCTCTCCTATGTGTGTTTATATTCAATGGTATATTTCAATGTATGATTCATTTTCTTGCTTTAATTTAATGAGTTAATCAAATGCTTGAAACTAAATTGTAGGTATGTGATAATGTGTTGAGGATCTGATAAGGAGTGTTGTTTTGAATATTGTGAATTCTTGTGATGTAAGGCATTGTGAGAATCATTCACTGATATGAGGGTTAAATTTTGTGTGACTCCTTTCCAATTTAATGAGGCACTAGTTAATTCATTTAGGGTTCGTTGAATAACTCAAATCAGTAACCCCTTGCATATGGATTCAAAGTTAGAACATTATTAAATCAAAATTCAATCCATTCTGAGATGCAAATCTCATACAATACCTGTATTCCTAGCATTGGGTGATTATTTGTTCAATGGTATGCCAAGCCCTTGATGAGTGGCATCTATTTGCACTTGGTAGGAATTTATCTGTGTGTGTAGTGTTCTTGAGGTATGAAATATTTTATGAACACAAATAGGAACACTCTCCTTGGTTTCACAAAGCCTAAAGAGTAGGGGTAAGAACTTAAGAAGCTTTACCTATCAGTTGGCCACTAATTTTTGACAATTCTTGAACATAGAGGATGGCTATCTCTTAGAGAGTGTCAAGGCTTAGCTGGGACAGTAAAAACCACCAACACTCCTATTGAGAGAAACAATCAAAATCCTACAAGGGAGAATGATTACACCTTTGTTGAGGAAGATAATCATGCTTTTGCTAAGGAGACTAATGTTTGTAGCCCTGTCAAGAAGGATGATTTTGATCTTATAGATGTGTATGACACTCATTGTTGGAGTGACACCCTCTATTTAGATTGACCACCTTCTCAAGATTTACAAACACATTACGGCCTTGGATACAAACTTGTTTCTAAATATGGTTATGGACATAAAGGTTGTAGTCATAACAAAAAAAGAATCCAAGTCCCTATACAATGCGTACCTCATAAGTGTAACTTAGGGCTTGGTTGTTCCCAGCTTGAATAGTCTAGGCATAAACCATGGTGGAGTGTCAACATGATTTCTGCTAAACCTCTTAATCTAGTTCATCTCGAATTGATTGAGAGTAAAGAAGAATCTAATGAAGTTACTCTAGATGTTTTCTCCTTAGAGGAAGCACTAGAAGAGTTCTTAGGTGCCTACTCTCATAGGCCTTCTTATCACCATAAATGAAGATTATCATACCACTTTCCTAAGAAAGCATACTTTGGAGAATTTGTTTTGAGTATGGATGAGGAGGCTCCCTTATCTAGTGTGGATGATGATGTTCCTATTTCCCATCCCGAAGACCATAGTTATTTCCTTAAAGGGGATACTACTGATGTTTTCATGTATCCTAAATATTTTGAAAAGGTAATTAATATTGGGAAGTTCCTTTCTCTAGAAGAATCTAAGAAACATTTTGAATTGTTACATTCTCATCCTAATATTTTTGCTTTGTCATATGAGGACATGCTTGGTATTGATGAGTCTGTGGTTGTTCATAATATTGGTCTATGTCTTAATGCTAAGCTCATTAAGAAAAAGATCAGAAAGATTAATCTCAAGGTTGCATTTTTAGATAAGACTGAGATAGAGAGCTCTTCAAAGCAAGCTTTATCCGTCTTATTGACTATTCGCCTTGAGTATCAAATATTGTCATTGTTAGCAAGCTTGATGGACATATTCATATTTGTATTGACTTTTGTGATCTCAATAAGGCATCTCTTAAGGATGTCTTTTTACTGCCTAATATAGATATGATTGTAGACTTGACTACATGCCATGCATTATTATCCTTCATGGATGGCTTCTAAGGCTATAGTCAGATTCATATAAACACAAAAGATCAGTATAAGATAACCTTCACTACCCCTTCGGGTAGTTTCTGTGATGTGGTCATGTCGTTTGGGTTAAAGAACACAGGAGAAACTTACCAATAGGCGATGACCCTAATCTTTCATGACTTTATCCAAAAAATTGTAGAAGATTACATTGATGATATCTTGGCTAAGTCTATATCTCGTCAAGATCACGTCAAAAATATTTTTCTTATTTTTGAAAGGCTTTGGCTCTATAAGATAAGACTAAATCATTTCAAGTGTGTCTTTGGCGTTGACGTAGGCAAAATTTTACGATTTATTGTTTCTCATCGTGGAATTGAAGTCGATATGAATAAGATTGATGTGATTTTCAACATGCCTCCACCTCGAAACATCTCTCAATTACGTAGTTTGCAAGGGAAGATTTAGGAAATTCATAGATTTGTGTCTCAATTGGTTGATCATACCCTTCCCTTCACATGATTGTTGAAGAAATATGTTCGCTTCCGATGGGATGATGAGTTTGAAAAATATTTTGAGTCAATCAAGGGCTATTTAGCCAATCCTCCTATCTTAATTTTTGTTATGCAGGATAGATAATTTTTTCTTTATATCTCTGCATCACCTCATGCCTTGGCAACTTTGTTAGCTCAACATGATGATGATGGTAAGGAAAGAGTAGTCTACTACAAAAATTTTGTCCTTCTTGATTATGAAACTCGTTATTCTACCATGGAGAAACAATGTCTTGCTCTCATCTTTGCAAAGCAGAAGTTACAAAATTATCTTTTTCATGTTGAAACTTATTTCATTGTAAAAAGTGATACTCTAAAGTATTTGTTCACTAGAACTGACCTTTCGGGAAGATTGGTGAAATGGGTCATGTTTCTTTTTGAGTTTGATATCAATTTTGTGACCCAAAAGGTGATTAAAGGTCAAGTTGTTTCCAATCAATTGGCAAAACCTTCCTCATCTCACTCCTTCCCTAATTTGGATTTATTTCTAGATGAAGACCTTTTTGCAACTAACCATGAACCGATATGGGAGATGTATTTTGATGGATCAAGATGTCAAGTTGGCTTCAAAGAAAGTGTAGTTTTGATCTTTTTTTTAGGAAATACGAATAAAATCTAGTCCCTCTATCCTTTTAATTGGAATTTCACTGTACTAATAACATCACTGAGTATGAAGATCTTATTGTTGGTCTATATGTCACAATTGTGTTAAACATTAAATATCTTCACATACACGGTGATTCAAAGCTTATTGGAAATTAAATTACGGGAATGTATCAAGCTAAGAAGAATAAACTATCTCAATATCAAGATTTGGCCTTATCCTTTCTTGACCGTTTCTCCTCTTTCACAACAGACAATGCTCCTAGGAGAGAAAAATGACACATATATGGGATGGCGAGTGCTACCTCCCTTGTATCTTTAGATGAAGGTAAGGAAGAATACAACTTTGTGGTTTACATTCTCTACTCTCTTGTTGTCTCAATTCAACTTGAATCCGATGCTTTGATGTGTGCTCAAGTGGACTTGGAGGAATGGTATTCTAATATTTATAATTATCTGAAGACATGAAATTTTCCTGATGATGTGATGAAGAACGTTCACACTCAAACACAAAAACTTTCAATCCGATGCATTATATTATTAGATGTTCTTTATTGAAAAACTTATAATGGTCTTCTTCTTTGATGTCTCACTAAAGCAGAAATACCTCTTGCCCTTCATGAAGCCCATTCAAGCTCTGGGAGTGAAAATTTTGGTAATAAATCCCTAGTGCATAAACTAATTCATATGGGATACTTTTGGAAAACAATGGAACAAGACTCCTTTGCCTTTGTCAAGAAGTGTCTATAGTGTCAACAACATAGTAATCTCATTCGTGCTCTTGCTCAAGAGCTCCAAAATCATACCTCTCCTTGGCCTTTCACAAAATGGGGGTTGGATATTATCAGAAAAATATCACCTCCTTCTTCTAAAGGACATATCTTTATCTTTATTGCTACATGTTACTTTACAAAATGGGTCGAAGTTGGTCCACTCTAATCCATGAATGCTGAAGCGATTTATAGCTTTCTTCTAAACAATATCATAGATCATTTCAAATTGCTTTTTACCCTTATTTTTGACAATGAAACTCCATTTAAGAACAAAGAGGTAAAGAAATTCCTATAAAAATTTCACATTCAACATTTCTTTTCTACACCATACCATCCTTAATCTAATGACCAAGTTGAACCGTCTAACAAAACTATTGATCTCATTCTCCATAAAACTGTGAATAAACATGGTAAGGATTGGCATACTCAATTAACATACGCCTTGAGGGCCTATTGCATGAGTCTTTGTACAACAAATAGCATGATGCCATATAACCTTGTGTATGGTGTTGAGGCTATCATGCCTTTAGAGATAGAAATTTCATCCTTGCAATTTTCCCTTAAAGGGTTAATTGATAATGACACTTACCGTGCTAATTTTTTGCATCAGCTCAATTTTCTCGATGAGCACCAATTGCAAGCCCTTGACCACCATCAAGATTATCAATGATTACTTTCTAAACATTATAATCATGGTATTATTTCTAGGAATTTCAAGCTAGATGACCTGGTTATCTATGATAATTAGAGAAATGTAAATGCACCATTTGATCAAAAGGTGAAGTTCAGCCCTAATTGGTTAGGCCCTTACATTATCATCTTTGTGTATGGTCCTAGTGCTTGTGGGTTGTCCTCTATGGATGGAATGCCTCTAAAAGAGCCTATCAATACAATACATCTTCATTGATACTATGCATAGTGTCTATGTGTCTATGCGTATAATGCTCGTCTCTCACGGGTCACAGTTCATTATGCTAAATGATATCCCTTCATTAACACATTATCTTAATATTTTGTGTTATGATGTAAACATGTGTATGTGATTAATTTATTTGATTAGGAATATCTATACATGTATTTTATTACTATATGTATTTGTGTATTGCGTATGGTTGAATCTTTTAGTTAAGTAATTAGATCGTTATTTTATTTAATTAACATAAATCAATGTGTGTTTATTAGATCATAATAGCATTATCTAATCTAAACATATGTCCATAAGTATAACATCCATCACATAATCATTCATGAAAGTAAAATCATACACATAAAATGACTAGCATGGTATCAAAACTAGTATCTCATGTATATATATATATCACATGTATCACACCTCTATATCAAAATGAGGTGATTGTATATATGTATACACATCAAAATAATACTATACAAAATGATATCATTGGTAAAAAATGGCACATGTACAAAATGGGCATCTAGCCCATAGGAGCATGGCTCCCTGAGCCCTCTAGCCCTAGTGGTGATGGTGGTTGAGGTTGGACTATGATGGTAGATCAAGATTGATGTGACCACAACATGGATAGAATAGATCATAGTCCTCAAACATCTTCCCTCAACTTCATATCCTCCATCTGCAACTATTCCTCCCGCTCCCAGGTCTGCTGCAAATCCTCGTAAAGCTACTATAGTTGGGGATCTGCATCCTACCTCATAGATAGCACCTTCCCACCAAGGTCATTAAGTCATATCTATAGTGTCACAATCCCTCTCAATACTCCCAGCTTGTGTCCTCATTTGGTCTCTCTAGGTAAGGTTTATATAGAGCTTGACCGCTTGCTGATCTCGCTACCAGTCATAGTGATGACATCAAAATTCCTTTAAACTATGTTGACCTATGCCTCCTTGTAGGCATTCCTCATAATGGAAGCAAGATAAAATAAGTGGGTGTATCCCCCTACTAAAGATGGAATGTGTGCCTCGAGGAAACTCCCTTGGATTGGCATGATCGAGGCCAACCCGAAGATACACCACCCAATGAATGTGATCCACTCCTATGTTTTTGTTGCAACCATAGAGTAGTAGATGCTATCAATAACTGATGATGTATCAAAACATGAGCATATATATACATAAAATGAAGTTGAAATACTGAAAGGAAATCACATGAATCACTCTGATACTTGGGTCCTCGGCCTGCCAGTGTGGATCTGGGGGAGGTGTGATGCTAGGACTGGCATCTAATGTTGCCACTACTGCTACAAGGGCACTAGATGTTGTAGGTGGAGCCATTGATACTGGGATGGAAGTTGGAAGAGATTAAAGCCTCTGCCACCTCCTCGACTTCTCTGACACTCTACCCACTGCCTCTTCCCGCTGATCAACATTGTCACCTTAGAAATCTCTTCCTCCTCTTGCTACTTCTTCTACCTGCCTCTCCTCCTGGTAGCATCAAAGGTTGATCATCATTATCCAAACCATTATCAATAGAAGAAACATATACTATGGTCAAGCAATGATGATCATCTAGTCTAACGACACAGCTGGTTGCTCGCACATATTTTAGGGGTCAAGGGCATGGTCTACAAAATCTTGAACAGGAGAGAGACCCTATGCTAGTAATATGAAAAAATACATAATCTTTATGGCCCACTAGGAAATGATCACACTGCATATGTCACAATTGTCTCTTGTCAAAGGCCCATCATATACCCTAATACGATCACTACCTAACATCATCAGATCATAATGTATCAAACTATAATTGCCAAAACTACAAATCTCCAAGTCTCTAATTGTGTACCAAAGGGTATGTGTGGGCCATTGATGTACCAAGGGATATCCCCTAAAGATACTCGACTAGCTAAGTGCAAGTGATATGTGCAAATGACCAAACCTTAGGAGTGTGCAAGTTGTGAGGCTCTCATACTCATAATGTGCATACCTTCCCAGATCATGGTACAAGTGAGTGAGCATGTTGCGACCCCACACAAAAATGCTCTTCCACTCCTCCATCTCTTAAATAGTGTGGATGAGGCCCCCGTGCAGGTGTGAGCCTCACCCATCTATGGTAACTCACAGGGTGAATAAAACCACCATCACCCTCAACAATGGGACTGCCACCTGTCTATCCTCAAACCACCAAATGTATATGTGGTCAATGTTTTTATCAATGTCTAACACTTCTCAAGGTGAGTGTGTATCATCATGAGCCACTTGTCGTCTACAGATGGGTAAGCTAGTGATTTGGCATATGTCCTCCAGAGTAACTGTCATCTCTCTTGTTGATAGGTGGAAAGTGGAGATCATGGCATCCCATCGCTCCATGAGTGCCATTAGCATGGGTGGATGATATAACATCTCAGGTAGTGTGTAGATCCACCTTAGGCCTACCTATCAGAGATGATCTTGGTCATCATGATGCATTTAGCCCACCAAAATCTCGTAGCATCCTAATCACATGCCAACCTCCATGCTCATGCATCTCAGGCCAATCCTACAAAATGAAAGAAAAGTCTATATTAGGTCCTTGTACATCAAATAAATTTAAACTTCTACATCAAATTTTTTTCTAAGCGACCTCTAGGACAGAGGCACACCACACAGACGTTTGTGCGACACATTACTGTCTAGGGTCATCCACCATGAAATTTGCATGGATGACAACACAATAGAAGGTCGTTGATGCATTGTCAGGACAAGAACATGTTGGATGTACACCTTCACATCGACTGAATGCATGTAATGCGATAAAATTGAAAAGCCTTAAAAAATTCCAAAAATGAGAAGTGTTAATTTGCACATACCTCATTGACCTTGTCACCTTGGGATATCACCTAGCACAACTGCTTGATCCTCAACTCCTTGAAATCTCATCTGTGAGGTATTTTGTTGATTTTTTTCTCACAAAAGTCAATAATTTTCTCATAGTGAATAGTGAAAATGACCCTTTTGTGGGCCCTCCTTGGTATATATAGGCCCTTTGGGGCCCATTTTTCTCGGTGAATGTGGTCATTATTTTTTTCTTTTTTCACCCCACCTAGTTGGAGGAATAAATAGGAGGGGGCATATACTCACCTCTTCATCATATTTTTCTTTCAAACCACCAATTTTTTCTTGAGAATTCTTCTTGCCTTAGTAGGTTCTTCCTGTTAGATGCATAAGACAAATGAGAGGGGGGTTGAATTAGCTGTACATTAAAACATCAAAAACCCTCATTAATATTCAGATCTTTATTATCCCTCAAACCCTTAATCAAATTTAACATGAAAGTAAACAAGTGAAACAACAACACATCAAAACACCATGCACAATAGAACACTAGATTTATGTGGAAAACCCAAGAAGGGAAAAACCATAGTGAGGATTAGCTCACCATATAAATGAATTGAAACACTAAATAAAATAGGCTTACTGTTTATTTGTTTGTTAAAAAAAAAGGGGTATGTTGGGTGGAGGATTCGAACTCTCCACCAACCGTGCCCGAGTATTTCGCCGGACCGTTGCAACAAGCCGTGGCCACATAACCGTGAATTGCGGGCGGTTTATTTTGTTATAAATTTCGTTTAAAAAATGATTTTAAAAGAACCGACGGCCGGGAGTTGAACCCGGAACCGCCGGGCTCCCAAAAGGTTATGTCACCATTGAGCCACGAAACTCTTTCATATGTTTGAGGGGCTCGGTTTTGTTTTGTCAGTTATTAGGCCCGAATGACTAAAGCAAAATAACCAACTAATGGTTATTGGTTTTAAATCAAAACAAACCCCTCAAACTAAAAGCCCAAAATAAATTGAACGAAGGGCTCTAAATTAATTTGAAAGATTAAGGGGTTGTTTATTTTGATTTATATGTAAATATGGAGGATTTTATAACTTTATGGTTATTCCCCATATCGGGTAAACTTCAAGTATAAAAGGGAGGAGTCTTGGAGTGTTTTTGAGGGAGCCATTAGTGGGGATCAGCCATTAGCGGAAGATCCATTAGTTGATCATTCTCCATTGTATTCCTTTCTCTTAGTCTTTGAGAGGCTTTTGTGAGAGAATTTTTAGAGGGAATTAGGAGAATATTTGAGTTGTGATGTATTGATGTTTTGAGTCTTGTAGTAGATCCTATTAGGCAAAGTTAGTTTTCTTCCTCTTTGTTAGTCATCCCTAGCCTTGAGAGCTTTTGAGAGGGGTGTGAGTGAGAGACTTTTTTTTTATACGACTTTGTGGAAAGGCTACAAGATATTGTAAAGCAGTGTTACAAGAGGCTCATGGAGATTGTACTGCATTTCAGAACATTTCAATACATTGGTCACTCGATTGAGCTCGACCCGGAGACGTAGTCACGTTGTGGCGAACTTCGTAATCAAATTGGTGTCTTCTTGTCTCTCTCTTGATTCTATGTTTTGAATTCCTTCTGATTAATGTTCCTGCTACTTCATTGTTGATGTCTTTATTCCTTTGTTCATAATCACTTAAGCAACGTTTGTCATAGATCCCTTCTGCTATACGGATCAAGTGGTATTAGAGCTTTGCTTGGCTAGTTTGCAGGAGTGATTGTGATTCATTTTTCTATTAGTGGACATTTGGAGTTTGGAGCAAAGATGGCATCATAAAAGGGTGAATCTTCCAGGCTGACATTGACCCCATCCATGGTGGATGATCTCTTGTCAATGAAAGGCATGGTTGAAGAACTCTATCGAGACCATCGAGAGAAGGCTGATAGGATGCAAGAATTGGAAGAAGCCAATCGATGCTTGCAGAGAGAGAATGCAAAACTTCAGCGGATGTTGGAGGAATCCAACATGGAGAAGGAAAGACTGCAAAAGTTGTTGCAGGACATCTTAGAGGAGCAAAACAGGAGAAGTCCTCCTGTATCAGGGAGTGGACACATATGTGGTTTCTGTCCACATTCCAAGGATACATCATCCTCATACTCCCCGCTTACACCGCCTGATAGTACGGGAGCTTCTTCAGCGATGAGGCCCATGGCTAGATTTGCTTGTGGCCATGATTGGGCTAACTCTCCTGGTACAGTAGAGTGTGCTACTATCGACAGAAGGAGTACCTTCAGACTCTAAATCTACCTGATAGTGACAGTAATTATCTCGAAGCCTCTTCTTCCATCAAACAGAAGAAGTCAACAGTGGATGAGCAAGACTCTTTTGCACACTTCGAGAAGCACACAAGAGGCATAGGATCGAAGCTACTCGGGAAGATGGGCTTCAAAGGGAAAGGCTTTGGTATTTCTGAGCAAGGCATCACCAATCCGATCGAGGCGAAGAAGCAACCATGATACCAAGGATTGGGATATAAAGGAGGAGATGGACAATCCTCTAAAGCTCAGAACTTCTGCAACCACTGTGGCATCAGTGGACATTGGGAGGCAAAGTGTTGGAAGCTGCATCCAGAGCTTCATCGTCAATCGAGGTCTACTGAGAGACCCAACCACCAGAAAGTTGAGGAGACGAAAGCAGAGCTGGCAGTAGCTATCACTTCTGAGGCAGTCCCAGGAGAAATTCAATCACAACCTGAGCAACCTGTGAAAGAGAGTTCCTTTGAACAGCTTTGTAAGAGCTGGGAACAATGCTCATCAAACTAGTATATCAGCTTGTGTGTGTTTATTACATCTTTTGTAGTGTGATGAATATGTTGATAAGCTAGTATTGTTTTGTGAGCTCTGAATAAACTTGTTGTAATAATTTTTATGAAGTTGTATTTCTCTAGAGATTGAGAATTTGTAAGGCTCTTGGAAGCCATGTCTTGTAATCTGGAAAGAGAATACTTTGTAACTTCTTACTGCAGGATAGCAATTTGTTGTTGATAGTTTCTTGCAGTTTCTTTTAGTGCGAAGCTTCAGTTGAAGAGCACTTTTTTCGACAGAGTTGTTGAGAATGGTCAACAGTGACCTTGCATGTTCTCAGCTTGAAGACTCAGTTGAGGCCATTTGGAGGATAATTCTGAACTCAAATGGAGTTCTTGAAGGATTTATCGATGACCTTGTTGCTGGACCCGAGCTGTGGTGGAGCCTTAAATCAGTTGTTCCGAAGTACAAAGGTGAAGGAATATTGCAGGCTGAGGTGCAAATCTGTGCTTGAGTAATTGGAGGAGCGGCAGAGGCAAGCCAGAAGAAGGTGAGAGATGTAGAATGCGAACTACCTATAAGAAGCACTGGGAGATAGGTTTATCATACTCAGTTTTTACTTCTTGCTTTAGGTGTTTTAAGTTCCATTTTTGAACTGCATCATGAGGAGTTGTGAATTCCTGCATTGTCGAAGTGTAAGACCCTAGCAGGCAGATGTGGTAGTGTATTTTAGTGATTCAGATTGTGGTGAATGGCAAGATGCTGAATGCGAGATGTTTTAGAAGGAACTATACACTTTTGGAGGACCAAAAGTTCTTCAGTGGGGAGGTTTGATCTAGGTGGATCTTCAGGACCTAAAATTGAAGTGTTCCAGTTTCTCTCGGAAGCAGTGCCATCGCATAGAGCACAAAATTCTGAATCCGGTGCAACTTGAATAGGCGAAAAAGGAGTCCGTTTGCTCAAGTTACGCGCAGTCAAAGTTCGGTCAAAGGTTGGTCAACTCAGCTATCAGGGACGAGAAAAAAGGTGGAAAATTCATCATCACCAAATTGGTCAAAGTTGGTGTCATCATGAAGAGCTCGTCGTCACAATTCCAACGACGTTCGTTTCGTGCAAATCGGACGTCGTGTGCGTGAGTTAGAGCTAGTCAAAGTTTTCGGTTGACCAAGGTGCCATGAGGTGCGGTTGCTGACGTCAGCATGATGTCATCCTACTGACTCAGCAGACAGGTCATCATACGGATGATGACGTGGACCGATGGGGTCTTGACACGTGGCAGTCCGTACAGTCCAACGTGGTGTGGTGACCTGACTGATGACATCATCAAAGTCAGCAAATTAGGCGATGACACGTGTCCTTATGATGTGGCAGTTGACATGGATGCCAACTGGGCAGCTGAGTCTGTGGGTGACGTGGCTGTTGACTTTGTTCTTCCGGCGAATCGATGATTGACACGTGGCAGTGAGCTGGCATGACAACGTGGATGCCGACTGGGTTCTCCTGGCCAATTATTGGCTGACACGTGGCCTCCCTTCTCTCCTCACCAGCACGGGCAGTTTATTTGTTTGTTAAAAAAAAAGGGGTATGTTGGGTGGAGGATTCGAACTCTCCACCAACCGTGCCCGAGTATTTTGCCGGACTGTTGCAACAAGCCGTGGCCACATAACCGTGAATTGCGGGCGGTTTATTTTGTTATAAATTTCATTTAAAAAAGGATTTTAAAAGAACCGACGGCCGGGAGTTGAACCCGGAACCACCGGGCTCCCAAAAGGTTATGTCACCGTTGAGCCATGAAACTCTTTCATATGTTTGAGGGGCTCAGTTTTGTTTTGTCAGTTGTTAGGCCCGAATGACTAAAGCAAAATAACCAACTAATGGTTATTGGTTTTAAATCAAAACAAACCCCTCAAACTAAAAGCCCAAAATAAATTGAACGAAGGGCTCTAAATTAATTTGAAAGATTAAGGGGTTGTTTATTTTGATTTATATGTAAATATGGAGGATTTTATAACTTTATGGTTATTCCCCATATCGGGTAAACTTCAAGTATAAAAGGGAGGAGTCTTGGAGTGTTTTTGAGGGAGCCATTAGTGGGGATCAGCCATTAGCGGAAGATCCATTAGTTGATCATTCTCCATTGTATTCCTTTCTCTTAGTCTTTGAGAGGCTTTTGTGAGAGAATTTTTAGAGGGAATTAGGAGAATATTTGAGTTGTGATGTATTGATGTTTTGAGTCTTGTAGTAGATCCTATTAGGCAAAGTTAGTTTTCTTCCTCTTTGTTAGTCATCCCTAGCCTTGAGAGCTTTTGAGGGGGGTGTGAGTGAGAGACTTTTTTTTTATACGAATTTGTGGAAAGGCTACAAGATATTGTAAAGCAGTGTTACAAGAGGCTCGTGGAGATTGTACTGCGTTTTAGAACATTTCAATACATTGGTCACTCGATTGAGCTCGACCCGGAGACGTAGTCATGTTGTGGCGAACTCCGTAATCAAATTGGTGTCTTCTTATCTCTCTCTTGATTCTATTTTTTGAATTCCTTCTGATTAATGTTCCTGCTACTTCATTGTTAATGTCTTTATTCCTTTGTTCATAATCACTTAAGCAACGTTTGTCATAGATCCCTTCCGCTATACGAATCATCACTACCCAAAATAAAGAAGGTATCACTGACAGTGGCTCACTATTGGATCAGAAAGAAGAAAGGAAGAGGGCTATTACAAAGATAAATCCATCTCAGAGCAATAGGAAGATCCACCACAATAAATCTAAACCATTTGTAGCCTTTAGCTCACAACCTTTAGTAACTTTAGGTACACTAAAAATGTAGACACCTTCTTCTCACTACTTTCGATAGCCTTAGTCGTTAAAGCTCGAATTCACATCACAACACTTGATCACATTTTGCACCACAACATACCACACCAAATTATCCACCACTCTAGCTTGTATTTATACCATCCACAACCTTGAAAACATTCTCCAAGGTCATCTATGCACCTCAAACATGCAATTACAAAATAGGTCGGCACCAAAAACCTCCATGATGAAAAGAAATGAAGGACAACCATACAATGGGTTAACTAGGACCCAAATATATATCACCATGCTACTCAACACATTCAAAATCCATGAGGTACCTTCACAAATAGCGCTAGCATGCTAGGTCGACCAAACCAGAACTAACACTACAAGTGTTTACATACACACTTTTTTAGGTCACGTAGAAAAAATAAAAACACTCCATAATATCTATACATCTCAAAATATTCCAACATCAGTAGAATATTCTACTAATTTGTCATAACCATAAAAAATGGAGATCATCATCATTCTATGCAACCAGAAACACTGACACAAACATCCAACTCACTAACCAGCTTCAAATAATGCCTCAACACTTGAAACCTCAAATGAAGGTAGATACAAACATTATAAGAACATCCCCAAATCTGCAAGATAAGAAACCTCAATGCAATGAAACGTAAAGAAATATTATTTCTCCCAGACAACTTTCTTCACAAGCACACAAAGAGGTGAACACAACTTTCACTACAGAATGACCCTGAACGTACAAATTTGGATATAAAACCTCTAAATACCTTTGATCATCATGTCCAAACCACACAAGAATATTTTCAACCATGAACAAATGTGGAACAAAAAACTAAACACTGCTTTGTCACATTGTAAACTCTTTTATTTATTTTTTCTCAAAATCACTCGGAAACCAAGTGAACCAACTGCAACAGAAACACTATAAACACTTCTTCAACACATCTACAAAATCTCCAATATATGCAACATTTAATATTAACCACAACACATCCATACTACCAACAAGCTCATCAAAATGAGTAGGCTCCAACAATCTCGACAGCTATATTGAAAGTTGATGGTAATGCCAACACCAACAATATTGTGTTGAAAAAACTAACAACTCTAAGCTTCCAACAACTCCAATGCTATGGGTTGGCATCAATGACAACACCAGTAACCTTCCAACAATCTCCCCCTTTGTCATTGATAGCAACACCAGTTCTGAAAAATTATCAACAACAAAAGCATACCAATAGTAACTTTGTAACAAACGATACTCTCCATGATTGGGGAATCTCTCACTCTTCATATACTCATTCTCTTGCTCTTGAAAAATATTTCCCCCTATGGTCTTTAGACCCTATTCTCTTCTACACTATGGTTTTTCAACCAAATCTCTCCCATTTTGACATAAATGGAAAAGAGCTATAAGATCATCCAACTCTCTTTCCTGCATTGAACTCTCTTTCTCTCCCCCTTTGACAACATTAAAAGATAAATACTTGCACCTTTCACACATCACTTGCATGGAATTTTTCCTTTTGACATATGCATACATGACTTGCAACACCAACAAGTAAGCACTCAAAACTTACTTTTTTTTACTCTCCCCCTTAGGGAAACAAAATATGGTCCATTTGACTTCATCAAAAAATAATACTACTACCTACTTCCCTTGAGAGGTAGTTGTTGTCACATGAAATTGCACCTTATTGAACATGAAGTTCAGCATTCCAATGACACAATAGAAATGAACTCTAGGTGTGGGACCTTTGCACATACGAGGTCGAATCTCTAGAGAAGGTCGGCTTCCTTTTTCAATCCAAGTGCAATGTGTTAGTCCAATCCAACACATGAAAACCTACCACTAACCTACTCTAACAAATCATAGGGGAAAAGGGGAGAAGGAATGCATGAAAGGGAAATGGAGGTGGTACACCAACATGGAAAGTTTGTTTCTTCCTTACCAATATTGCACCATACATCATTGAAGAGGGGCAAGGGGACTTTCACAACTCTTTGTTCGGTCGACTTTCAGAGGAATACAAGAAGGTTAGGGTTTGAAAAGGCGTTGGAAGGAAAGAGGGTTTCACAACCAGCAACTGTAAACAAATAAACACAACATACATGCTTGAAAAATACAAACAAACACTCAAATATGCAAGGTAATAAACTCACTCAAACACAAAAGTAGTTGAGAAGAGCAAAACTTGATCCATTCCATTAATGTAGAGGTAAAAATCTAATCTTTAGAATGAAAAAGTATAAAATACATGTTTGCAAAAGAAAAAACCTAGAGGAGCCAAAGGACGAACCACCCTTTAAATGAATACATTTCTTTCCTTTATAGATCAGGCATGAATTGGAACAAAAAAACAAACCCTAACCCTAACTAGGGTTAGCAATGAATTTTGTGCATGAAATATTTGAGCCATCTCGTGAAAATCATGATGAAGGCATGGATCTACCAAGAAAGTCAACAAAGAGCAATGAATGAGCATGAATGCCCATGAAATCCACCTGTAGAAGTCAGATAATGTATTTAATTTTGTTCTTGAAACCAAGGAAATTATATCTAGACAATGGAAAGTGGTTGAGCTTTAATGTCGTCACCCAGAAAACACGTCCAATCCATAGGAAGGTCAAGGCATTGGGCTCAAAAAAACACCTTTACAAGCATTTAAATTAAATGGCCTATACACCCAAAAAAGCATCACCGAAAACACATCCAATCCATAGGAAGGTCAAGGCATTGGGCTCGAAAAAACACCTTTACAAGCATTTAAATTAAATGGCCTATACACCCAAACAAGCATCAATGTCCCACCAATATCCATCATTCCCTTTGATGAAGAGATCTTTCCTTTTATTGGAATGTCGAAGGGACCACAAAATAGCTCACTCTGATATCATATTGTATCCTCAATACAGCTCCATTGAAATATCAAAGGGATCACATTTTAGCTTACTCTGATATTCATCTTTCTCTTCGACGAGGGTCCTTCAAAGATTGGGCCTCAGGTCGTTGGAGGTTTGGCATCGGGCCTGCAGCTTACCACGTACCAAAGGAAGAAGGAACCACGACCACTGAAAATAACCTTCTTTGGATGAGCATTGAAGATCGGGAAGATAGGTTACCTCTTACCAAAGAAAGTAAAAGGTAATGGAGAAGGCCGAAGGCCGACATGTGAAAACCCAACAGTTCCCTGAATTTTGAATCAAGGCATCAGTGAGAAGGGAGAAAAATAAAGCGTGCAAGTGATAACATTAGACCTTCATGGATCGGGCGTGAGGCCATCGGGTGATGATTGATGAAGGGAAAGAAGATGTTAAAGGGGAAGGTCGAAGGATGACACCTGAAAGCTTAGTGAAAATGGAGAAAGGAGATGAAGGAGGAGGAAGAATGGAAGAAGATAAGGGGAATAACCGACCCCCAAATTCTAATAGTCCAAGACTTAGACAAGTCTTGAAAACCTTAATCGAGCTTCGGTGGTTGAAGGTAAGGCCTGAGGCTTACCTTTAGAAATTGATAAAGGGTAAAGAGTAAGGGCGAAGGCCAACACCCAAAACACTTAGAGGAAAGAAGAAGGAAAAGAAGGAGCGGGAGCGATGGAGAAAGCACACCAGTAAGTAGGTAAGTGAAAGCCCAAAAACTTGAAAATATAGGACTTAGCCAACTTTTTTAGGAACCCCTAAGGAAAAATCATGCAAGATGGCCCATGTAAGATCTCTCAAATCGGTTATCAATGATGGGTCATCTAAGGGGGGCATGAAATGTCAATAATAGCCTTCATCATCAGTCCAAGACCAAGAATGTATCTTGAAATAATTCTCGAAAAGATGCACACACTTATGCATCTAATTGAAAGGAGGGGCAATAACCCCTAACTTCTGCCGAAGATACTCACAAAGTATCTTTAGGAAGATCCTTTGTAAAAATATTTGCAACTTGATCCTTTGTATGTACATACTCTAGTTTTACATTATTTTCTGCAACCTTCTCTCTTAGAAAGTGATACTGGATTGAGATATTCTTTGTCCTTGAATGCATCAATAGATTCTTTGATATATTGATAGCACTTGTATTATCACACAAGATAGAAATAGATTCATTATATGATATTTTGATATCCTTCAATGTTTGTTTCATCCATAACACCTGTGTGCAACAAGATGTTGTAGCAATATAATCTGCCTCTGTAGTAGATAGAGATATTGAATCCTACTTTTCTCTTAGCCAAGAAACCAACCAACTTCCAAGAAAGAAAGCATGTCCACTTGTACTTCGTGTGTCATCCACACAACTTTCCCAATTTACATATGTATAGGAACTTAAAAGAAAAATTAGTATCCTTTGGATTACATAGACCATAGTTTGGAGTTCCCTATAAATATTTGAATATCCTCTTTACTGATGTCATGTGTGATTCTCTAGGATCTTCTTAAAATCTAACCACAAGATAAACCGTATGCATGATATCCGATCTAGTAGCAATTAGATATAGCAATCCATCAATCATTGATCTCTATTTTCTCTGATTAATCTTAGGAGATTCATCATTCTTGCTCAACTTGCAAATAGTAACCATAGGAGTACATACTAGTTTCAATTCTTCCATTCAAACTAATTCAAGATTTTCTTGACATATTTTGACTATGAAATAAATATTCCTTTTTATGTCTGATTGATTTGTATCACAAGGAAGAAATTCATCTCCCCAAACATTCACATCTCAAATTATTCTACATCTATTTTTCAAAATTCTTGCACATTGCCTCATTTCCTCCAAAAATTATATCATCAACATACACAACCACAATCAAGATTTGATCTTTCTAAACTTTAAAATAAATATTACTATATGTGGTACCTATATTGAGTCCCTTCTACAACAAGTAACTATCCAATCTTTCATACCAAGCTATAGGAGCTTGCTTGAGTCCATACAATGCCTTCTTTAATTTGCAAACCATATTAGGATTGCCTGATAACTGAAAGCCTTTTGATTGTTCAATGAATAACTCTTCTTCCAACTCACCATTCAAGAATGTAGACTTCACATCCATCTGATAAACCTTGAAATCCTTATGTGTTTCAAAAGGCCAAAAACATCGTAATAGACTCCATTCTTACCACTAGAGCAAATTTCTCCTCAAAATATATTCCTCCCACTTGTGAGTAGCTCTTACACACAAGTCTAGCCTTATTTCTAATAACTTCTCCATTCTCATTCAATTTTTTCTAGAATACCCATTTAGTTCCTATTACATTCTTGTTTGCTGGTCTTGGGATTAATTCCCAAGTCTGATTCTTCTTAATTTGCATCAACTCTTCTTCCATATATTTGGTCCAATGCTCATCCTTACATCCCTCAATCACTATCTTAGGTTCTACTTAGGAAAGTAGACACAAATTTACCTATTCTTTTGTTATAGAATCTTTTCTTCTTTTCAGCATGCCTCTTCTCTTATCACCAATGATTTGATCTTCAAAATTATTCTTCTGCACATACTTAAGAGTCTTAAGAATCCTTTTTGGAGCATCTTCCTCTTCAACCTGCATCTATGCTTCCTTCTCTTCTTTTTCTTCTTCTCTTCAAGAGGACTCATCAGATTCATATCCTTCTATTAGTATTGAGCTTTTATGCGGTTCTTCATCTACTTTGAAACTTGCACTTACAACTATCTTCTTCAGCCTCTTGTTGTAGCGCTGGTAATCATTTCTTCTTGTATAGTATCTAAGAAAGATTCCTTCATTTGACCGTGCATCAAACTTTCCCAAGTTTTATACATCTCTCCTCATATAACATTTTCTTCCAAACACTCCCAAATATTTGATAGTAGGAGTTATTCCATACCATACTTCATATGGAGTCTTTGGACTATTTACTCTTGCGTGTACTATGTTGAGTATGTATACTATAGTATGAATAAATTCTCTCCAATAGACATCCAATAGATTTTCTTCCTTCATCATTGTCCTTGTTGCTTCCTGAACTGCCCTATTCTTTCTTTCCACAACTCCATTTTGTTGAGGAGTTCTCGGAGCTGACAAATGCCTCTTTATTCCATGCTCTTCACAAAAATTGTGAAACTCATTGGAGGTGAACTCTCCACCTCTGTTAAACCTTAAGCACTTGATTTTCATACCCATTTCATTCTTAACCATAGCTTTAAATGATATAAACTTGTTTAGAGATTCTAATTTTTATTTAAGAAAAGTTACCCAGGTCATTGTAGATTAATCATCAATTAACAACATGAAAAAGTTGTCACCTTGAAAGCTTCATGTTCTTGTAGGTCCACATAGGTCTGTATGCACCAAATCCAAAGGTCCTACGATAGAATATTTTTTGATTTTGAACCTTTTTATTATTTGCTTCCTAACCTAACATTCCTTGCAAACTACATTGATAGGCTTTGTAATTCTTGGTAGATCTCTCATAGCTTGAGTAGAGTTGACCCTCACTAGAATATCAAAATTGATGTGACACATTTTTTTATGTCAACCAAATTTCATTGATTTGATTCATAAAGAACTTACCATTAGAACCTTTGAGTTGGTAAACATTCCCATCTATCCTTGCTTCAATAGAAACCGGAGTTCCAAAGTTTCAGATCTTCCTTCTTTTATTTCACAATCACCATCCTAAAATAAAAGACTATATAATTTACTACACATCTATCATACACTCAGAAGATTATGTTGGAGACCCTTGACATAGCGAACATCATCTATGCTTGTAATCAAAACTAATTTAACCTTTTCCACATATCTTAGTAAATGTATCATCGCCAAACTTAACAAGACCACCTTAAAACTTCTCAAGTTTAACAAAATTACTCTTATCACCAATCATATGATTTGAGCATTCATTGTCAATTATCCAGTGATATTTCTCCTCTCTAGCATGAAAAGAAGTCGCCATAGCCCCTTTGATGTTGTGACCTATTTCCAAGATAATTTTATTCATACATCTTTCAGAGTCAATAGAATTAGTTCCAACATTCAGAGCCAAGAAAAAGCATTCATCATTTTTATCATCCAGATAGTCAGATTCATCATCAGATATGCTAGCATCTTCTTTAACATAATAACTTCTCTTGACATATTTACCTTTATCATCCTTATATTTTTCATTTGAAACTTTTGTTGCACATCTTGAAGCATATTGACCTATCTTTCCACAATTAAAATATTTGAAAGGTAACTTACCTTTGTATTTTTCAATGGCCTTTTTTAATCTTCTTACAAAATTTGCTTCTATTCATCAAGATCATCCAGATCTGATCCATCATCCTTCTCTATTTTATTAGATTTAAAAGAAGTCTCTTTTCTTGAGTCATTTTGACCTAACTCTCTCAATTCAAAAGTAGTTAAAGCACCAAACAACTGATCTATAGAATAATGATCTAAATCATGAGCATCCTCAATAGCAGAAACTTTAGAACTATAAGATTTAGGAAGAGTTCTTAATACCTTCTTTACCACCTCATCTTCTTCTATTTTTCCACCAAGGCCATTGGTGGGATTGACAACTGCATTCACTCTATGCATGTAGCTTACAATATCTTCATCTTCTGACATCCTTAGGGTTTCAAACTTAGTCTTCAAATTTTGCATCTTTGCTTTCTTGACCTTATCATCTCCTTCATAAATACTTTCCATCATCTTCTAGATTTCTTTACAAATTTGTAGCCCATAACCTTCACAAGTTTTGAATCAACAAGACCACTCAAAAGAGCATTCCTTTCTTTTACATTGTTCTCATATGCTTTGATCTCATCATCAGTTGTTGAACCATTGAGAGGCATGATATATCCATCTTCAATTAACTTCCAAACTCCAAACCTTAGGGAAACAAGGAAACCTTCCATCCTGGTTTTCCAAAATGCATAATTTGTCTCATCAAACAAGGGAGCCTCCTTGTGTGCCATCCAAATCTACCTTAAGTAGTTAAGCTTCTTCTAAGGAACTTTTCTATGATACCAATTGTTATATGCACAATACAACTAAGAGGGGGGTGAATCGGTTGTACATTAAAACATCAAAAAATGTCATTAAAATTCAAATCTTTATTAGCCCTTAAACCCTCAATCAGATTTAGCATGAAAGTAAACAAGTGAAACAACAACACATCAAAATACCATGCACAATAGAACACTAGATTTATGTGGAAAACCTAAGAAGGGAAAAACCATGGTGAGGATTAACTTACTATATAAATGAATTGCAACATTGAATACAATAGTCTCACTGTTGGAGGGCTCACTTTCCAAAAGAAATAAGGGCTCACTGCCAATGGCTCATTACCAGATCAGAAAGAATAATGAAAGAGGATTGTTACAAAGATAAATCCATCTCAAAGCAATAGGAAGATCCAACACAATAATGAACCATTCGCAATCTTCAACTTGTTAGGGTAAAGGTTTTAACTTAATTGTGTTAATTAAGTTACCTTTATTCCTCTCTTAAGATTTCACTTTAGTTTGCATAAACTGACATTTAATAATTATATTGATTATTAAATGTTTTCCTATTAGGGTTTCTTTTAGGGTTTTCATGATCTCCTTCTTAAGGATTGATCCTTTGTATTATTCAAAATTCTTTTTTTGTTCTGATAAGATAATTTCTCCATTTTTCAAAGCTTCAAACCCTTGTTTGTTTTTTCCATCCATTCTCTTCCCTGTGACAGGTATCCATTTGCATGCAGGTGTTCTTGGAGTCTGAAGTTGGTTTTGACAACTTTTACATGGTATAAGAGCTTTCCTGCTGCATGCATGTTTCTTGTTTGGAGCTATTTGGAGCTACAAGGGTTGGATCAGGCATTCATAGTTTTGGGGTTTACTTTTTTGATCCAGGGAATCACCTGCAATTTCAAAGCATTTTGAGTCCAAATGAACCTTGCCATTGAGTGAGCAGCGGTCCAAAACCCCTAAATCGATTGTTCATTCGTCCATTTTGGACAAAGTTGATTTGAGAGGCAAAATTTTTTATCTGTACAATCGTTCGTCTGCACGCAGATCGGAGAAAAAAACCTTGGTAAAAATATATTTTTTTTCGGATTTTATTTTCGTCTGATTTTTTTAAAAAAATTTGTAAATGTTTTAGATTTTTTTTTTTTAAAATCGAACAAAAGAAAAACCCTTTTAAAGGCTTGCTTAGGCCTGTACAAGGTACCCTGTGCAGGCTCTGTGCAGGTCTGTACCTGCGCAGACCTTCGCAGGGACCCACGCCCTCATAGGGTGCGGTGGGGGTGGGCCCACGTGCCTCCCCCACCAAAAGTTTTTTTCAAAATTTTTTTATTAAAAAAAATTCTTGTAATTTTTTTTTTCATAAGCCCAATTGAAGAAATGCGGTGACGGCCATTTGGCCGTCAAATTTAGGCTCGGATTTTTGCTGCAACAGCCGTATGACCGTCAAATTTATTCCCACATTGGTTGTTTTCCCCTTTGGAGCTGTTTTCTTCCAGAGGTCATAACTTGGGCATACGATATCGTTTTTTGGCAAACGAGATATTGTCGGAAAGCTGATTCTATCAAATTTCTAGTGGTGTGGGTCTCATCGCTTCATTTTTCTATTGGTGCATTCTACAATTAGTTGAATTCAAAGGAGCTATTTTCAGTCCCGTGCTCTTAACTTTTGACCTGTTTCTCCATTTTTCTCAATCTTAGCGACATTGGAACCATATTTCAGAGCTCTTCAGTTCCATCCATGCAATATTTCCAGATTTCCCTCTAGGTATATTTTATTTAGTTTTTTGTGTTTTCACACTCTGGTGAATTACCTGGACATATTTTCTCTTGGGAACTTCTCGTTTGTGTGGGTTGCTTTGTTTTTCAGCTATTCTTCATGTATTTCCATTTTTTTGTCCTTTCAGGGCATTTTGAGCATCATTTGTATGCAATATTCTATGTAAACACACTGAGATAAAGTGCCACACTATTGTACATGTATTTTGGGGATTTTGTACATAAGGTTGTGCCATATTTTGTCCTTGCACTGTATTATAAAGTGCCATGGGTGGTTGTGTAGTGCCTTTATTTTTTCCATCACACCTTTCTCCGGTGAGTGTCCCTCCATGACGATAGTGGATCCATATGATTCTAGCCTCATGCATGTGTGCTTTTTTTTGCACACCACTTTTTTAGTTGCAAGTGTTATCTTGTGCACTTTCAGATGTTGTATCTTCTTCTTCATGCACTACAGGGTGTTACACACCATTTCAGTGGATCTGTCAGGCTCTCCCAGTTTAGCATTATGGGGGGGGTATCATACTATTCGTGCTAATGCTTCCTTGGTTTTTCCTTGGAAGGAATCTTCCATTCTTAGTTGATCAGTGTTTTTTAGACTATTAGTACTTGTGCCATCTGTATCTTCATTCCAGGTGTTTTCCTTTGTTTGCCATCTGATTTGAGTAGTGTCGTTTGGGGCACTCATGCAGATTGTTGTCTTCTTGATCCTGATCATCTTATCTTTAGGGGAGGTTCTTTAGCACCATAGCAGTCATCTTTTGATAGTTTTTTGCAGCTTCTTCTTCTTCAGTGATGTTCTTCATGGCTTTTTGCATCTCTTTTTGGAGTAGAGTTTTTCCCATGAGGTTTTCTCTATTTCTCCTCTTTATAGATATTTGGTTGTATTTGGGTACCTGATCTGACCTAGTTGTTGGGATCCATGTTTACCTTCTTGCATTCTAGTTACCTTTTCTTTTTTGCACATGTTTATAGCTGCACTCTTGCTCATCTTAAGGGGGGGTGTTAGGGTAAAGGTTTTAACTTAATTGTGTTAATTAAGTTACCTTTATTCCTTTCTTAAGATTTCACTTTAGTTTACATAAAGTGACATTTAATAATTATATTAATTATTAAATTTTTTCCTATTAGGGTTTCTTTTAGGGTTTGCATGATCTCCTTTTTAAGGATTGATCCTTTTTATTATTCACAACTCCTTTTTGTTCTGATAAGATAATTTATCCATTTTTCAGAGCTTCAAACCCTTGTTTGTTTTCTCCATCCATTCTCTTCCTTGTGATAGGTATTCATTTGCATGCAGCTGTTCTTGGAGTTTGAAGTTGGTTTTGACAACTTCTACACAACTCACTATCTTCAATAACTTCAGGTACACTGAAAATGTAGACACCTTTTGCTCACTGATTTTAGTAGCCTTAGTCATCAAAGCTCACATTCACATCACAACACTTGATCACATTTTGTACCACAACACACCACACCAAATTATCCAACACTCTACCTTGCATGTATACTATCCACAACCTTGAAAACATTCTCCAAAGTCAACTATGAACCTAAAATGTGTAATTACAAAATAGGTCGACACCAAACACCTCTGTGATGGAAAGAAGTGAAGGAAAACCACACCAAGAGTTAAATAGGACCCAAATATACATTACCACACTACTCAACACATTCACAATCCATGAGGTACCTCCATAAATAACGCTAGCATACTAGGTCAGCAAAACCTAAAATATTTTGCAATTCTATCACAATCACCAGAAACTGAGATCATCATCATTTTGTGCAACCAGACACATTGGCATAGATATCCAACTCACTAACCAACTTATCAGAATTCCTTAGCACTTGAAACCTCAAAGGAAGGTAGATATAGACATTATAAGCACATCCCCAAATCTACAAGATAAGAAACATCAATGCAAAGAAATGTGGAGCAATATCATTTCTCCAAAATAACCTTCTTCATAAGCACACACACTAGTGAACACAAATTTCACTACAAAATTATCCAAAACCTAAAACTCTAGGTATAACACATCTGAATACCTTTGATCATCATGTCCAAATTTCACAAGCATATCTTCAACCATGAAGAGATGCAAAGCACAACACTGAACAAAACTTTGTAACACTATAATCTCTTTTGTTCAAATTTCATCAAAATCACTTGGAAACCAAGTGAACCAACGACATCAGCAACACTATAAACACTTCTTCAACACATATACACCATCTACAACACTTCATATTAACCTATAGAAAAGGGGGATTCACTAATGATTTCTCTTCAATCAGAGAGCCTCACGAGGTGAACTTCCCTAAACTACCTCAAAGAACAACGACGAGAGTTCTAGAATAAAAAAGAGTAGGTCACAGAGATTCTCTGGACAAACTGAAAAGCTCTCAGCCAAAGGATGTTAGTGCGTAATATAGATGACATCGTGACGTGTTGGTGTCCCACAGGTGTGCTAGCATCTCATACGGACTAGAAAGTAGGTTTATCATAGAAAACGACAAAGTGAATGCTTCTACTCTAATTACTGAGAACTTGTAGAATATGGGAAGATGATAGAACTAAAATAGATTGAAATAGAAATGATAAAGACAAGGAGAAGAAGGGAAAGGAAATACTTACAACCGTGCGAGTGATGAAACCTCCAGCTTGTGAATGTCTTCAATACCTAGACACAAGAGAGAGATAAATTATTGGGGTTGTATAGGGGTTTGCCTCAGTCAAACCCCTGTTTTGGTGTTCCCACCTCCATGGACAACCAAGATAGGTAGAGAGAAAAGTATGAAATGAAGTAAAGAGCACTAAAGCACTACAAAACAATGTTATGCTACTCAACCAAATAATAGAGAGGAGTGAAAGCTTACCACCTCCACCCAAAATGCTCAAGGCTAATGGGGGACAAAATGAGAGGAACTCAAGCCTCTATTGTCATGGTCTTTGGTTCCACACTTGCTCTATTGTAGTGATGGAGTGTTGATGTTGCTATTGTGAAGTGTATGGTGATGCTTGAGAGTGAAGAGATAGTGAAGAAGCTGCTTGGAGCTTGTGAAGAGATTGTGGAAGGATTCAAAGAGTCTGAAGAAGGTGAAGAGAGAGCTAGGAAGGAATGAATAATGAATATGAAGGAAAGAGGGAAGAAAACAACCATATTTGGGTCGGTCATCCGAAGAGGATGTTACAAGTCTAATCCCAATTGGAATGGTAACACCTCTGCAAGCTCCAGATGTGGGAATCTGTCAGGGACGTAAGCACGCCATGCTGACGTCTACACATTGCGCGGGCGTCTACATACTACACGGGTGTCCTAGATAGAAATGCCTCCACCGAGACTCAAAATGGGTGCCAAGTGAATGGAAAACAATAGGCTTATGTTGAATTAACCCTCCGGATTTGGTTTTCTAAAGCATAAAGTGGTGAAATGGGAATTTTCCCAAGGAGTGCAAATTCTCTCCTATACATTTTTCCCCCACTTTAGTGAGTAGGAATATTGATGAGTGCTTTGGTAAACTAGATCAAAGAATACATAGGGTTAGAGATATATACTTGTATTGAAAAGGAAGCATATCATGGTACCGAGAGTGCAGGTCAGGCTAAAGAAATGAAAAGCATATACTCTGGATGAAGAATTTGTAGATCTTCAATCTAGTATATACAATTGAGAAGAGAAAGATAGAAATGTAAGAGTGGTCAAAGCAATCCCCACTCAAGGAGGAAAACCCATATCACAGAGTGAAAGTGATAAAAGAAATCCCCGCTCGAGGAGGAAAACCCGTACTACCGAGTGAAAGTGATAAAAGCAATCCCCGCACAAGGAGGAAGACACATATCACAGAGTAAAAGTGATAAAAGAAATCCCCACTCAAGGAGGAAAACCCGTATCATAGAGTAAAAGTGATAAAAACAATCCCCGCTCGAGGAGGAAAACCTGTACCACTGAGTAAAAGTGATAAAAGCAATCCCCGCTTGGGGAGGAAAAACCATACCACTGAGCAGACAGTTACGTAGACCATCGTGAAGCTTGGAAGACTTTCAAAGGTTTCCCTTGGTAACCCTTCAAAAGGAAGAGGGGTCCACTCAAGGGACACACTGTTTGAAAAGAAAATTCTAGTCAGGCTGCCCCCAAGCTAGACATAAAGATAGGTCTAGACAGGTTGCCCGAGCTGGACGCAAGGATGCAAAAAAGATCTAGTCAGGATGCCCCCAAGCTAGACGTCATGGACTTTGTTAAAGATATAAAATTTCGAAGGGGATCCCTCAGGAACCCTTCAAAATAAGAGGGCCCACTTAATGGACGCTTCATTTGAAAGTCATAGGGAAGAAAAGGTAGGTGCATCAGTGAATAAATGAGTGATGGAACCTGAATCACAAAGTTGTATTTTATCCTTCAAGTCCTTACATTTGCTTGTGGAATGGCCAAGCACTCGATGGTATGCACAAAAATAATGTTTTCTTTATCATGTTTATGAGGTTTCTTGCATGTAGGAGGAGGAAGAGTAATTAAGCAGGATTTAAGAAGCCACAACAAAATATTCTCTTGCTCTAACAAAGGATGAGGAGTGGGAAGTAACCCTTTGTCTTGCAAAGAAAATTTTGACTGCTCACCAGAAGCAGATACAAAAACAGAAGACAAAGGAGGATAGATCAATCTTAGAGAATGAGGTTGAGTAGACATCACGTCAACATTCAACCTTGGTTTTTGCTTAGATTGTTCATTCGAGCAACCAGGCCCTAGATTACGCTTGCGAGGTGCAAATTCTACAGGGGATTGAATTCCTTGTTTGTTACACCCACAACCTTTATGCTCATAACCATATTTAAAGACAAGCTTAAAGTCGAGGCCATAGCGTGTTTGCAAATCTTGGGAAGAGGAGGGATCTACATAGAGAGTATTATTCTAGCAAGGGAGAACATGCTCTTCTATAGGATCACCATCATCCTCTTTACTAGGATTGCCAACATTATCCTCTTTAGAAAAAGCATAATCATCTTCAGAAGGAGGATCAACACTAAGAACATTACAATTCGAATTTACACTATCCCGCAATGCAAAAGAATGATCATATTTGATAGCGGGTGCAGATGATGTTATTGAAGGGTCTAGATGGATTGGTTCAATTTTATATTCTTGAATGAAGGAATTTGTAAACTCTAAAGGACCCCAATCATCACCAAGACATGCATTCTCTTGAGAAGAGGTAGAAGAAACAAACTTAAGATTTCTTTCTTCAGAAGGATCTTCTTTAGGGACATCTATCTCAAGACTATCCTCTATACTAGGTACTGCTGGAGTAAACATCGACACATTAGAAGATACTTAAGGAATAAGAGTTGGCACAACCGAATCTTGACTAGTAGCCACCATCTCATATAATTTCATAGCATCAGGGTCAGCCTTAATGGTGACTACTCGATTATTGCAAATGAAATTAATAGATTTATGCAAGGTAGACAGGATTGCACCCATAGCATCAATCCACAGTCTACCAAGAAGAATGTTATAAGGTAATTTTTCTGACAACATATACAAGGGTAGGTATAGTAATGGGTCCAAGCTGGAAAGGTGATACTATCATACCTAGAGCTTGTCAACCAACATTATCTAACCCATGAATGTCAATAGAAGATGAGTCAATAGTAATCTTAGGCAATAGATCAATACTACACACATTGAGTGTCAGTTCGGAATCAATGAGAGTACGTCTAATGCCAATCTTATTAATATTAACACTAATCATTAAAGGGTTATCTTGCTTTTGTACTTCTAGAGGCGGGAGTTCTTGGGGATAGAATGTAATATTTGGCAAATATACACGAATATAAGCCATCAACGCATCAACATCTACTGACCTAGCAGAAGGAGGCAAGAGGATATTTTGCAAGGCTCCCTGAAGCATACCTTGGTAAACCAGAGTAGATTGAAGTAAGTCCCATAGTGAGATCTTAGCTAGGGCAACTTGAGGTTGCTCAATAAGATAATAATTACTAGGTTCTTTAGTTGTAGGTTCAGGTGCTTGAAGAAGGTTTAGTTTTTTATTCATTCTAGTATCATGAATACAAGCTACCGCTCTATAAGAGGGAGCCTTAGACAGATCAAGGGAATCACTATCAAATGGAACACCATCAATAGAACAAACCCTTTTAGGAGAATGACTAGCTGGAGTCACATAAATGACTGGTCTCTTACACCTTTGAGGGGCAACAAAGACATAGATTACATTTACAAAATCATCACAACTAGTAGAATGATTATTCAAAGACATATTCTCAACATCGATCCAAACAGGATCAAATGTGGAAGGAGATTCATCATGCACCAATGCATCATCCCTAGAGGAGAGTGCATTGGAATGAGTAGGAGATTCGTCATTCACAAATGCATCATCTCTAGAAGATAGTTCATTGGAATGAAGGGATGGTAGAGTAATGTTAAGAAAGGTATCAACTATTTCATCCTCTTGCAACAAAATATCCTCCTAAACAAGAGGAATCTCATAAGAAGGATCAAAGACATCGAGTGGCATATGTAAAGCCAAGTCACTATCACATGCATGAAATGGAATATCATTAACATTTTGAACAAAATTAGATACATAACTGATAAAAAAGATATTAAATTCATTTTGATTTTTTTAGTATTTTCTACATTCTAGTAATTTGCATTTTTGAAGGTCTTTAGAGTGGAATTTGAGGTCAGAACTTGCGTCAGTCCCTAAAATTCAACGGTGCAAACAGTTCTAAATTTTGAGCACCAAGTCAAAAGTTATGACATCGCCAAGTAGGGGTAAATAAATTCCTAGTTTTCGAAAAAGACGTTCTTCGCGCTGGGTTCACCAAAATGTAGAGAAGGGGGATTCGCTACTCATGAGTTATCTTCAATTAGAGAGCCTCACCAGGCGAACTGCCCTAAACTACCTCAAAGAATAATGATGAGAGTTCTAGAATCAGAAAGAGTAGGTCATAGAGATTCTCTGGACAAACTAAAAAGCTCTCGACCAAAGGACGTCAGCGCGGAATATGAACGATAGTGTGGTGCGCTGGTGTCCTAGAGGCGCACTAGCATCTTGTATGGACCAGAAAGTAGTTTTATCATAGAAAATGACAAAGTAAATGCTTCTACTCTAATTATCGAGAACTTCTAGAATATGGGAAGTTGATAGAACTAAAATAGACACAAATAGAAATGGTAAAGACAAGGAGAAGAAGGGAAAGGAAATACTTACAACCATGCGAGTGATGAAGCCTCAAGCTTGTAAATGTCTTCAATACCTGCACACAAGAGAGAGAAATTTTTGGGGCTATATAGGGGTTTGCCTCAGTCAAACTCCCATTTTGGTGTTCCCATCTCCACAAAAAACCAAGATAGGTAGAGAGAAAAGTATGAAATGAAGTAAAGAGCACTAAAGCACTACAAAATAGTGTTATGCTACTCGACCAAATAATAGAGGAGAGGAGTGAAATCTTACCACCTCCTCCCAAAGCGCTCAAGGCTAGTGGGGGAGAGAATCAGAGAAACTCAAGCCTCTACTACCGTGGTGTTTTGTTCCACACTTTCTCTATTGAAGTGATGGAGTGTTGATGTTGTTGTTGTGAAGTGTAAGGTGATGCTTGAGAGTGTAGAGATAGTGAAGAAGCTGCTTGGAGATTGTGAAGAGATTGTGGAAGGACTCAAAGAGTCTCAAGAAGGTGAAGAGAGAGCTAGAAAGGATGGAGAGGTCCAAAGATGAAAATGGAAGGAATGAATAGTGAAAATGAAGGTAAGAGGGAAGAAAACAGCCATATTCGGGTCGGTCGGCCAAAGAGGGCGTTACAAGTCAACTCCTAATGGGAATGGTAATGCATTTTCAAGATCCAGACATGGGAATATATCAGGGATGTAAACACGTCACGCATACGTTCTAGATAGAAACGCCTCCACCAACACTCAAAATGGGTGCCAAGTGGATGGAAAACAACGAGCTTATTTGGAATTAAGCCTCTGGATTTGGTTTTCTAAAGTGTAAAGGGGTGAAAGGGGAAATTCCCAAGGGGTGCAAATTTTCTCCTATACATAGCCATAACACATCCATACTACTAACAATCTCCACAACTATACTGAAAGTTGATAGTAATGACAACACTAACAACACTGTGTTGACAACACTAACAACTCCAAGCTTCCAAAAAATTCAATGCTATTGGTTGACCTTAATAATAACACCATCAACCTTCCAACACTTCTAAATTTTGAGCTGACCTAAATTTGAGTTTTGCATAACAATTTTTTTTTAGGTTTGTACTAATGTTCTCTTTTCTACTTTAGTGTAGCTGATTTTCTCAAAAATCAGCTAACTAAAGTGGGGGGAAAATGTAATGTCATAACATTACACCTCGTAGCAATTTCACATTTGTGCACTTTCCCCCTATATTTATAGCCCCTAGCCACATTTATGACAATAACCTTATGACTCATGATTCTGTGATTTTAACTCTATAAGGACCAGTGATGAAGCGACAGTAGTCCGCCACCTCATTTCTCATAAAATTATGAGTTGGAAATTTACATGCATGCAGATGTCTGCACAACACACTAGTGTCCTTCAGCTTTGTGATTTCAAATGAGGAATCTTGAAATCTTGGCCCATGACATGTGTCGTCGTGGAAAAATTCTAAGTGTAATGGCTCTTCCCGCCCATGCAGCTTAACAAAACTCTCTTCTTCACTCTCATTTACAAGCATTCTCATGATATCTCACTCCAATTCTCTTCTCTCCTCTATATCATGATTCTACTGTGAATCTCTACTAGATTGAAGTCTCACCAATAGCCAAAGATCCCTTAGAAGTGCTCAATGTCACGTATATCAAGCCAAGAGGGAGCCACAGACTGTTAGTATTGTTATCTTTCTCTCTTGTCTATTTTCTAGCATATTTATCATGTCTCTACTTCATGATATGGGTTCTCCTCCATAACGGGGTTTTATTTTATCACTCTTGTGTCTATTTTGTGATATAGGTTATCCTTTTTAGAAGGGTTTTCTTTTATCACTCATGTGTCTACTTTAATTTGTTTCTTTTATTCTCTCTATCTATTTGATAGTCCATTGAGGCGGGAACACCAAAACAAGGGTTTCACTTAGGCAAGCCCCAAAATAGCCCCAAAATTTTTGCTCATTTTCCTTATGTGTAGGTTGCTTGTGTGAATCTTTTGTGAGAGGATTTAAAACATAGGAACTCTTGTAAGTTAATACCTTTCCCTCCTTGTCATTTATTCAAATTATTGCTCTCTTTCAAGTTAGTAGAATAAAAAAACCTCAAATTTTGAATTGTTAGTACATTCCTTGAGTTCTGTGCAAAAGGTTTAGTCCTCTACCATACAAGATGTTAGCATGTCCCTGAGATGACAACATACTATAATTTTGTCCCACTCCCAAACAAATATCCTTTGGTTGAGAGCTTATCCTCTTGTCCTAGAAATCTTTATAATTTTCTCCTTCAATCCCTAAGGTCCTTTATTTTTTATCATTCTAGAAACTTTTTTTAAGCATGTTTTTGTAGTCTCTTTCATCTTGATCCTTTTGATTATTCTTGAGGTACTCTTAAGGTGATTGAGGGAAATTTTATCCCTTTAGACCCTATTCATCTTAAGACTTGGGAGTACCAAATGTCCTCCCTCACATTTTGGTGAACTTGACATGAACCATGCTAGATATTTTTCTATAATGTTTTAATGTTTATGATAATGCTAAGGAGGATTTCGATATGCTATATGATGCCTTGCATGATTTCCTAGAGGCGTCTTCTCTTATTTGTAGATCCCTCGAACAAAATTCTTTATCACAATAATCTACTTCCTCTTCAAAAGTAGAGGAATCCATGAATATAGTGACTATCTTTGTGGCTCCTCAAAGGTCTAAGAGACTTGTCATTTACTTGACTTTGGCTAATCCCTCTCCTAAGAGGATTCATTCTATTCATGGGGTTCTGGTCTCTATGGACTCTTCGGACCTTTACACGAGATTCTTAAAAGCTATGGATTCTTATAATGTCATAGGAAATACATATAACTATAGAAGAAACCAACAAAATATGAATCAACCATCTTATATTCCTACTTCTCTACTACCTTCTCAACCAAGTCCTCCTTCAACACCTAAACCTACTAGTAAAGTACTTGGTGATTACAATCTTGATGAGAAACTTCATGTTACTTTGTCCAAGATCTTACTATGGGAATTTCTTCAATCTACTCCGGTTTATCAAGGAATGCTTCAAGAACCCTTGCAAAAGATCATCTTCCCTTCTTCTACTATACTAGTGGATGTTGATACGCTGATAGCTCACATTCATGCGGATTTTCCAAATATTACACTCTATCTATAGGAACTCCCATCCCTGTAAGTACAAAAGAAAGTGGATCCTTTAATGATTATAGTTAACATTAATAACATTAGTATTAGGCATGCTCTCATTGACACTAGTTCATCTCTCAACATATGCAACACATAATTATTACCTAAGATTAAAATTGATTCTTCTTCTTCAGCTTCTTCTTTGTATATTTGTGGATTTGATAACATTACTCATCAAGCCCTAGGCATGATAATATTACCTCTGATGTTGGGACCCTTTACCATACCCACATATTTTTATGTCATGTCTGGTCCTTTACCTTATAATATTCTCCTAGGAAGACCTTGGATTCACACTTTGGGAGCTATAACCTCTACCTTGCATCATTATATAAAATTTATTGCTAATAATGAAGTAATTATGATCAAGACTGGCCCTGATGTTGTTCAACTTTGTTAGATGGCAACTGTTGGTTGAGCCTTGGTTGTTTCTACTCTTAAAAAAATGATTCCATCATTATGCATTGATGTGCTCTTCAATAGTGCCTATTTTAAAGGTTGTGCTGGAGATGGACATCCCCAAAGAAGATCGACCGGAAGTGAAGAATCCCAAGGCTTCCCCTTCTTCTTCTTCTTCTTCTTCTTTTGAATCAATCCTTGCCCTGGTGATGACCGGGGGTCCATGGATTTTTCCAAATTCTTCATCGGGGAATACAAGGTTGACCCTATCCATCTTGACCTCCTAACAATTTCATATACCTTTTTCAAGAAATCCGATTTTCCTCCCATTAAGAAACAATTAGAATCCTCCCAAGGAGAATGATTGTAGCTTTGTTGAGGAAGATAATCATGCTTTTTCTAAGGAGACTAATGTTTGTAGTCTTTTCAAGAAGGATGACTTTGATCTTATAGATGTGTATGATACTCATTGGTGGAGTGATTCCCTCTATTTAGATCCACCCCTTTCTCAAGATTTTCAAACACGTTACGACCCTGGATACAAACTAGTTTCTAAAAATGGTTATGGACTTAAAATTTCTAGGCATAAAAAAAAAGGAATCCAAGTCCCTATATAATGTGTACCTCATAAGCGTGACTTAGGGCTTGGTTGTTCCTTTGAATAGTCTAGGATAAAACCATGGTGGAGTTTCAACATGATTTATGTCGAACTTCTTAATCTAGTTCATCTTGAATTGATTGAGAGTAGAGTAGAATCTAATGAAGTTCCTCTAGATGTTTACTCATCAGAGGAAGCACTAGAAGAGTTCTTAGGTGTCTACTCTCATCTGCATTCTTATCACCATAAAAAACATTTTTGTATTGCTTGCATAAGCAAGCATACTTTGGAGAATTTATCTTAAGTATGGATGAGGAAGCTCTCTTATCCAATGTGGATGATGATGTTCCTATTTCCCATCCTAAATACTATAGTTCTCTCCTTGAATGGGATACTATTGATGTTTTCATAGATTCTAAATCTTCTGAAAAGGTGATCATATTGGGAAGTTCCTTACTCTAGAAGAATCTAAGCAACATTCTAAATTGTTACATTCTCATCTCGATATTTTTTCTTGGTCATATAAGGACATGCCTGGTATTGATGAGTCTGTGGTGGTTCACAATAGTTCTCTATGTCTTGATGCTAATCCTATTAAGCAAGAGATACAAAAGAGGAATCCCAAGGTTGCATTGTTAGTTAAGACCAAGATAGAGAAGCTCATAAAAGTGGGCTTTATCCATCCTATTGACAATTCGCCTTGGATATTGAATATTCTCACTATTAGAAAGATTGATGGTCATATTCGTATTTGTATTGGCTTTTTTGATCTCAATAAGGCTTCTCTTAAGGATGATTTTTTTTTGCCTAATATAGATATGATTGTAGACTCGATTGCATGCCATGCATTGTTGTCCTTCATGGATGGATTCTAAGGCTATAATCAGATTTGTATTAACTTGAAAGATTAGTATAAGACAACCTTTACTACCCCTTGGGGTACTTTCTATTATGTGGTCATGTTTTTTGGGTTAAAGAATGTAGGAGAAACTTACCAACGGGCGATGACCCTAATCTTTCATGAATTTACCCACAAAATCTAGAAGATTACATTGATGATATCTTGGCTAAGTCTATAACTCATCAAGGTCACTTCAAAAATATTTGTCTTATTTTTGAAATGCTTCAGCTCTATAAGATGAGACTAAATCCTCTCAAGTGTGTCTTTGGTGTTGACGTAGGCAAAATTTTAGGATTTATTGTTTCTCATTGTGGAATTGAAGTCGATATGAATAAGGTTGATGTGATTGTCAACATGCATCCACCCCAAAACATCTCTAAATTATGTAATTTTTAAAGGAAGATTCAGACATTTCATAGATTTGTATCTCAATTGGTTGATCGTACCCTTCCCTTCACACATTTTTTGAAGAAAGGTGTTCGCTTCCGATGGGATGATGATTGTGAAAAATCTTTTGAGTGAATCAAGGGCTATTTAGACAATCCTCCTATCTTAATGTCGACTATGTAGGATAGGCCCTTTTTTATTTATATCTCTGCATCACCTCATTCATTGGTGGCTTTTTTGGTTCAATATGATGATGATGGTAAGGAAAGAGTAATCTACTACATTAGTCGTATCCTTCTTGATTATGAAACACTGTCTTTCTCTCATATTTGTAACATAGAAGCTACGAAATTATCTTCCTCATGGTAAAAATTGACATTTTAAAAAGTGATCTTCTAAAGTATTTGTTCTCTAGAACCGATCTTTTGGGAAGGTTGGAAAAATCAGCATGTTTCTTTCTGAGTTTAAAATCAAGTTTGTGACCCAAAAGACGATTAAAGGTCAAGCTATTACTGATCAATTGGCATAAGCTCTCTCATCTCACTCCTTCCCTAATTTGGATTTATTTTTAGATGACGACCTTTTTGTAACATACCATTAACCAATATAGGAGATGTATTTCGATGGATCAAGATTTCAAGTTGGGTTTGGAGTAGGTTTAGTTTTGATCTCACCCAAAGGAAATCCAGTTCCTCTATCCTTTTGATTGGAATTCAACTGTATTAATAACATCACTAATACAAAGATCTTATTGTTGGTTTATGTGTCATGATTGCGTTAAACATCAAACATATTTGAATACATAGTGATTCAAAGCTTATTATAAATCAAATTATGGGAACGTATCAAGCCAAGCAGAATAAACTATCTCAGTATCAATATTTAGCCTTATCCTTGCTTGATCGTTTCTCCTCTTTCACAATAGACAGTGTTCCTAGGAGAGATAATTGACACGTAAATGTCATGGTGAGTGTTGCCTCCCTTGTATCTTCATATGAAGGTAAGGAAGAATACCACTTTGTGGTTTACATTATCTGCTCTCTTTCTATCTCAAATCAACCTGAATCTGATGTTCTAATGTGTGCTCGCATGGACTCAAAGAAATGGTATTTTAATATTTATAATTATTTGAAGACTGAAAATTTTCTTTACGATGTGATGAAGAGCACTGACACTTAGATACAATTTTTTTTATTTTTATACATTATATTGTCAGATGTTCTTTATCAAAAACCTTATAATATTCTTCTTCTTCAATGTCTCACTAAAGCAGAAATACATTTTTCCCTTCATGAAGCCCATTTGATCTTTGGGGGTGGAAATTTTGGTGCTAAATCCCTGGTGCATAAACTAATTCACATGAGATACTTCTGGAAAATAATGGAGAAAGACTCATTTTCCTTTTTCAAGAAGTGTTCATAGTGTCAACAACATAGTAATCTCATTTTCGCTCCTACTGAAGAGCTCTAAAATAAGACCTCTTCTTAACCTTTTGCAAAATGGGGGTTGGATATTATTGAAAAAATATCACTCCTTCTAAAGGACATATCTTTATCATTACTGCTATGGATTACTTTACAAAATAGGTCAAATTTATTCCACTTCGATCCATGAACGTTCAAGTGATATGTAGCTTTATTCTAGACAATATCATAGCTCGTTTCAGATTGCCTTCTACCCTTGTTTCTGAAAATGGAACTCCATAGGTAAAGCAATTCCTAGAAAACTTTCACATTCAACATTACTTTTCTACACCATACTATCCTCAATCTAACGGCCAAGATGAAGCATCTAGCAAAACTCTTGAGCTCATTCTCCATAAAACACTGAATAAACATGGTAAGGATTGGCATACTTAATTAACATATGCCTTGTGGGCCTATCACACAAGTTTTCATACAACGACTGGGACGACGCCGTATAACCTTATGTATGGTGTTGAAGCCATCATACCTTTAGAGCTGGAAATTCTATCCTTGCGAGTTTCCCTTAAAGGGTTAATTGACGATGACACTTACTGTACTAATCATTTGCATCATCTTGATTTGCTCGATGAGTGTCGATTGTAGGCCCTCAACCACCTTTAAGCTTATCAATGATCACTTTATAAAAATAATAATCAGGGTGTTACTTCTAGAACTTCTAACGTAGGTGACTTGGTTGTCTATGAGATTTAGAGAAATGTAAATGTGTCACCTAATCAAAGGGGAATTTTAGCCCTAATTGGTTAGGCCCTTACATTATCATCTTTGTGTATGGTTTTGGGGCTTATGGATTGTCATCTATGGATGGAATGACTCTAATAGAGCCTTTCAATACAATGCATCTTCATTAGTACTATGCTAAGTTTCTATGTGTCATGTGTGTAATGCTCATCTTATTGGTACTCAAATTTGCAATCAACTTGAATCCTAAAGAGATGTCATGCCTAATGGTCAGATTCAAGGAGAAATTTGGCCAATGAATAGGAGATTAAATTTGAACCCTATCTCCCCTGTACTTCAGGCCCAATGAAACCTGGGAGGGTGATCCCAACAGTGCACTTATAGATACTTGTGTGCCAAAGAATCCAGAACACTGTAAATAGATGATTCTACTTTAAATGTTTAACATACACAATACCCTAAATATTTGGCTGACCTTCATGGCAATATCCAATTTAAACATGAGAGATATAATTCATTAAACTCTACACACAATGATACCAAGATAGATAAGTAAATTTGATTTAATTTGTAGTTGCCACAAAAGTCTTAGGAAACAACATTAAAAGACCAGTTCCATATTCTAGGGTGGAGTCACCTAAACCATGTAATTTAAAACTCATCACAACATTCAATCTGTCATAACTATGCCTACCAGGTGATGCCTTACACCACTAATACTAGAAACTCAACTAACCATACTTAATAATCCAAAAACACAGTTGCATAAACCTTTATTTATGTTAATAAAATTTAATTCATTCTTTAAATGAAAGTAATAACACTAAAAATACATTCAAGGAAAGAAAAGAAGATAAATACCAACAACCTTTGACTACTCGTATTCATAATATTGTTGAAAAAACAAGGAAAGACAACTGAGAGGGGGGAGTGAATCCGTTACAAAATTTAAAACTTATCTTACTTTATCAACCTTTAATCTCTGATCTGATAAGTAACAATGAAAGAAATAATCAACAACACATCAGAATCACATAACACCAATATTTTTGCATGGAAACCCTGATAGGGGAAAAACCATGGTGGAGGTTAATCCACAATTATACCCTGTTAAAAGTATAAGTGAAATGAATAAGGAATGCACATGCATTCAGGCACACTGCCTAGAGCTCACTGCTCAGAAGGGAAGGCTCACTACCTTACATAAAAAAATCAGATTAAATCCATTTGATGAGGTTGAACTGAGAAATTAGCTTCTACAAAAGCCTGATGATAGTTCTGATTAGGCACAAAAATACATCTTCACACTTCGCTCATACTTCTTCACACTCTGCAATGCACTCGAATGATCTAATCTTTATTCACACATATCTTGCACACACTTCGCATACATTCATTGGACATACTTCAAAATGAGGAAACAATCGCTCTTATATATCCGCTACATGAATTTTCATCAACAACTCTGTCGGCCACAAATAAGGAATAAATGAATTACAAGTTGTCGGACCAGTTCGTGAACAAATATCAATGCGTACCAACCTAAGTCAGTCACAAAATAATGAAGACCTAAATCAACATCCTCGAACATGCCAAACATTCAAAAATCCATAAGGATCCACAACACGCTACCACCATCATGTCGGCCAAGAACATGAAAACTCGAACACACAAAGGAAAAATCTTTGATCATGAGCACACCAATAGACGTGGACATACCAAAATGATAGAGCATGATCTAGAAACATCATTGAACATCATAGGAGCATACACAAAAACTTAATTTACTGGAATTACATTCTCTTCTTCTAGAAACGCCTTCTAGAGTAACAAAATAACTATAGGAACTTAGAAATTTATAACTTTCTCCAAACTTGATGCACACCTCTAAAACTTACAAACAACATACTAGATAGGCTCAGCAACAAACCATTTAATGCGTGACTTCTGAATATCAATGTACACAACTTTCCACCATTTTGATCTTCACAACTTCATAGACTTCCTGCAACATATTTATTCTAATTTTCTCAATATCCTCGACATATACAACCTTTAGAATCACCAATGGTAATAGTGTTGACATCAATGACAACAACATATCAGCACCACAACCACAACATCCAACAATCTCCCCCTTTGGAATTTATGGCAACACATGATGTGAAAAATACCATCAACACAACTATCTTCTCAAACTATTTTACTCTTCCATCTTTGCCCTTAGTTCTTATTGCTCTTCTCCCCCTTTTTTCTACAAAGGTTTTTCACATTACTCTTCTCCCCCTTTGACATCAATGGAAAAGGTACACAAGCTCTGAATCACATATATAAATCATCTGACTACTCCCCCTGAGTAACAACCATCACAAAATCAATCTAAAACAAGATTTGACTATAGGTGCACAAATTGATGCAAAAAATTGCATCTTAGTTCAAATTAGGAGGGGAAATCACCCCTAACTTGCCTCTAAGATACTCAAAAGTATCCTAAGGCAACATTTTTGTGAATATAAATCCAATTTATTCCTTAGTGGGCACATACTCCAATTTGACTTCTTTATCACTCACTTTGTCTCTCAAAAAGTGATACTTGATAGATATATGTTTTGTCTTTGAATATAGCACCAGATTCTTGGAAATGTTTATGGCACTTGAATTGTCACAAAATATAGCAATAGGCTCACCATACTCAATTCTGATATCTCTCAGCATCTACTTCATCCACATTACTTAAGTACAAATGTTTGCAGGAACAATATATTCCGCCTCAGCAGTATATAAGGAAATGGAATTCTTGCATCTAGTTACCATGGGTGTACCTACAAGCTTTGAGCCTTCCATGCCAAATTTTTTCAGTAACTCTCTTACATATTTGGATTGAGATATAAATATTTCATCATATAACTAAGTAATTTGCAATCCTAAAAAGAATTTAGGCTCTCCAATCATTGATATTTCAAACTCACTTTTCATTTCATCAACAAACTTCATACATAAGTCATCATCACCTTCAAAAATAATGTCATCAACAAAGACTTCAATAATCAACTCTTTATCTTGATCCAACTTGAAATAAAGATTGTTGTCAGGAGTACCTTTATTGAATCCAAGCTTCAACAAGTATTTATTCAATCTTGCATACCAAGCTCTAGGGTATTGCTTGAGTTTATATAGTGCTTTCTTCAACTGATAAACCATGTCTTTTTCATCAGTTAGTCGAAATCCATCTGGTTGCTCAACATAAACTTCTTCTTCTAATTCACCATTCAGAAATGTTGACTTCACATCCATTTGATAGATTTTTTAATTCTTGAAAGTAGCATAAGCAAGAAATAACCTTACAACTTCAATTCTAGCAATAGGGAAAAAGGTTTCTTCAAAATAAATACCTTCCATTTGTGAGTACCCTTTACATACCGGTCTTGCTTTATTTTTACTACTTCACCTTGTTCATTCAACTTATTTTGAAAGACTCATTTGGTTCCAATCACATTTTTATCTTGAGGTATAGGAACAAGAATCCATGTATCATTTTTCTCTATCTGCATCAGTTCTTCCTTCATTGCTTCCATCCAATATTCATATTTACATGCTTCATTGGCATTGTTAGGCTTAGTTTTGGAAATCAGGTAATACTCTTATGTAATTCTTCTTCTAGTCTACAAACCTTTGTTCTTGTCTCCTATAATTTGATTTTTAGAATGATTTAGCTTTACATACCTCGATACTTTGGGATTTTCTTTGATTTCTGGTTCTTCCGTTCTCTCTTATGTACTTCCACTAGCTTCTCCTTCACGATTCTCTTGATTCACCAGAACAATTTGAACTTGATTATGTGTTTGTGCATTCTTTATATTATTAGTACTATCATGTTGGTCATATGAATCATATCCACAGTATCTGGATGATCTGTCAGTGTCCTCATCAACTCTAACATTTGCAGTTTCAACTATTTTCTTCAATCTTTTATTGTAGCACCGATAGGCTTTTCTCTTAGTAGAGTGTCCTAGAAAGATTCCTTCATCACTCCTAGCATCAAAATTTCCAATATCTCCATCTCTCTTGATATAACATCTACTTCCAAATATTTTGAAATATTTAACAGTAGGCTTACAACCAAACCACAACTCAAAAGGAGTCTTACCAGAATTACCATTGAAATTTACCCGGTTGATAGTATATACAACAATGCTTACAACTTCTCTCTAGTAGATATGAGGAACATTTCCCTCAAACATCATAGTTCTAGCAGCATCTAGAATTTTTTTGTTCTTTCTTTCAATCTATTCTATTGAGGGGTCCAGGGAGCAGATAATTTTCTTTTGATTTCATGCTCTTCACAAAATGAATTGAACTCCCAGGAAGTGAACTCACCACCTCTGTCTAATCTTAAGCATTTGACCTTCAAACCTGTATCATTTTGTGCCATAGCTTTGAAACATTTGAAATTTTCTAGTGCTTCATGTTTTTCTCTCAAGAAAGCAACCCATATCATCCTAGAGTAATCATCAATGATCAACATAAAGTACCTCTCTCCTTGTAGACTTATGATTCTAGATGGACCACATAGATCAATATGTACCAACTCCATTAGAATGATGTTGTTTGCTCTGAAAAGAAATTCTTGTCTTCTTTCCCATCTGCAATTCCTTGCATATAGTGTTAGTAGGCTTCACTAACTTAGGTAGATCTTTGAATGCTTGTGTGGAGCTTACTTTGACAATGTTATCAAAATTCACATGACACAACCTCCTATGCCATAACCAGCTTACATCAACTTGAGCAATTAAGCAACTTTCACTAGCAACACTTAAGTGAAAAATATTACCTCTTGTCTTTGTACTTGAAGCAATTACATTTTCAGAGCTTCCCAATATCCTGCATTTTCCATCTTTGAACTCAAGATCGTATCCCTTGTCAACCATTTTTCCAACACTTAGCAAATTGTGCTTCAATCCTTCAACATATAGGACATCATCAGTATTGTATTTACCACCAAGATAAATAGTGCCTCTGCCACAAATCACACTAGCATTGTTATCTCCAAATCTTACAACACCACTGTCATACTTCTCCAAGCTTATGAACTTGCTTTTCTCACTAGTCATATGATGTGAGAATCCATTGTCAATCACCCACTCATCCTTTTCATCAATTATGGTTTCAAGAGCTTTCTCAATATTCTGATTGTTAGTAGAATCAATGGACATTGGACCATTTTCCTTGATAGGAATGAATACCCATCCATCTTCATTTCCAGTTTCTTTATCAAATTCACCATCAGTAACACCTTCTTCAGCATAATAACATTTCTTTTGAAATCTAGACTTCTCAGGTTTATACTTAGAAACTCTTTCAAGATACCTTGATGCAAAATTACATATCTTACTGCAATAGAAACACTTAATAGGCAACTTTCCTTTATACTCACCTTGTCCTCTGGCTTATCTTTTCACAATCAATGCTTCCAACTCTTCTAGCTCTCTTTCTTCATCTTCAATCTGTTTCATCTCATCTTCATATTTGAATGTTTATTCTGGAACTTTCTACTAGATTATATCTCGCTTGGATTTTTCTGGATACAGTAGCTTTAGATGTAGATTCGGTTTTAGGAGTAGACTCACAAAATTCACTCAACTCAAATGCAACAAGTTTACCAATCAGTATATCTCTTGTCACATTTGTTACTGTCTTGAGCTCTTCAATAGCATGAGCTTTCATTTTGTAATAAGTAGGCACTAATTTGAGCACTTTAGCCACAATCTCATCTTCTTCCATAATTCCATCGACACATCTAATACCCATCACTACTTCATTTACTTTTTGAATAAAAGAAACAATGTTTTCATCTTCACTCATCTTCATGTTTTCCCATTTGCCTTTCAGACTTTGTAGCTTAGCAACTTTCACTTGTGCATCTCCTTCATTCAATGTTTCCAATTTATTCCAGATCTCATATGTTGTCTTCAGACCTATCACATTTGTCATCTTTGAATCTATCAAAGCACTTAGTAATTCTTCTATAGCCTTGATATTAGTTTCAACTTCTTTGATCTCATCAGGAGTAGTGGGACCATTCTGAGGAATATTATATTTTTTCTTTCTAATCTTCTAGAAAGGTTCACCAATGCACTTCAAATGACACTCCATTCTGAGCTTCCACATAGAGTAATTTGTACCATTGAATCTGGGACTATCCTTCTTGTATGATGCCATCTCGGATCACCTCAAGCTATTAAAATTATTTAGAGGAACCTGCTCTGATACCAATTGTTGGATAGACAACTGAGAGGGGGGTGAATCAGTTGTTATAGAATTTAAAACTTATCTTATTGTATCAACCTTTAATCTCGGATATGATAATTAATAGTGAAAGTAATAATCGACAACACATCAGAATCACACAACACCAATATTTTTGCGTGGAAACCCTGATAGGGGAAAAACCACAATGGAGGTTAATCCACAATTATACCTTGTTAAAAGTATAATTGAAATGAATAAGGAATGCACATGCATTCAAGCGCACTGCCTAGAGCTCATTGCTCAGAAGGGAAGGCTCACTGCCTTACATAAAACAATCAAATTAAATCCATCTGATGAGGTTAAACTAAGAAATTAGCTTCTACAAAAGCCTGATGACAGTTCTGATTAGGCATAGAAATACTTCTTCACACTTTTCACTGCACTCAAATGATTTGATCTTTATTTGCACATATCTTGTAACAGAATAATTATAGGAACTCAGAAGTTCATAACTTTCTCCAAACTTGATGTGCAACTCTGAAACTTTTGGAAAACATACTAGATAGGCTCAGCAACAAACCCTTTAATGCACGACTTTTGAATATCAATGTACACAACTTTCCACCATTATGATCTTCATAGCTTCACAAACTTCCTGCAACATACTTATTCTAATTTTCTCAATATCCTTGACATATACAGCCTTCAAAATAATCAATGCTAATAGTGTCGACATCAATGACAACCACATATCAGCAACACAACCATGGAATCCAACAAATATATGTAATGTACACTGTGGAGACAACTAGTTCAGAATATTATGTCATTTACATACAAATATGACAATGCCATGAATGAAATCTCCATTACAAAACTTAGACTTCTCCAGAAATTGAAACCAACACTTATTTATTTTCAAACCCTCTTACAAAGAGGTATTCTCATAAGACCAAAAAAATGAACAACTCTCCCCAACAAATGAAGCATAAAAAACATTTAAGGAAAAGGAAACCCTAAGTGTAAATCAAAACAAATATCTAGCAACAGATGAGCCATTAGATCAATAACTTCCTTCTGCTTGAAAAAAAGACCCGTTATGTACATTTTCCTGCCTCCTTCATTTTCTTTTCCCTGTTGCTGAAAAAATTGCTTTACCTGTGAAAACACTTTAATCTCCTTTTGTTTATATGCAACTAAAAATAAAATTGTTTTACCTGGGCAGTCACCATTTTATTTTACTTGTAACTCATGGTTTTCTATTTTACCGTGAAAAGCCTTTACATTCTCCATCGGGTTGTGGAAAAACTCATTCACCTATGTATTTAATTAAATTTCCCAACAACCAAATATTTTTCTTTATATGGTGAAGATTGTAATTTATTTTATATCAGGTTGCACAAAACATTTTACCCGTGCCTCTTTTATTTTTTGCATTTTACATTTAAAGTTTTTTGATTTTTTTAAATGTGAAAGCTCTTAATTCTTTTTGCATCGGGCTATGTAAAATTTTACCTGTGCCTCATACATTTACTTATTTCCATGAGAAAAAAAAAACCTTTAAACATTGCCCTTAACATTTAATTATTCCTCCTATGGCTTCATAAATTTTCACCGAGCATGAGAAAAGCTACGTGGAGCCTCCCCGCTCCCCCACCGAATGATAGAATATATTGATGGGTCCCCATGGGCTAGCGGATGATGGTTTATATTTTACCACACCATTTTATGCTAACTGTTGATTGAGCTCTCTTGTCCCAAGTGAAAACAATGATGCTACTTTTGACGGTTTCGTTGTTCTTCATACTTTTCTGTTGACATCGAGAAAATGTTTACAGTAGACAATATGAAACTCTATATTACTCTCACCAATTCCATGAGAACTTTGGCTTGCCATAGATGATAGTAGGCCAAATACACAAAGTGCGTTCACCAGCCCAGAGAATTCACGAAGAGCCCATGAGTAGCATGATTTTGTCTTCAAAGTGTTGAAGTTGAAAATTCTAGATTGCAATGCAATCATCAAAGCGTAGCATGTAAATTGAGGGAACCAAATGCACCATGCTTGACAACATTCTTTTACAAGATCGCCATTGCTCTATTCTTCACTTCCCTACTTTCCCGCCATCAAATGATGATGTCAGCATTTGCTCCCACGGGCAAGCAGGGAAGGCCTATTTTATCATGTGTTTGAGCTAAATACAACAGAAATCGAGTGAGTGCAAAATAGAATTTCCTTAAATGATTCTGATACATTTTCATTGCAAGTGCAATTTGTCCCATGCAAGGTGAACCAGTACTATGTTTACCCACCATCAAGCATCAAACAAATACGTTTCTTGCAGCAGGCTCATGTAGATGTGGTAAAAAATTCCTCTATAGTATCAAATTGATCACGTCCAGCTTGTTCTTTGGCCACCCCATTCATAGCACAGCCATTTCCTAATGTTTGTGTGTCAACACTTTACAATAAAACCCTCGAGCCTTCTCAAGATGTGTTTCCTCGCTCTTTGGATCCCTCCTCTCATTTCACAAAGCTGCAAAGTAATTCCAATTTCCAAGTGAAATTTCAACACAAGAATTCTTTGCATTTGATTCACTTTGTACATCCACAATTATTTCTTTTTCCTAAAGCCAGTCACTATTTTCAATTCCATGCTAAGCCATGGCTGCAAGTAGATATGCATCCACATTATTAGGAAACTTGAACAAGGTCAGCCTGTGTAAATGATTTTCCTTTTCAGAATCATGTAGCTATTCAAACAACCTAGCAAGGATAAATAGTGTTGTGACTTTATCCCATGGTAGCTCAAGTGAAACCCCAGACTGCACAGTCAACATGTTGCTCTATAATTTTAGCAAGGTCTTCCCTTTAGGATACCATCAACCCTTAGCTTCAAATTCTGACTTTTCATTGTGCTTTGTTCCTCATAAGGTCTTCACAGTACAAGTATATGACCCTTTTGTTCTTTAAATGGAAATTTTCATTTCATCTTCACATACAAGCCATAGCTCCCACTTATTATCTCTTTTCCATGAAGGTCTATAGCTATTGCAAACTCCTTTGATGACCATACAATTTTATTTTTGTTGATTCTGCAAGTTGTTCAATATAAATTTGTTCATTGAAAGATTGTTGACATGGATATGAATTTTCCCTACTTCTATGCCTCCTTTTGACTTTGTGAGTTGTCATGAAAAGGCTCATTTTATTGTTGTTATCACCTAGCCTTATGCTCTTCCCTCATCATTAAGACTTTGATGGAATCTTATTGATATATAAGGATTGCCCCTGATCATTGTTTCTTCACTATCATCCATTTGACTATTATTCCTCCTCAAGGACTAACATGATGAATACCAGGTTTGCTGCCTTCTAATAATTTATATCCTCTTGAGGTATTTTTATGCCTTTAATGTCCTTGTTGAGTATTCTTCTTTACTATCAAGTGCACAACCATTGTTGCCTGTATTATGTTGATCAAAAACTAATCTCTTCCGTATAGTACTAACATGCCCTTTCATGATGTATGTCTTCTATGATTTAAGCTTTACTATGAGTATCAATTCTCATGAAACCTCTATTATGGCATGACCATCATCACTAGTCCTCCTTAAGTCTATTTTTTTGCATAAGAATTGTTCTTTTACATCTGCAACAATAATGCCTATATTTTTACCTCATATGATCACTTGGTGCTATCCTTATGTATAGACTATCTTCATCTCTACTTCTAGGCCTTGTGGAAGGTATGACTATCCTCACTAAACACATGATCATGCATTGTGGACTCATTTTAATCATCTATATCTGGCTTCATGACCTGGTATTTTATCATCCTTATGATTATCCTCTTTGGCATAATTGCATTAGGGCTACACACAGACTCAATATGTAAACAAAATCAAAGCTCTGCCCTGGTGAAAGGGATTGTAACCACTTGGGACAGCTATGAAGTAGCCCATTGTCAGAGAAATATCACTCAATAAGAAATCAGATGAGTTAGTCACTACATCTACATCTCTGCCTGCCAATAAAAAGGTTATGATTGATTGATTTCGAATCATTGTAGCAAACAACAGTTGCAAAATTTGAGAGCTCCATCACATCCCTCATGGGTCACAGTTTGTTATGCTAAATGGCGTTCTGTCATTAACACATTATTTTAATATTTCATGTTATGAAGTAAACATGTGTATGTGATTGATTTATTTGATTAGGAATTATTATACGTGTTTTATTATGCTATGTATTTGTGTATTGCATATGGTTTAATCTTTTAGTTTGGAAATTAGATCATCATTGTATTTAATTAGCATACATCCATGTGTGTTTATTAGATCATGATAGCATCTAATCTAAACATACATCCATAAGTATAACATCCATCACATAATCGTACATGAAAGTAAAAACATACACATAAAATGAACACCATGACATCGAAACCAATATCTCATGTATATATATATATATCAAATGTGTATCATGTACATGTATCACACCTCTATATCTAGCCCCTAGGAGCATGACTCCCTGAGCCCTCTAGACCTAGTGGTGATGGAGGTCGAGGTTGGACTATGGTGGCAAAGTGTGACCCTCAGATCTCTCCCCACAACTTTGCAACCTCCATCTGCATTTATGCCTTCCACTCCCAGCTTTTCTACAACTCCTCTTGAAGCTACTAAATTTGGGGATCTGCAATTTGCCTCATAACTACCACCTACCCACCAAGGTCATCAAGTTGTCTTTGTAGAGTGCCACATTCCCTTTCAACACTCTCAACTCACTTCCTTTCCTAGCCTCTCTCGATAAGGGTGGTACATAGTTTGATCACCTGTTGATCCCACTACTTGATCATAGCAATTACATCGGTGGTCCTCTGAACAATCTTGAATTGCACCTCCTTGTACACAATCCTCAGAACAACAACATGCTCAAATAGATGAGTTTTTCACCTCGCTAAAGCTAGTTTCTATGCCTCGAGGATGCTCCCCTAGATTGGCATAGTCGAGGCCACCTTAGAGATACATTGCCCAATGAATTTGATCCAATCCTATGTTTTTTTTGCAACCATGGAGTAGTAGACACTATCATTAACCGATGATATATCAAAACATGATCATAGACATGAAATGAAGTTGAAATATTTAAATGAAATCACATGAATCACTCTCATACCTGGGTCCCCAGCCTACCAATGTGGATCTAGGGGAGGTGCGATGCTAGGACCATTGTTTAATGTTGCTACTATTATTTCCAGGACACTAGTTGTTGTAGGTTGTGCCTCTAAGACTAGGATGGGATCTAGAGGATATGAAAGCCTCCATCGCTGCCTCATCCTCTCTAATATTCTATATGTCGCCTCTTCCCACTGGTTGTCATTGTTGCTGCCTTGGTCCTCTCCTTTTCCTCCTCCTACTGCTCCTACCTACCCCTGTGCACTGGCATCACACTTGGGGGAATCTGTTGGGAAAATATGGGCAAGACCATGTGTAGCCCACTAGGTTCAAAATCCACACACAATCCCAACATCATCCACAAGCAACATCGAAGGTTGATCATCGTTATTCAACTCATTTTCGTTGGCAACAATGTTTTCTATGGTCAAACGATGATGATCGCCTAGTATAACTACAAGACCTGGTTGCTCACGCATATTTCAAGGGGTTGGGGGAATGGTCTACAAAATTTTGAACTGGCAAGTGACCCTATGCCAATAATATAGTATAATAACATAATCTATATGGCTTGCTAGGAAATGATCACATTGCATATGTCGTAATTTTCGCTTGTCAGAGGGCCATTTCGTACCTCGATATGGTCACTACTTAACATCATTAGATTGTAATGTATCAAATTGTAATTGCCAAAATTGTAAATCTCCAAGTCTCCAATCACGTACCAATGGGTACACATGGGCCATCAGTGTACCAAGGGTTGCCCCCTGAAGATACTTGATTGGCTGGGTGCAAGTGATATATGCAAAGGCCCAAACATGTAGGAGTGTGCAACTTGTGAGGATCCTATACTCATAATGTAGATACCTTCTCAACTCATGGTACAAGTGAGCGAGCATGATGTGACCCAACACAAAAATGGTTCATCTCTCCTCCATCTCTCAAATAGTGTTGATGAGGCCCCCATGCAAGTGTAAGCATCACCCATCCATGGTAACTCAAAGGGTAACTATAACTGCCATTACCCTCCTTAGTAGTGGGACTACCACCCATTCGTGCTCAAACCACCAGATGTAGATGTAGTCAGTGGTGTCATTGAGGTCTGTGTATGATGCAGAGCAAGAGGATTCACAACTCAACATTCCATTTAATTCACAACTTTCATAAAATTAATCATCTCAAAGAATTATTAAGTGCATTCTAGATCATAGTGTAATCATTCTCATAACAACCCACAATTCAATGCAACAAACAGTCATTAATAACTTCTATAAAACAAATAATGAAGCAAATCCCTTCAGTGAGATTTCAAATCACATAAGTACAGACCTTCCTTCCAATTTTTATGAAGATCCAACGGTGGAAAATAAAGTTATTGCATTTTTCCCAAAACTGCAAACCCTAGGCAGTGTTCAAACCTGCCCTCACCAAAATAATCATAACTTCCACAAAACTCAATGAAATTCAATGAGACAAAAATAATTGGAAACTAGAAACAGAGATATTTCCATAAATATATGATAATCCATTATTTGAATCCATACCAGTCTGTACAAATCACAACTTCAACCTAAAAACAATGTAGAAATCATAAAATGCACACCAAACTTGAGGTTGCCATTCATCAAACTCCAAAATAATGTCTCCAACCTCTCCAACCTCTCCAATTCGAGTTTTGGAGGGTGTAATTATAAATTTACAACCAAAACCAACTATTTTCAACCACCTTTTAGTTAGTTTGTTGACAAAACACTTTAATGACACTTTTGACAAGTTGCTTGACAACTTTCTTGAGCAACTTTTACAATTTTTACAATATGGAACAACTTTAAACATTATTTGACAAATGACTTCAAATATTACTTCCTAAGACTCAAACACCTATAAAATGGTTTGATAAACCTTATTATAAGATTCAATACATAAAATAGAGCAACTATTTACAAATGGCCTCATGGATGCTTGAAAGCAACTTGGTGCTCTTGCACCAGTGTACCCCATGTAGTGTTGATGCCCCTCTAGCACCTCTTGAGGCGAGTGTGTGTCATCATGATCCACCCACCATCTATGGATGGGTAGGCCAGTGATCCAATATATGTCCTCCAAAGTAACCATCATCTCTCCTAACAATAGGTGGAAAGTGGAGGTCATGACCTCCCAGTGATCCATGAGTGCCATCAACATGGGCAGATGATATAACATGTCAAGAAGTGTGTAGACCCACCATAGGCCTACCTTCCAAAGATGATCTTAGTCATCAGGATGCATTTGGATCACTTTATCTCACAACATCCTGATCATGCACCCGCCTCTATGCTGGCACATCTCAATTCAAGCCTACAAAACAGAAGTAAATTCTACATCAGATCTATTTACATCAAATAAATTCTAACTTCTACATCAAATATTTTTCTAAGTGACCTTTGAGATAGAGGTGCGCCATGCAAACATCTGTGCAGTGCACTACTATTCAATTTTGTCTGCCATGAAATTCTCCTTGATGATGGTGTGCTTGGTGAATAACAATGCAATAGAAGGTTGTCAACACACTGTTGGGACGACAATGTGTCAATTGGATGCCTTCATGTTGGTTGGATGCATGCACTACGATAAAATTAAAAACATAAAAAAATACGATAAATGGCAAGCATCAATTTGGACATACTTCATCGACCTTGTCATCCTGGGCTATCACTCAACATAGCTACTCAATCCTTGGCTCCTCAAAATCTCATTCACGAGGCATTTTGCTGACTTTTCTCTCATAAAATACAACAATTTTCTCATAGTGAATAGTGAAATTAACCCTTGTGTGGGCCCTCCTAGGTATATATATAGGCCCTTTGGAGCCCATTTTTCTCAATGAACATGGTCATTCTATTTTTCCTATTTTCACCCCACCTAGTTGGGGGGAAAAATAGGAGGGATCATATACTCACTTCTTCATCATATTTTTCTTCTGAACCACCAAATTTTTCTTGAGCATTCTTCTCGCCTTGGTAGCTTCTTCCAACTTTTGAGTTGATCTATATTTGAGTTTTGTAGAATGGAACTTCACTCTTGATGCTAAGGTTTCTCATTGAGCTTGATCGTTAGGGGCATCGCCTGTATTCACCTGCTTGACTCTATGGCCTCTATAGTAACCTTTTGGCACGTAAATCTATAAAAATTTCAAAAAAATTAGGCTTGTACTAATGTTCTCTCTTCTACTTTATTGTAGTTGATTTTTTCTCAAAAATTAGCTCACTAAAGTGCCCAAGAAGAATTTAATGTAAAATTGCACCATGTGACAATATCACATTTGCTCACTTGCCTCCTGCATTTATGCCTAACTACATTTATGAAAAGAACTTTATGTTTTAGAATTTCATGATTTCAACTCCATAAGGACCAATGATGAAGCGACAATAGTCTACCACCTTATTTCTCATAAAATTATGAGTTGGATGCTTGTGCACATGGACATTTGTGCAGTGTGCTAGCATCCTTGAGCTTTGTGATTTCAAATGATGAATCTCATAATCTTGGCTCATGACGTGTGTCTTCATGGTAACGGCTCTTCTCACCCATGCAGCTTAACAAAACTCTCTTTTTTCACTCTCATTTGGAAGCATTCTCATGCTCTCTCACTCCAACTTGCTTCCCTCTTCTACATCATGATTCTATGATGAAGGTCAGTCAGATTGAAGTCTCACCAATAGCCAAATATCTCTTGGAAGAAATCAACGTCATGTCTATCAAGCCAAGAGGGAGCCATAGACTATTAGTATTTCTCTTGTTCTCTCTTGTCTATTTGCTAGCATATTTATTGTGTCTCTATTTTGTGATACAAGTTCTCCTTCATAGTAGGGTTTTCTTTTATCACTCTTGTGTTTATTTTGTGATATAGGTTCTCCTCCATAGTGGTGTTTTCTTTTATCACTCCTATGTCTACTTTACTTTGTGTCTTTTATTCTCTCTATTTATCTGGCTATTCATGGAGGTGGGAACACCAAAATGGGGGTTTGACTAAGGCAGGCCCCAAAACAACCCTTACACTTCCTCATTCATCTTATGTGTTGGTTGCTCGTGTGAAGATTTTGAGGGAGGCTTTGAAGCACATTACCTCTTGTAAGTTAATACCTTGCCCTCATTTTCATTTATTCGCATTCTTGCTCTCTGTCAATTTAGTAGAATAAAAAATCCTCTAATTTTGAGTAGTTAGTAGATTCCTTGAGTTCTTTGCAAAAGGTTTAGTCCCCTATTGTACAAGATGATAACGCGTCTCTGAGACGACAGTATTCCACACTGTCATCCCACTCCCGTGTAAACATCCATTGGCTGAGAGCTTATCCTCTTGTCCCAAAAATCTTAGTAATCTACTCTTTTTATCCTTTATTTGTGATTGTTCTGAAAACTTTGTTTTAAGCAAAAAAAATCAATCTCTTTCATCTTGATCATTTCAGTTAGTCTTGAAGTAGTATTGAGGTGACCAATGGTAATTCACTCCTATTGTGCAATTTTTGCACACATGCCCCACTGAAAGCGAGGACCCTCTTTTTCTTTTGCATCTCTGAACCTTGGCTTTGTCAATTTCAGTTTTGCTCTTCTTGGGAGGTTATTTTGGGATTAATTCAAAACTTGGTTTGATGAAGGCAATATTCTGAGGCTCTAGGGGCTCTTCAATTGTCTTGAAAATTGGAAATGAGGATTTTGAAGTGAATTTTCAATGTTATGTGTAAATATTTTTGCACCAATGGATAAAGGACAAAATATTAGGCCAAATTGTTTTTTGAACTTTTCAAAAATTCCTTCTAGAAAAAAAGTTATGAGGTTTAGGGGATTTTGACCTTGCTTGGAATTTCGGGATTTTCCTCCCTGAGAGGAAATCCCCGAAAATTCTTTCAGGCCCTCAAAATCCCGAAATTTCCTTTTTTAGAAAATTTCTTCAAGCCCTCAAAACCAAATTTTTAAAAATGGAAATTTCTTTTTGGAAAATTCCTTCAAGCCCTCAAAATCTCAAAATTTTCCAAAATGGAACTTTTTTAAACGAATTTTTTCCCAAAATGCAATTTAAAAAATAAAATTAAAACCTCTAAAAATGGAAAATTTCCGAAAATGGAAAGTTTCCATAAAAAAATGTAAGGTTATTTTTAAAAGGGCAAAATTGTATTTAAATTTAATTTGGATTGGATTTTGACATGTGAGATAATAATGATGATATATGTTTTTCAGGATTAAATAAATCAAAAAAGGGGGACTTGCATATGGATTTGTGCCAAGAGGGAAAATCTAGAAAAGTTCAAGTCAAATATTAAAGTGGGGTCTACATAAGAATCTGTTCCACCAACTATATACCAATTGGAGAGGTGCATTTAACAAGAAAAGACATGTGAAGTTGTATTTATTCTCCAATGAGGATTTTCTCAAAATTAATGTCATTGGGCCATAATGCAACTGAATGCAATTGATTAGATGATGATGTACCATAAGCTCCCAAATTAAATGTAACAATTGGATGCTTCTAGAAGTGTAATTTATGTCATTGGATGAATTAAATCCTGGCCATTGGTTCAAAATGTAATTTTCTATAAAAGGCCAGTGCCTTCTCATTTGTAAGGGGTTAGACTAGGTTAGAAGAGTTGATTAGAAGTTGTAGAAGACCAGAATTGGCAAGTAGATTTCAGAAATTAGTTGTAGAAGAGGAGAGAGACTGGAAATTGTTATGTAATGTTGAAGAAGTAATGCAACTGAGTTGTTGATTTGGCAAAATCTGTATTTACCTTTGACAGTTTATGGTTTCTTGTTCTCAATTCTCAGTGTTAGATGTTAGATGCTAGTTTTTCAGATCTTTCATGTCAATGGTGAAATGTTAATGATGTTGATCGATCTCCAGTCCATACTTTTAGCAATTTTTTGATTGTAAGTTGCTGTGTAAAGTTAGTCTGGGCCTTATTTTGTGCTAAGTTCAACTGTGGATGCTTTTTTACATTGCGCCATTTACTAGATATGTGGATGAATGTTCATAGTCTAAAAATCTTCAATTTCCTTAAAAGATTGCACCATTTTTGTGGAGTTGTGGGCTTGTCCTTGATCAAGCAGAGATTGGTTTTATTGGGGATCTGTCCATTTGCAACATTCATCATTGTTGTGATTGATCTTAGGTGTTAGAATTAGGGTCTCTCTGAAACCCTCATCTCTTTTGTTATTTATTTTGAATCTGGGTTAGTTTTAGGATTAAAAGCATCACCATATTGTTGCATCTGATGAAAGTACACTTCCAACATTCTCCATTTGTAAGGTCCCCTTGTGATTACCAACATTTCACATTTTATCACTGAGTTGTTTTGTTGCATTGTCAAGACCTGACGACTGAGAGACCTCGGGGTTATCTCTTTTCCAATAGAGATTGACCTTTCAAGAGAGAATGGATATCATATTATGTCTGATTTTTTGTTGTGCAGAAAACACCATCAACAACTCCCTTTAGACCTTGTTCATCTTGGGACTTGAGAGTAGTGAATCCCCTCCCTCACACCACCAATAACTGCCAATATTAAATAAAGTGATGAAAAAGTAAATGCTCCACCCTTAAAGGGTAGAGACAACTCATCACTTTATCTCCTATGATAAATTCACCTTTTTATCCTAAGAAATTTTAATAAAAGTGTAGGAAAAACCCATAACTAAGAGAAAATAAATTATCCCACTAGGAAAATAAAAACTTACACAAATACCCCCCTTAAGAACAACTTAGGAGGATCTAAAAGATGATGGGTCCTGAAAAATGAGGCCATGTTAGGTACCCATGTACATATCAAAATTCCCCACAAAAGAATAAAAAGCCACCCCCCCTAAAAAAAGAGAGAGAAAACCTCCTAGAATAGAGAGAGAAGAAGAGGACTAAGTAGCCCCCCACAAAGAGGACACCAACCGCACCCCAAGAAAATATCACAAATGAAGGAACTTGCTCTCAGTGAAGGGTTTGGTAAAGATGTCTACAGTTTGATTTGATATCAAACAGTACTTGAGATCAATAATATCTACATGAATTAGCTCCTGAATGTAGTGCATGTAGATCTTAATGTGCTTGGTCCATTGATGATGGACCAAATTATGGGAGATCTAAATTGCACTCTAGTTGTCACAAAATATGACCGTGGGCTTCCAGAAGGGAATTCCAAACTCAGTGAGAATGTTTTGAAGCCAAATAGCCTTAGTAGTAGCATTAATTGCTCCTTGATACTCAACCTCTATAGATGGTAGAGCAATAGTAGACTAATTTTTGCTTGACCAACAAACTAGACCAAAACCAAGGGAGAGGAAATACCCTGAAGTAGACTTGTGATCTTGAGAATCGCTTGCCCAATCTAAATTTGTGTGTCCCACCAAGTCAAAATCCACACCTATTGCATAGTGAATCCCATAATTGTGAGTGTCCTTGATGCAATGAAGAATATGCTTAGTTGATTTCTAGTGTAGCTCATGTGGCTCTTGCATTAATCAAGAGACCATGCCTAAAACATATGAAATGTTGAGTCTCGTATGAGTTAGATAGATGAGACTACCAACAAGATGTCGATATAAAGTATCATCCACCAAGGGTGAAGAACACTTAGCCTTAAGTTTTACTTATGATAGAAATGGAGTCAGTGTAGGCTTACAATCAATCATGTGAAACCTGTGGAGCATAACAACTACATAATTGGGTTGTGCAAGAGAGATACCTGAAGAAGACTGAGTGATCTCAATCCCCAAGAATTAGTTCAATAAGTCCAAGTCTGACATCAAAAATTGATCATGAAGGGTGGATTTCACTGCCCAAATGGTGGATGACTGACTTCATATGATCAACAAGTCATCAACGTAGAGAACTAGGAAGGTGTGAGTATCATCCTATTGCAAAATGAAGACATTAGGATCATAATGACATCAAGTGAACCCAACTTTCAAAAGGAAGAGTCCACCTTGGCATACCAAGCCTAAGGGGCCTACTTGAGTCCATAGAGATACTTTCAAAGAAAGCACACAAGTGAAGGATCTTGAATGAACCCTTGTGGCTACTCCATGTATATCTCCTCCTGAAGATCATTGTGAAGAAAAGAACTCTTCACATCCATCTGATGAACTTCCTATCTGTGTTGCAATGATAATAAGGACAAGTCAGAAGGAATTCATTTTGGTGACTAGTGCAAAATTCTCAGAGTAGTCAATCCTAAGAACTTGGGAGAATCCTTTGGCAACTAAGATAACTTTATGCTTGTCAACCGACCTATTTGCTACAAATTTTGTTTGATAGACGCACTTGCATCCAAAAAAAAAAAAAATTCCTTTAGGAAGTGGGTCAAGACCCCAAGTGTGGCTCCTCCCCAAGAAACTAAAATCTTCCTGCATTGTTGCATCCCACTTGAGGACACCAAAAGCTTCTTAAAAGGATTATGGATTAGAAGTTATGGCAAGAAAGAAATGTGGAGCATTCTAAAATTGTGATTGTGTTCTACTATGATTTGAAGGTTCCCTTTCCCAATCCCTTGCTAAATAGAATGTTTGTTGAGCCCAAAGAGGCCCTATGACTAGAGAAGGAGGAGCGTTAGGAGGGTAATTACCATCCTCTGAAGGTGGGTTATATGAACTCTCATCATAACTATCATCATTTGGAGTGGAGGAAGAAGACTCCTCATCACAATTGGAAGGATTATGATCCTCTAAAGAACTAGCATCATGATGTAAGGGATTCAATCTGATGGTGGTAGGAGAAGTGTCGAGACAAGGACTAGAAGGAATCTCCTCAAAACAAACACTCCTCTCAATGAACAACTCATGTGTAGTAGGATCAAGAAGCAAGTAGTCTTTGATATCATTTGGGTATCTAAAAATATGTAAGGATTTCTTTGTAGATCCATAGCCTTACGTTTCTCTATTAGAATGTGGGCCCTTGCACTAGAGCCAAATACTCGAAAGTGCTTAAGTAAGGGTTTCCGACTAGTCCAAGCTTGAAAAGGAGTTACCCCCTTCACAACTTTGTGAGGAACGTAGTTCTAGATACAAAATACATAATTAATGGCTTCTACCTAAAAAGGTGGTGCCAAAGACTTGGAGTAAATCATACAATTGGCCATCTCTTTCAAGGATTGGTTCTTTTTTTCTATAACTCCATTCTATTTAGGATTGTAGGGAACTATATGTTGCAAATCCATGCCTTCTATTATCTAAGAGAAGAATTGGAAGAATATCTTTATGAAAATTTGGTCTAACATTTGTGAGCCTAAGAAGGCTTGCTTTAGATGGTTATTAACTCTACAAAGGTTACCTATTAAATGCAAAAATGTTGACATTGAACTTTGCAACTTGTGTAGGGTACCTCAAACAATTAATCATGTTTTTTTAATCTCTATGCAAAAGAAATATGGCATTTGTTTTGTGATAGAATTAAAATCTAGGATAATTATGGGGGAATCAATTGGAAACTAGTTATTATGGAGCCCAATTTTGATTTGGACAAAGAATATGCTATGTTTAGGTTATGCTTATCTAATGAAATTTTGTGGCAAGTGTGGATGGCAAGGAATGAAGAGAAATTTGGAGGATCCAAAAGGGTGCTTACTGAGTATGCAAAAGGACTCATTTATTGTAATGTTGTAATGTAGATCACTCTGATAATGGAGGTGTCAAAGGGGAAATTTTTTTTAGGCTACTAAGTGATGGCTTTGTTCACATCACACATAATGAGGTCAAGTTTTGTCATACATGGCAACATGGCCAACCCAACCTATCTACTTTAATGAAGGCCTTGGAATAGTTTCAAAAGGAGTTTAATAAAAATTTAGATCAAACCCACATGGAACCCACCGAGGAGGAACTCATGGCTATTGAAACTCTATTTAGACCAAAGAGAAAGAACACATAACCAAACGACTAATATGATGATGAATCTGGAAGGGTTTTGTCTAAAAATATGCTCGCTAAAAGAGTTGTGATAATATAGCTTTGTAAATAAGTATTTATGTTGTCATTGTTGCTTGGGATCTTATATGTATCCATGTAAATCATGATGTAGTAGATTGTCAACCAATAGTCAGGGGTGGAAAGACAGAAAAAATGCAGTTATTATGATTATTACTGGTGTAGACACTTAAAAATGTCCTGAATGATATTACACATTTGAATTTGAAATATTAACATCGCTTCATCGAGATATAGTTTATGTAGTGATGAAAGGATTCAACATGATATCAATAATAACTCTACGCCATTGGTTCTAGAGTTGAATACTCCTAACCCTCTCATTTAATTTTCAATTATTTATTGCAATTATCAACCCATTACTATTATCTAAGTTAATTGTGTGCTTGTTATTTGAATTTTATTTAATTAACATATATACTTTAAAAAAAATATGCATTTTCTTACACTAGGCTATAACTCAATTAGTGTGTAGATGAGAGGGGGAAATCTTGTTGATTCAACATTTTTGCTTCAATTTTATTACTTGAGAAATTGGCATCTCAACTTTGGCACTAGATAAATGAACCTTCCACAACCCCCTTCATAGTTATGGTTAAAAATGCATTATGGGAAACAAATTCATAAAATCTAGAGATCCAAGAAGAGGAATTGTTAACTATTACACTATCATTATTATTTGTGTATGAGCGTGAATTTGCACCCCTAATGCAAATTCCCCTTTCACCCCTTTACACTTTAGAAAACCAAAAGCAGAGGTTTAATTCCACTTAAGCCCGCTGCTTGCATTCCACTTGGCACCATGTTTGTGTGTCGGTGGGGGCATTTTTTTTGAGGACACTCGCTTGGTGCGCAGATGTCTGTGAGGTGCGCTTACGTCCCTAGCATATTCCTACGGTTGGATTTTGCAGAGATGTTACACTTTCGATTGGAAGTCGAAGTGTAACGCCCCTCTTTGGTTGGCCGACTCGAATATGGTCATTTTTCATCTTCTCCTTTATATTCTCGCTCCATTCATCCATTCTCAAGTTTTGAACAAGTTAGCATACTCTCTCCATGCTTTGAGCATTCATTTTCAATCTTTGGAGTAGCATTCTTCACTCCATTGCAGCAATCTACCACTACATCACTCTAATAGTGTGAATGTAGGACAAACACCATTGCAGCAGAGGTTTGAGTTCCTCTCATTCACTCCTCCATAAGCCTTGAGTGCTTTAGATGGAGGTGGTAAGCTCCTTTCATCTCCTCTATCGTATTTGGTTGAGTAAGCACATACTATTTTGTAGTGTTTCTTGCATACATAGCTTGTATTTCCCTTCTTTATCATTATTCCTATCATTATAAACTTGGTTGTCCATGGAGGTGGAAACACTAAGACAAGGGTTTGACTGAGGCAAGCCCCTAAATAGCCCCAACACTTTCCCTTTTTATGTGTGTAGGTGGAGAGATCTCAGAGCAAGTTGCGAGAGGATTATTCTACGAAATTATCTTCATCACGCTTGCGGTAATATACCTTTTTTATCATATCAGTATTTATATTTATTTTTTCTTATTCTTATTCTTGTTCTTTACTTCCCGAAACTAATAAACTAGAATGTTAAGCCTTTTTTGGGATTCCAACCTTGTCTCTCTAGTTTTGTAGCCATATAGATGCCATCACACCTACGAGACGCCAGTGTACCACATCCTCCCAGAACTACGCTATTGTCCTCAGACAAAGAGCTACCTGAGACGTAGAGTTGACTCTAGAAAGTGACTCATCTAGTCTCCCTTCACTTCTCGAGATTGCAAAGTGATCAAAGGACACATAGTCTTCACCATTCTCATCCCTCCTATCCTAACTGTCCTTTAAACTGAGGTAAGTTAGGTCATCCTTTCCACTCTTGGCCTTTCATGGCTTGGGGCCTTGCAGTGGTTCGTCCCCCTCTCTTACATTTTTGGTGAACCCGACGCGAACCATTTTGGTTTCATTTTGCGATACTGAAAGTTCCTTTCCTCGTATCCTAGGAGTGTTGTAGGTGTGCGTCTTGTGAGGCTTCCGCCTCACAACCCAACTTGTGTCCCCTAGTAGGCATAGTTGGAAGGTTCCAAAATTATTGCATAACAGAACCTTAATTAGGTCACTACTTTATCTCGTAAACCTTAGGAGGCTCTGTAGAAGTATTGTTTGGTGTGTGTGATGGCCTCTTTCCTAAATCAACATGTTTCCTCTACATAGACTATGAGTAGTGGTACAAGCATAACCTTTACTTCATAGGACCTGCCGATGGGCTTCAATAGAGATCCATCTCCTCTTTACATTCCTGCGAGGATAAATGAGAATACTGTAGCAGGTGTTCTCATTGATCTGGCATCTCAAGTGAATATCATAACTGAGGAGATCATGTTGATTAACTTCTTGCATAAGGATGGGTATGTGCACCTGAAAGTACCATCCGCACACACGAGGGACTTTTTGTACCTCCTATAGGGAGTATTGTCCTATTGGTCCTTGTTGGACCTAAATCTGTAAGCCTTAAGTTTGACATCATCCCAAGGTCTGAAGTCCTCAGAGTGAAGCTAGATATCCCCTGGCTAGTAGTTATGAAAATAGTTCCCTCAGTTATACACAAATGTCTGAAGTTTTTTCATGGAGGTTTGGTACACATTGTCCATGACACTGGTTGCATGTGGTAGCTATACCTTAGATTAATTTTGGCCTGCATACCTTGGTCCTCTCCCACCTAGGAAGGACCTCCTACACTGCATGTATCAAAACTATAAGAAGGGGTGTGCTATGCCAAAAGTGAGATACCCTTCGTCGCCTTATGTTGTTTCACATAGAGCTTTTCTGAAAGCTGATAGTGATGCCGCCAAGGCACATAGAAGAGAAGAAGAGAAGAGGTCTCGAGATCCTCCTTCTTCCTCTTCCGCTATTCAAACCGATACTTCCTCTCGCCTTGTCACGGTACCATCTGCTTTTGTCTCACTTTTGTGAGAGAATCCTATGGTGCTCACTTGGTGAAGGGCCAAGCGTCTTGCATTTGAGCTTCTTGTCTTACCCACAGAGCCTAGGCCAGTTTGATATGGTAGACAGAAATCCCCCCATGGGGACTCCTCTTTGTCTTAGCCTTTGTGGCCTCCTATTGTCTTTGTTCCTAAAACAGTAAATGGGAAGACACTCCCATGGCTGAGTAGGAGACTTTTGTCCCTTCGCAAATCCTGACTTCTGATTCGAATAGCCATAGAAACTGCCTTGCACGTTAGCGCAAGCGCCAGTGAAAGGCTCTCCTAGCTAAGCAAGCCTCCTTACAGAAGGAGGAAGAGAAGACAACACCTCCTGTTGTTTCTTCCTCTTTCCCTCCTTCTGTCTCTAAATCTCTTATGGCTCCTGCTATGAGCGTACATGTGCCTAGAAGGGTGCAAGTGTTCATCACTCCTTTGGCGGAGCCGCCCTTGTTGACTTTCATCTTGGATGTCTTGCCTTTCGCAAAGCCCATGGACATGGTGAACACTTTGGTGGTATTCAATGCAGTTCCCTCCTCTTCTCCCTTGACCCTCCTTATTTCATCTATGGGGAGCTCACCTCCTTCGATGAAGACTAAGGTAGAGCATGGTCCCTCCAGCAATGGAGGACATAAGAAGATCCCACCTTCTTTAAAAGGTGGCCCCAAGTTGACTTGTTATGTCCTAGTAACGGAACCAATCCTGACCTCCCTTGAGTTTTTCACCACTCCCGAGTCTCTCGGTGAGCCGAGCAGTGAACCTCGGGTGAAAACTCCTCCCTTTCGCCAAGGTGAAGCATGGAACTCCTATTAAGTTCATTTTTAACTCGATGGATGAAGTTCTAAGCTTTTCAGAGATCTTTGCGAAGTTGTTGACCTTGGACCCACAAGAGATGAGCGACAAAAACCTCACCGGTCCCTCTACCTTGGCCCTTGTTGCGAGAGGATCGGAAGCTCCTCCCCTTAACATTACACCATTGCAAGTTCATCATCCTTCCTATGATGATCTAGAGTGGGAAGTTGACGACGTCTTGGTTGACCAATGTTAAGGGGAGACCCTTTTCTTGATCTTTACATTAGATGTGTGTATGTGTTGTGATGTGTTCCCCTATAATGGTGCTATATGTGCCTAGATGGCCCTTGTCACCCCTGTTGGTGTTGGGATACAGGCGTGGTGTTTGTATTGCAAACCTTCTTCTACATGTATCTCTATTCTTCCATGTTTGTGATTAACTTTCGGTAAATTGGGGATGATGCAAAGCATCAGGAGCATTTAGGCCTCCTTCCATGTTGACCCAATTTTTTATTTTTACTTTGTCTTTTGTGCATTCTTCCTGATCTGATTAGGGATTGATGATCTTTCGCCTTTTTCCATGGTTACCTAATATATATGAATAAATGAATATCTGACCCCGCATAACCAAATCCCCTTGTTCCCTTTGTGTGTGAGTTGTCTTCTTTACCTTTCTCTTTCTCTCGCCTTTTCTTGAGTTGTCCCTTTCATGTGCGAAAATGCCTCTTCTACATTACTTGGTCTTTCGAAAATGCATTCGTTGCCAAACGAATCTTTTCTCAGAAGACTCCTCACACACTTCTTTGTTAGAATTGCATTCTCAAATTGAAACGTTAACAGAACATGTTTCCTTCATCAGGGGCTCGTAAAGAAAGGACTTGGTAACCCTCCTCTGAAGCGAGAATGGTCTTAGTCTTCCCCTCGTAGGAGCACATCTCCTTCCTTTCAAATTCCTTGATGAAGTGAACATCTTTCAAAAGGATTCCCTGGTGATAAATCGATTTGAGAAGGAAGACAATAGCTTCTGAACAATGTGTCCCTTGAGTGGACCCCTCTATTTCACATTGGGTTCCCAAGGGACCCCTTCTAAAGCTTTCAACAAGTTCTATGGCATCTAGCTCAGGGGCAGCCCAACTAAGTCGGTTTCATTTCTTTGCATCTAGTCTGGCGGTAGCCCAGCTAGACCTACTTTGAATCCTTACATCTAGCTTGAGGGCAACTCGACTAGACCGGCTTCACACCTCGACGTCAGTTCAGGGGCAGCTCGACTAGACCATCTTTGTATCTTTACGTCTAGGTTGGGGCCAACCCGACTAGACTTCACCTTTCAAACAATGTGTCGCTTGAGTGGACCCTCCTTCCTTTTGAAGGGTTCTTAAGGGACCCCTTTGAAAGTCTTACAACTTAGAGATGGTCTGCGTGACTATTCATTCACTGGCCTGTGCAGTAGATTCCTAGCGTGTTCTATCTGCGGGTAAACATGTCGCCATCTTTGACTCTATGGAGTCCCTGTTACTCGGTCTCCCTCATGTGAGAATTCTTGGGGGATACCTTCCTTATAGTTCTGTGGGTCTGTAAGGCGCTCTACTCGATCTCCCTCATGTAAGAGTTCTTGGGGGATACCTTACAGTTCTGTGGGGTTGTAAGGTGCTTTTCTTGGTTTCCTTCATGTGAGAGTTCTTGAAGGATACCTCCCTTGCAAGACCGTGAGCCTAGAAGGCACTTTCATACTTTAGCTTTGTGGTTCTACGGAACTATGAAGTCCTCTCTTGCACTTTCGGGTTCACCAGATTGTGCTCTACTTCCTTGTCGGTTCAGGTATACATCTCTTACTCAGTTACTTTCTTACTACTCTACTTTACCGAAGCACTCATCAGTACTCATGCTCGCTGAAGTGGGGGAAAAATGTGTGAACATGAATTTTCACCCCTTTACACTTTAGAAAACCAAAAGCGGAGGTTTAATTCCAATTAAGCCCATTTATTGCATTCCACTTGGCACCATTTTTGTGTGTCGGTGGGGGCATTTTTGTCGAGGACACTCGTGCGGTGCGTACACGTTTGTGTGGTGCACTTACGTCCCTAGAAGATTCCTGTGGCTAGATTCTGCGGAGATGTTACACTTTTGATTGGAAGTCGAAGTGTAACACCCCTCTTTGGTTGAATGACCCAAATATGGCCGTTTTTCATCTTCTCCTTCTTATTCTCACTCCATTCATCCATTCTCAAGTTTTAAACAAGTTGGCACACTCTCTCCATGCTTTGAGCATTCATTTTCAAGCTTTGTAGCAGCATTCTTCACTCCATTGTAGCAATCTACCAATCCATCACTCTGATAGTGTGAGCGCAGGACAAATGCCATTACAACAGAGGCTTGAGTTCCTCTCATTCACTCCTCCACAAGCCTTGAGAAATTTGGACAAAGGTGGTAAGCTCCTCTCATCTCCCTTATCATATTTGGTTGAGTAAGCACGTATTGTTTTGTAGTGTTTCTTGCATACATAGCTTGTATTTCCCTTCTTTATTGTTATTCCTATCATTACAAACTTGGTTGTCTATGGAGGTAGAAACACAAAGACGGGGGTCTAAATGAGGCAGGCCCCTAAACAACCCCAACACTTTCCCTTTTTCTGTGTGCAGGTGGAGGGATCTTGGAGCAAGCTGGCGAAGAGGAATATTCTACGAAATTATCTCTATCACCCTTGCAGTAATATACCTTTTTTATCATATCAGTATTTATATTTCTCTTTTCTTAGTCTTGTTCTTTACTTCCCGAAACTAATAAACTAGACTGTTAGCCCTTTTTTCAGGATCCCAACCTTGTCTCTTTTGTTTTCTGGTCATACAGACGCTACTGTACCTACGAGATGCCAGTGCACCGCACTGTCATCCCAGAACTGTGTTGTTGTCCTCAGACAAAGAGCTACCTGAGATGTAGAGTTGACTCTAGAAAGTGACTCGTCTAGTCTCCCTTCTCTTCTCGGGAATGCAGAGTGATCGAAGGACACCTAGTCTTCATCATTCTCATTCATCCTATCCTAACTATCCTTTAAACTGAGGTAATTTAGGGAAGCCTTTCCGCTCTTGGCCTTTTGTGACTTGGGGCCTTGTAGTGGTTGGTCCCCCTCTCTTACAATTTGAAATGAAGAAAATAGTGTTCTTCCTTTTGAGAGACGGAACTAAAGGGGAATTAGGGTTCCTCCACCTTTTTCACTTATGTTTCATTAAAGGAAACCAAGATCCCTCAACCAATTGGCTTGATTGAGGGAAGGGTTTGATGGTTAAGATGGTTTCCTTAGGTGTGATTAAATTCAAAAGGGGGTTCACCACAAAGCTAATGCTTAGAAGGAAAGAGATGAAACTTTTATGAAAACCTAACTAAATGACCTAGGAAATGAAACTGAAAATTGAGACAGTAAACTAAGAATGAAAAGAGGGGTACCTGGAAGAAAGATGTGGTCAAAACAAGCTCCAAAACCCTAAAATTGTTTCATTTAATTCTCACTAGAACTCATACGCTAGGCTGGGCAATTTAGTCCAAGACTAGGGTTTATAGGTAGAAACTGGAATTTCTTAATGGATCATCTATATCTTCTGAAACTAGAAAAAGTGTTGTACTGGGACTCATACACCCAAGGTGGTGATTTAGTCCCAATATTAGGGTTTGGTTGAAACTCAAGTATCCTATAGTGGTCTGTTGTAGCTTCTCTCTCCTGCCAGATCTTCGAGTCTGAAAGCTTGAATTTTGCCTTGTAGGTGACTTTTTGTGAAGATGACAACTTCTTGACAACCTTCCAACTTTGACAACTTTCTTGAATCTTTCTCTTCAATGGATCTTCAACCTAAATCTCCAAATCACACATCAAAGAGAGGTAAAAATGTTGTTTTGTTAGTGGATAGGGGTTTTCCTTGGTCAAACCCTATTTTGGTAGTCAAACCTTGAAATGAAATCAAATAGAATGGAGGAATGATGAATGAACAAATATGCTATGTTGCAACTCACCAAAACCTTGGAACAAAGGATGAAATCTTGTATGAAATGGCTAGCATGAATGTAGATCTTGACTCTTGATTGTATGTTATGGATCTTGACTTCAATGCTTGCTTGATTCATAAGAACCTACATCACAAATGTTAGCTCAAAAACAAACATGATGAATGATGACTTTGACATGATTCTTGAAACTTGAGTAATGCTCCAAAATGCTTGATAATTAGCTCTTTAATACTCTTGAATGGTCTTGTGAAAGTACTCTTTATTTCTTATGAAGTTATAGGATGCAACTATGTGAAATAACCTTGTATTTATACTTGTTTATGCCAAATTTTTCAAAATTACAACACTACAAGCTGACATCAAATATAGGAGAATAAAATCTTGCCAAAAATTTGAATTTAAAATAGGTCCAAGCTAAGCCAAACTCATATTCCAGTTTCGGCATATGAGTCCCAGTAAGCTAAGCTCGGGACATAAATTTCATGAAATGTTAAGTTCCATACCAAATTCAGAATCAGGCCCTGAAACTTAGGTGGGACCCATATGCCCAAGGTGGTGTATGAGTCCCATATCACTAAATTTGGGCCATACAATCCAAAATCATTAAATTATGATTGGTCTCTTAATAATTTTTGGGATTATCCTCGGAAATATGCATCAAATAAGGCTTGTGGATGTAAAATAGGACCAAATAAGGCATAAAGAAGCCCAATTTTAGCAAGGAGGGCCGAAACAAGTGTGAAAATGTAGAGGGATACATTTTTCTACATTACATTTAGCCCCCATTTGAGTGAGAGGAGGAATTTGCTTGAAACTCACACTAAAGTAGACCAACTTGCATCAAGAGGGGTCCAAGTGTACCAATGTGGATGGTATAGGATAACAAAGATCAAAGGAGGTGGCCAAGCCCCCAAGATCCAAGATCTTATGTCAAACCAACATAAGCACAAAGGGACACACACAAGGTGTATGATATGCAGCATCAAGATACACAAACATACAATGTCAATTACTAAAAGAAATAAAAACAAAAATAAAAAGAGGTGGATCAAGCCTTGACCATTTGTCCAACATGATGTGGATCATATCTAATTTTTTTATCCAAAAATGCATGCTCACTCTAAGGTAATAGAACTTTAGGTTGCTTGTTGGGTGAGTATCCAAAAATAGTGGCTTAGTGAAAAATGCATGCCTTTGTATCGACTTCTTGTTGTATAATGAGAAAGTCATGCCCACGTTTAGGCTTCTCATCATACTAACCATACCAAAGCTATCCCTCTGATAATTTCAATAGGGTGCCACAAAACATGGACAACAAGATTCATGAGGCAAGTAAGACTTTGTATGTTTGACACCCATGAACAAACAAGATGGCTCCATAGGCAACCAAAGTGTGTTATGTAAGGTGGCCATATAACAGTTATTGTAAATAAAAATAGTGTAAGGTACGCTCAAAGGGGTTTTTCTTAGTTCATGTAAGGTCTCTTCTTAGGGAACATCATGCCTAATGTCTCCAAGAGAGGAAAAATCAAAGAAATATCACTCTCAGAGGAAATCAAACCCAATGAAACCACCAAGAAAAGGACGCATCGCAAGAATAAAGAAAATCACACAGTGAAACATGAGTGTCGGTGTATGCCCCCACTTTAAAGTGGTTGCTAACACCATTGTTGTGAGCAATTGATTTAAAGTAGAAGAGAACATGAGAGCTTATTTGGAAATCCCTATGCCAAGTCATATGTTTCCGAATGAAACTACATCATGCATAAAGGGTTGTCCCCAATATATAACTTAGTATGTCACATGGGAGTCAACTTAAGACATGTCACCCACATCACAAGCTTGCTCCTATATATATATGGAAGGCAGTCAAATAGCCAAAAGAGATAATGAAAAGTGTCATACAAGGACAATGGTAACCTAACCCCTTGCCCCCACTTAGTGAAAGATATGGATGAGCCGAGGTGATTGATGAGAGATTTGAAAGTCAATTATTAATATGTTGAATTTTTTTACTCAAAGCCTTACATTCATTAGTACAATGACCATGAATTCTATGATATGCACAAAATGAACTCTTGTAGTATAATTTATTTCATGTTCTTGGAGGGAGAGGTATCAAACAATCTTGGAGGATTCTCAACAAGATACTCTCTTGATCAATATAGAAGATGTCCCTTTATTTTGTGACAAAGATATTTTTTTCTTAGTACAATGTGTCATACTTACATAAGACTCTTTAGATTGTAAGATTTTGTTCTCTCCTTGAAGGGAGGGTGTTATATCCAATGAACTCCAATGGTTACTAAGACATGTCCTAGGAGTACTTTGTGTGATGGCATTGATGTTAAGCAAAGACTTATTTTTTTATTTCATTTCTTTCAAAGGATAATAATCAAGACCACTAGTGTTTATCAGTTCAGGATGCACTAATGTTAAAGTTGGCTTAGAAGAATATTTTGGAAGAGTGTTGATATTAATTGAAGGCTTTCTTGTTTCTTTCGAGGGACAATAACCAAGACCACTAGTCTTTTCTTGTATGTTAGGCTCTATAGGGACACCAATACCTTGTTCTCTAGCACCATATCGGTTTCCACTATATCCAAGTTGTTTCATAAGTTCATAACCTTTCCCATAAATATTTTTCATTTCTTTTGGATTCGATGGTTGTTCATAGTCAAGTTCATCAAATTTTGTCGTGTATGTTTTCTTTTCTTCTAAAGTGGTTGAGATGGATGCTTTCAAAGAGTTTTCTGAATTTTGAGATGACATTACCGCTTTTTCTTTTCCCTTTTCAGAATCTTTTGTTATGATCTTGTATTCTCTCATGAATGTTGTGAAATCTAAGGAATCCCAATCATCTTCTAATAGTTTTGTGACTTCCTCAATAATTTTTCTTTATCTTGCACGGGTTCCCCTTGTGTAGTTGGTGTTCAAAGGATTTTCCTTTCCTTTCTCAATGTTCAAACAACTTCCTGGTTCAGGTTCTATTTCAATTTGGTACACTTTATTTTTATAGACATATCTCATGATATGATGAAGAGTTGAAGGCATCACATGCATCTCATGAATCCAAGGTCTTCCTAAAAGGATATTGTATGAAAGATCATGAGGAATTACATGGATGGGATTTTTTAACGTGGCATTTACAACTATAATAGGTAAGGTGATCACACCAAGTGGTTACTTTCCTACATTGTCAAATCCTTCAATCGATGAGGAATCAGGTTCAATTCTTGATTTATCCATGTCAATTCTATCCAAAAGAGTTACACTACCCACATTAAGGGTTGATCTATTGTTAATAAGGGTTCTTTTTATCCTAACCCTATTATATATAGCTATTATCATGAAGGCATCATTTTTATTTCTCATCTCCAAGGGAGGTAGCTCATGTTGATGAAAAGTAATGCCTACGTTGTTTGGTGTTATAACTTGAATTTGGGTTGCCACATCATTGGACTGCACATTAGGATGAGTAGGAACTTGTTGTAAGGCACTTTGAATCATGTTATGATAATAAGGAGAGGCTTGAATAAGATCCCACAAGGATATCTTAGTAGGAGTATTATTTAGATGTTCAACGAGATTATACTCCATATCATTATGTAAAGGAAAACAAGGAGGACCAAGAAAGATAGGGTTAGGCAGTGGGAGGGATGTTGAAGGTGTTTTTCTTAGTCGTGAATTGTTTCTAGTGTTATATGTATGAGCAATGATATTATAATTTGATTGTTGCGAAAAAATATTCTTAGGTGGTTCAAGGATGGGGATAGATTTGGCTAGAGTTTGAGGCTTGTGTGAAGGAGGGTAAAGGTTTAGTTAAGGTTGAATAATATTAACTTCTCTTAGGGAAGGATAGTTTGATGTCACTTCATCATCTTCATCTAAGGAGGCCTCATTACTAGTGTTTGAAATACATGTGTCAATATTCTCATTTTCTTGTACTGTGATATCTTCCCTAGTAGGAGAGTTTTTAGGAAAACTACAAACCAGATGTTCATGACATTCAATATTTGGTTCTTCTGAAATAAATTCATCACAAATAGGGACTCATCAATGATGGAATTATCTTTTTCAATAATTTGTTTCTTAGGAGAAGAGAGACAAATAGGACTCACATAATTCTCATTGGCTTGATCTTCTCACACCAAAATATCTTCTTCGCAAATAAGAGAGATATTAGGGGAAGAAAAAGTATGATTATCGTGGTTATCTATGATTACATTCCTTTGTCCCATAATGTCTTCCAAAACAGGATAGGTAGGGAAAGAAAAATAACTAGGGTTGTCATAGATCTTAAAGATTTGATCATCTAACACCAACATATCCTCCTTGCTAATAATATGATTGTCATGATTTCCTACAATTTCATCCTCTTTCACTAAAACATTGTCACGAGTGGGGAAGATGTTAGGAGATGAATGTAGACTAGTTTAAGTGGTATTTAGGTAGGTTTCAATGGTCTCTTGTTGTGTTATGTGATCATCATGATTACCTATTGTTATGTGGTCTTTTTCAACAATGTCTTTCCCTATAAGAGAGGTAGGAAGAGAGAAACAACTAAGGTTCTCAAAAATCTCATTGATTGGTTCTTCTAACACCAAAATATCTTCTTCACAACTAGGAGAGATATTAGGAGAAGAACAAATATGATTGTTATGATTACCCAAGTTTTTATTCTCTTTCACTAGACTAATCTCACTTATAGGAGGGATACTAGGAGAGGGATAAATGAAGAACAAAAAGAGAGGGGAGAGGACTTGATAATCATATCCACTTAACCAAAAATTTCTTATAGTACTCAACAAGATCTGAAAATAAAACATGAAGTATGATAACCATATATTTTTGCAATGAAAACATGATGTAATAATTGTGCTAAAAATTTGAAATTGGATAATGATAGAGAAAACATGTAAAAGGGTAATGCAACTTTCAAATTTAGAACACGACAATTAACTGATTATGCTATGAAACAATCTGAAAATGAAATGTTGCAAATGCCATTTTGAATTTAAGCAATGCAATCAATGAACCAAATAAAGCTAGATCTAATGAAATGAATGAAACAAAAGATCAACAAATTGAAATAGAGATTTGACAACAACAAATAAAAGCACAGAAATGAAGCTTTAAATGTTGTAAATGGTAGTTTCAGGTCTGATTTGGGACTAAATCACCCAGAGGGGCATATGAGTCCCAGTTAGGGTTTTTGAAGGGTTTAAACAATGAATAACAGTAACAACAAAATTCCCAGAAAATAGGTAAAACAATCTATACCAGGACTAAATCGCCCAAAGGGGCGAATGAGTCCTAGATTAGGGTTTTGACACAAATAAATAAATTTTGAGTGAATGTTAAGGTTTTTGGTTTGTATGTTGTCTAGACTATGTGCAATTATAGATTTCAAATGAAGTTCAATGATGCAAGATGCAAAACAATGCAACCTATATGCACTTTCACTAATGCAAGATTTAGAAGCCCTAAATGCATATTAACTAATGCAAAGTTAATGTAAGCTAGATCTAGGACTATGATGCACTCCAAATCAAAAATAAGGTGTCCAAAGGCTAGGTTCACCAAAATGAAATGAAGAAAATAGCGCTCCACTTTTTGAGAGATGGAACTAAAGGGGAATTAGGGTTACTCCACCTATTTCACTTGTGTTTCATTAAAGGAAACCAAGATCCCTCAACCAATTGGCTTGATTGTGGGAAGGGATGGATGGTTAAGATGGTTTCCTTGGGTGTGATTAAAGTAAAATGGGGGTTCACCACTAAGCTAATTCTTAGAAAGAAAGAGATGAAAGTATTATGCAAACCTAACTAAATGACCTGGGAAATGAAACTAAAAATCAAGACAATAAACTAAGAATGAATAGAGGGGTGCCTAGAAGAAAGATGTGGTCAAAAAAAGCTCCAAAACCCTAAAATTTTGTTGTTTGATGCTCACTGGGACTCATATGCTAGGATGGGTGATTTAGTCCTAAACTAGAGTTTCTAGGGAGAAACTAGAGTCTCTTAGTGACTGATCTGGATCTTCTGAAACTGGAAAAAGTGTTGTATTGGGACTCATATGCCAAAGATGGTGATTTAGTCCCAGTATTAGGGTTTTTCTGAAACTCAAGTATCCTCTAGTGGTCTATTGTAGCTTCTCTCCTGCCAAATCTTTGAGTTTGAAAGCTTGAATTCTGGCATGTAGATCACTTTCCGTGAAGATGACAACTTTACAACTTTGACAAATTTCTCCAATCTTTCTCTTCAATGGATATTTAACCTATCTAAAAATCATCCATCAAAGAGGGAAAAATATTGTTTTGTTAGTGCATAGTGATTTTCCTTGGCCAAACCCCATTTTGGTAATCAAACCTAGAAATGAAATCAAATAGAATGAAGGAATGATGAATGAACAAATATTCTATGTTGTAACTCACCAAACCCTTGGAACAAAGGTTGTGATCTTGTATGAAATGGCTAGCATGAATGTAGATCTTGACTCTTGATTGTATGTTATGTAATATAGATCTTGACTTGAATGCGTGCTTGAATCATAAGAACCTACATCACAAATGTTAGCTAAAAAAAAAACATGATGCATGATGACTTTGACATGATGCTTGAATCTTGAATAATGCTCCAAAATGCTTGATAATCAACTCTTGAATAATCTTGAATACTCTTGTGAAAGTACTCTTGATTGCTTATGAATTTATAGGATGCAACTATGTGAAATAACCTTGTATTTATAATTGTTTATGCCAAATTTCTCAAAATTACAACACTACAAGCCAACATCAAATCTAGGAGAATATAATCCTGCCAAGAATTTGAATTTAAAATAGGTCCAAGCTAAGCATGACTCATATACCAGTTGGGGTGTATAAGTCCCAGTAGGCTAAGTTCGGGACACAAATTTCAAGAAATGTTAAGTTCTATGCCAAATTTAGGATCAGGCCCCGAAACTTAGGTGGGACCCATACGCCCAAGGTGGCATATGCGTCCCAAATCACTAAATCTAGGCCATACAATCCAAAATCATTAAATTATGATTGGTCTCTTAATAAGTGTCAATATTATCCTTAGAAAGATGCATTAAGGCTTGTGGATGCAAAATAAGACCAAATAAGGCATAAAGAAGCCCAATTTTAGCAAGGAGGGGCCAAACAAGTGTGAAAATGTAGAGGGATACATTTTTATAAACTACATTATTTAGTCCAATCTAATATAATTTAGACAATTTTTTTTTTTTCCTAGCTCTTGTTTGCTTTCATTCATGTCCAATGCATTTCCAAAACAAATATTTCAACAAACTAGGGCCTAAGTGAAGCATACTATACATTAATTTTACACACTCTCCATTGAGCTCAACACCCCTAAAATATGAGCATAACTTCGTACTAAAATAGCCAACTAAATACATGTCCATTATTTAATACTAAGTGAGTTATTCAAATAAATTATTTCATTGCTAAGTTATCAAGTCCTATTTTGGCCACCATGTTTCTAAAAGATTATTCAAGTTTTGGTTCTAGGCAAATATGGCCTAAGGTTCACCCAAGGTATTGAAGGTACCCAAGTCGAACCCTTAGGGTCCATGCAAATTTCCATTTTTTTAATTTTCAAATCAAGAACACTTTAGTTACCCCATTTCCCCCTAAAGTCATTAAAACTACAGCCATTTTACAAAGAGAAGAGATCAAAATACTAATTTCCCTCCAAACTATCACTTTTCAGTCTTGAATGTTGGTTATTTTTTTGAAGGTAAAGGCTTGATAAAGGGAGTTCATGTAATGTCCCCATTTTTTGGTTCTCTTGCATTGAAGTTGGCTCTGACCTTCTTGATGTGTGTCAACCTTTTAGAGGGGTTATTTGATGTTATCAAAGAGCTTAGATGATCTAGAGGACTCATATGACACTTTCTAAAGTTATTTTCAGATTTTGGTATGTTTTCTAAGATTCTTGGAGAGTATTTATTTATTCTAAGTCACCTAATCAAGTCCAATTATCATTATTCATCATCGACATCACCCCAATGTAGTCATTTTTTATTCCAATACTTTTGGTAGCTTCTACAAATCAAATGTATTATTGAGTTATATAATTTAATTATTTTTACTAACATTGTTAATTTTATTAAAATAATTTAATGGGCACCTTAGTATAATAGCTTGTAGCAATGTGAATTGAAAGTTCTAAATGTTGGATGTTGATAAAGTGGTTTTTATGCTAGAAATATTTAAATAATAATATAAAACACTTTTTGGAGTAATAAGGCATATTTTATTGATAAAGTGATTTTATAAATTATATTTTCCAAAAAGCTTCCAAAAATGTTCTAAAAGGAGTTTTGTGAGCTCATTTGAATTATTTTTCATATTGTTTATTTCTCTATTGGATATTTGTGCCTATGGCTAAATTTCTCATGAGAGGGATGAAAGCCCTAATGGTTTATTGATAAGCAAAAACCCAGAAGGTAGTGTAATTTCAGCCAAAGATCAATGATGTGCTAAAGATTTGGGGTTTAGGGAGAAAAACACTTAGATTCTAATGGAGCAATTTCATACAAAAGTTATCTTTGTGTTGATTTTTTGTAAATAAGGGTTTGGAGCATAATGATTTATCTATACGATTTTTACAAGTTGTCAAGTGTGTTGGTACAAATTTATTTCATTTATAGACAAATAATAAATTTTGTAAGTGTGAAAATATATGTGAAATTATTGTGTCATGTGTGCAAGCAGGTTTTGGATAGAATTTCAAATGTTGTGTGTGATGGTGAAATTTATTAAATATTTCTTTGGTTGAGTGGTACCTAACCATACCACTTCATACCCCCAAAGGAGGTCGTGCTTACTTTGGGAACTCATTACCAAGGGAGGCGACGCATATGGAAAAGTCTTTAAGAGTTTCCAAAACCTATTGTAGCCTTTAATAGGCCCCACAAAGATTATTGCAGCCTATTTGAAGTTGTTTCTCTAAGACAAAGGGTGTCGTACTATCACAAGGGGAAAACATACCAAGAATTAAGGATACCATACAATTTCAAATGTAGTCAATATTCTTGATTTAGAGTTGACATGGATTGTGGGAAAGTCTTCCAATAAGGTTAGAAATTTGGATCTTGAATATTGGAAATTAATTAATTTCATTATTTTTTGAAAATTTACGTATGTACTATTTTGTAATACCAATATATTGGAAGTGTATAAATTCTCTATTAATTATGTTTTACGCAATAAATTTGATTTGAATGATGATATAAATTTCTATGAGGAATAGGAGTGAATATTACATTGGTTGCATGAGATATCTCCTAAATACAAATTAAAACAAAGATTAAAAAAAAACAGACCTACAAAGTGTTTGGAAAAATTCTTGAGCCTCAAAACTGATGAAAATTGATGACAGTTGGTTTAAAATTTAGCTTAGTCTATTACAGTGGTATCAGAGTTGTCCATCTTACCAACCTAAGGGGTCAATGGTGAAAGATAATTTTTAGATTGCTTTTGGTAAGTGATCAACACTTATACATTTCAATTTTAGCAGTGGTAAGTTGGTATCAAGGCTTGCATTCAATGGCTAAAGAAAGACGAAGACAAATCAAGAACTCATGCAAAAAAAATTGCTAATCTTTCAAGAATATCAGAAGAATCTAACAACATTGTTAGAGCATGTTGAGTTGTTAGAACCTCACTTATCAGTTGGAAGGAAAGAAAAAGTACAAAGGAAAAGAATTCTTCTAGTACAAGCAAAAATTAAGACAACAAGAATGAACTAAAAAAAAATATATCAGCTAGAACAAATTAAAACATGGGTCCTTTCTCAAAAACTCTCAATGATTCATTTAAGTGTGTAAAGCCCAAAAATTCTCAAAAAGCAAAGGAAATGGGAAGTTGGCTTTTTGTGTTGGAAAAGGATTGGAGTTTGTATGATTTTCAGATGATGTTCTTCTTAGGTTGAATTGTTTAGAATTGTGTTTGTCCAAAGTAGACCAATCGGATTGGGATATTTTGAATTGGGCTTTGAAGCCATCAATATTTAACCCATACTTATGGGACATTCAAATAAAGATGTTAGACTTGCAGTCACCTCTTACCTTAGTGAAATAATAAGTATTGTAGCTCCTAAAGTACCGTACATAGATGACATAATGAAAGAGATATTCCAACTGATTGAGGAGAGTTTCCATGGGTTGAATTATACCAGACAACATTCTTTTGATAAAAGGGTAAAAAATTTAAAAACTATTGCAAATGTTAGATTTTCTGTGTTGGTGCTTGATCTCAAATGTGATGATTTGATACCCAAATTTTTTTTATTCTTCTTGGTCAAAATCAAAATATATCATGCAAAGAATGTTTAAATAATAATGAAAATTATTTTGTCTCTTATTTTAGATGAGGATGATAATATTTCTAAGTAGTTATCTAATTTGTTGGTCGTTTGGAGGAAGGAGTGGGTTGTCTCACCTATAGCTCATGAGTTATCAAAAAGATTGGATGAATAGAAAATTGAGAAGATAAAATACCAGTTGACTAAAGAGGAATTGATTTCTTTGGGTTTACATGTTATAAGACCTCATAAAATGAGCAAGAACCAATCGAGAAGAGAGCAATGTTGTTTCACATGCCAAGGTGCTTGGACACCTAGTCACATATGTGGGAAATAAAAAGAAGGTGATTTAATGACTCCTACCACATTCTCATCAAAACAAATTGATGATGAGTGTAATGGCATGAATTTGTACACCTTGCAAATTCCACATTTATGTACTTCCTACCTTAGAAAATCAAGTTTGGTAATGTAATTTCACGTCCTTCATTTGCTTCCCATCCACTTGGCAATTTTTTTTTATGTCGGTGGAGGATATTCTATTGGGGATGCTAGTGCGCGGTGCGCTGCCATTCTGATAGGATTCCTGCATGTGGAATCTGCATAGGTGCTACAATTCTCCATTGGTGATGAAGAGTAACGTCTATGCTCCCTTGACTGACCTCAAATGGCTCTCTTGCCTCCAATTTCATCTTCAAATGACTATCTATCTCAGTTTTTCACATTTATTGATCATTCACACACTTGGGACTACTCTCTTCAGTCTTTTCACAACTTTCTCGAGCTCTACCACCTCCATTGAAGCTACAAGTTGATACTTTTCTAGTTCATTCTCTTCGTTGTTGCAGAAATGTTGGCTTTCAAAGGCTTGTGAGCTCACTCCTCCCATTTTCTTTGAGTGCATGTGGTTGAAGGTGATATCCTTCCATCTTCCATTCACTTAGCATTATTGTATTTTTTTTGTAGCATATTATTGTTTAGCATAGTTCTTAGTACTTTCATCTGAATATCTTTCTTTATCACATTTCTCCTATCATTTCTATATTGGTTGTCCATGGAGGTGGAAGCACCAAAGTGAGGGATTGACTACAGTAGTCCTCTATACACAACCACAACATTTTTTTTCCTTGTGTGTGTAGGTTGCTCGACAAGTGAAGACCTTGAAGTTATAAACTTGTGGATAGGAAGATGAAATTTCCTCAACCACTTTTGTCAATTCATAGATTAGATCAAGTTAAAGTATTCTTCTTGTTATTATGTCATTCAGCTTCCTTCTATTTATGCTATTTTACTAAACCATATTTGTTAGGTCATTAGTAGGTTCTTCTTGATTTTTGACTGTACTTTGTGTTTTTTGTCTGTATAGATGCTAGCGCCCCACTGAGACACCAGTGTGTCGCGTTGTCATCCTTGTCCCGCATTGTATTCCTTCGGCAGTGAGCTACCTAAGTTATAAACTAGACTCTAGAAACTTTCTCATGTGACTTTCTGAAACAATCAAGCTTGTTAAAGGACAACAGTGACCTAGTTGCTCTTCCTTTCAGCATCTAAACCTTAAACTCTCTTTAAATCATTCTATTAGCTTGAGGTAGATTAGGGTAGCCTATTATTCTAGACCATCCCATGACCTGGGGTCCTGAGCAATCGGTCCCCCTCCTCTATATTTTGGTGAACCCGATGTGAAACTTTGCAGTATCTATTTCTTTGTGTTGAGGTTCTTTCTCTTGTGTCTGCGTAGGTTGTGAGATTGTGTATTGTGATTCTTTATGATCTTCACAAACCAATCTACTTTTGGATACGTCATTAGGAGTGTGTGACACTTAGAGATGGACTTCTCAAGGGTCACTATGACTCTCACTTCTCAGGAGATGGTATTGGTACTATTTCTTGCTCGACAACTCTATATTCTCATTTGATCAACTTGTTAATTAGTTTATCTAGCAATTCCAGCCTAACATGGAGCCAAAGATGGCCTTTTCAAACCTTGTATGATGTAAGCAAGGAGAGAATGAGAAGATTATTGATTTCATTGCTCGATATCAAGTGCTCTTTTCACAAATTTATTTCCCACTACCCGACTCAAATGTACAAAAGGTGTTCATCGACAACCTGCAAAGACCTTGGCAAGAGAATTTTTCCTTAATGAAGTATCCTTCTTTCGCACATCTTTGCGTGGCTTTCTTGGAATATTAGCATATAGTTGTTCAGTTGGGGGGATCTTTCTCATGCTCTCGTCTAGAAGGAAGGCCTATTGTTTCAATTAGGTAAAGAATTTTTTTTTTTGAATGTAGTCAACGCATAGATAGTGACAAAGGCCTCAAACACAACAAATAGTTTGCAAAGGTCTTTGAATCTTACTCTTCTATTTTGAAGAAACTGCTAAAAGATAAGGTTATAACCTTGGAAGATCCTCAACCTCTTAGAGAACCTTACCCTGACTAGTATGATTGAAATGTGTTATACCAATACCATCATGTCCACGAGCATGATACCAAATGCTATATGTGTCTATGTCATGAGATACAATATTTCATTGACGACAATAGCATTCTCCTTGATGGTAAAAAGAAGAGTATGAACACGTTTGTGGAAAAGGAAAACAGTGAATTGCAAATTTATACGGACCCGTTTTCATCTCACTCTACAAACCTAATCATTGATCCTTCTGGTGCTTCCCCCGAGGCCTCAAAGTATGTAAATATGGCTTCATTTACTCACATTCCTCCCCCTCAACCTGTGACTGATTCACCAATTATAAATTTTACATCACAAGATCTACCCATGAATAAGAAAGCTTCTCCTATATATATCTCGCTTGCATCAATGGAAACATTATGACAAGAGTCCTTGTGCATCTCGTGAGTTGCATGAACGTTATTACGAAGGAGACTCTTCTACTAAAATATTTACAAAGGGAGGAATATGAAAAAATGAAAACCACAATACGTACCCATGATGGTTTCTCTCTTGATCCTTATAGTTCTATAACTCATTTTGTCCTAGTTAGACCTAGGGTTGTGAATGCTACCTTTGATGTCATTCTGGAATCTACATTGTTCTGATTCAAGCTAGGCATCTCATGGCTTGTTTCCATGAATAGAGTCGCTTTCATTATTCATAAGTGTATAAAATTCTCTCACAAAGGTGCAGTGCATTTCTTACATGACACCGCATATCAAACGATGGTATCACATGGGGATATTCACTAGATTCTTATTTTCCCACCCTGATAGGTCTACTCGCCCAAGAACAAACCTGATTTATCAAAATTATATTAAGTATAAAATCGGGGGCAAGGCACAACTGAAAATGACCTACCCTCTAGCGTAGAAGCGGGCTGCCTCTTCCTCTCAAAAGGGGAAGGGGAAGTCTACTCATGCTCAGGGGCCTTCTCCTTCTTCCTCTGCAGTTCTACCCGCTTCTGCCTCCCATCCTACTATGACACTTTTGACTCCTATCCCCATGCATATCTTGGGAAGTCTGATGGTGCTTGCTTGGTGGAAGGACAAGTGTCAAGTGTTTGACCTTCCTATCTTTCCCGTGGTACTTCAGCCCATCCTGTATGGTAATGGGAAGGTTCCTCATGGAGTCGCCTCTATGTCTCAACCTCCTACTACTCCTACCCCTAGGGTAACAAATGGGAAGAGGCTCACCACCAAGGCGCTTGATTCTGCTTCTCCATTGATTATTGTTTCCATTCCTGCATCTCTTCCTCATGTTTATGTCTTCCTCATGTTTATGTCTAGGAGTCACTCCCTTCACTGGCAATGGTTGTGATTGACAATCCCATGAAAAAATAGGAGCCTACTTCTCCTCTTCAAGTTGTAACATTTGGCTCTCAAAGCCAAATGAATCGCCTTCCACATGAGCGTAAGCATCGAAGGAAGGCTCTAGTCATTGAGCAGGCTGCTCTACAAAAGATGGAAGGGGAGCTGACACCTCATGTTTCGATGTCTCCCAATTTTTCCTCCTCTTCTACCCCTTTTGCTTGTTTTACATCTCCTCAATCTTGCTTTCATCTCCCCCCATGAGCATAAGCATTGAAGGAAGGCTCTAGTCGTTGAGCAGGCTGCTCTGCAAAAGATGGAAGGGGAGCTGACACCTAATATTTTGATGTCTCCCAATTTTTCCTCCTCTTCTACCCCTTATGCTTTGGTTTACATCTCCTCAATCTTGATTTCATCTCCCCCCATGAGCGTGGATGACCCTCACCCTAAAAGGGTGAAATTTTTCATCACTCCTTCAATTAAGCCTCCTCTCTTGATGTCCCTCCCTGACATCTCGCATTTTCCTAAGCCCGTGGATATGTCGAATACCTCAGTGGTGTCCATTGTGGTTTTCTCCTCCTCTTCCTCACCTTTCACCTCATTTGTGAGGCTCTTGCATCCCCTGATGAAGCACAATTTGGAGGACGACCTTGCTTCTAATGGGGGTCAGAATAAAGGATCACCTTCTTTAGAAGTTGGTTCATCTTTGGCTTGTGCCATCCTAGTGACGAAGGCCGCCCCAACATCCCCTGAGTTTTTCACTACCCTAGAGTCTTTCAGTGAGATTAGCACTAGATCTTGGGAGCCTCCTTCATTGCCCATGCAGTTGACACATGGTACTCCCCTGAAGTGCATGTTCAACTCAATAGATGATGTCTCAGCTCTGTCAATGATTTTTTCAAAATCAATGATGTTTACCTCACATGAGTTGAGTGAAAAAGACCTTGAGGGGCCCTCTTCCTTAGCTCTTGTCGTAGGAGAGTCAGAGGGTGCTCCCCTTGCTATCCTACCCTTGCAGGCTCATCTTCCCTCTCCTTATAATGATCTAGAATGGGATAATGATGACCTCTTGGTTAATAAGGACTAGGAGGGCACCTTTTCTTTATTTGTAGATTAGGTTTGTGTATGTGTTGTGTTCCCCCCGTGCTTGTTTTATGTGTTCCTAGAGGGCCCTTGTCACTCTTGTAGGTGCTTGGATACAAGAGTGTTTTGTGTCGTAAACTTCTTCTATTTGTTACATCATTCTTCTCTTTGTTGTGCCTTCATTTTTTGGCAATTAGGGATGATGCAAAGTGTTGGGGGCATTTAGGCCTCCCTTCCATGTTGACCCAATTTTTTTAATCTTTTTTGTTTTCACGTACCCTTCTTCACGATCTAATATAGTATGGGATTGATGATAGTTGATATATTATTATATTATATCTATCTATCTATATCTATGAGCAGTTTTGACCCTAAAATATCAAATCCCCCTATCTCTTGATTTCATCTTTGCTTATGTTTCCTTTCCATCTTTCGCTCTTCTTCACTTTTTTTGTGATGTTGTGGTGCCTATGTGTTGTCCCTCGTCTATGCGGCAACATTTTCATGATTACATCTCTTTATGTAGCATGGGCCATCACATCACTTTCTTCTCTCTCCTTAGGATGCCACATGCATTTTTGTTCAGCACACACCATCCTAACGGGGGGCTATAATATTGCTTTGATTTTCAAAAAGGTGTATTCGATGGCCAATGAATCCCTCATTGAAAATCCCTTATTTTCAAAACACTGTAATCTTCAACAAGGACCCCTAGCAGAATTTTTTCTTTCGAAATGAATTCCTAGAGAAAGAAGATCTAAGAATTTTTCTTCGAGAAGGGAGTACATTTTCTGATGAAGTCTGAAAAATTTTCCTTACAAGGGAGTATTCCTCATTTTTAATTCTTTCATGAAAGAGATCTTTCAGAAGGATTCCTTGATACTAGAATTGTTTGTGAAAAATATCATCGCCTTTTAAATAGAGCATCCCTTGAACAAACCCCTTTTCTTTTGAAGGGTTCTTGAGGGACCCCTTTCAAAGCTTCTCCTTCAATTTTTGACTGTCAATGTGATTTTTTGTCTGCCTAAGTGGCTTTTTGCTATCCAACATATTTTGTTTGTAAATTAGCATGTTGCTTTTTCAATCAAGCTTCGAGGATCGAGTACCTTGAGCTTGCCTTACATGACCAAGCACATGTAATGGCCTATTAGACTCTACAGAGGCTTTCACATCTAGCCTCCCTCAGGACCGAGCACCTATGGTGCCTCCTCTATAAGATCAATCACTTATAGATCCTTTTGTTCATCTTTCGTAGGTCTGAGGGCTAGCGATGCATTCGTTCAACTCTCCTCAGGACCAAGTACTTGTGGAGCCATCTCCTCTTCTTGTGCATTTGAGTGTGTCAAATTGTGGTTTGCTTCCTCAATAGTTTAGGTATACATTTCTTAGCTCTCACTCTACTTTACCGTGCATTCGCTAACACTTATGCTTGCTAAAGTGGGGGCAAAATGTAATGGCATGAATTTGCACCCCTTGCAAATTCTACATTTACGTACCTCCTACCTTAGAAAATCAAGTTTCATAATGCAATTCCACGTCCTTCATTTGCTTCACATCCACTTGGAAATTGTTTTTGTGTCGATGGAGGATATTCTATTGGGGACAATAGTGTAGTGTGCGGACGTATGTGTGGCACACTGTCATCTTGACTAGATTCCTACCTCTGGAATTTGCATAGGTGTTACAATTCTCCATTAGCAACGAAGAGTAACATCTTTTCTCCCTTGACTAACCTCGAACAACTCTTTTTCCTCCAATTTCATCTTCAAATGACTATCTCTTTCATTCTTTCACACTTCTTGATCATTCACACACTTGGGACTACTCTCTTCACTCTTTCCACAACATTATCAAGATCTACCACCTCCATTGAAGCTACAATTTGATACTTTAGTTCATTCTCTTTGTTGTTGCAGCAATGTTGGCTTTCAAAGGCTTGCAGCTCACTTCTTCTCCCATTTTCCTTGAGTGCACATGGTTGAAGGTGATATCCTTCATTCTTCCATTCACTTAGCATTATTGTATTGTTTTCATAGCATATTGTTGTTTAGCATAGTGATTAGTACTTTCATTTCAATATCTTTCTTTATCAAATTTCTCCTATCGTTCCTATATTGGTTGTCCATGGAGATTGAAACACCAAAGCGAGGGATTGACTACGGAAGTCTTCTATACACAACCCCAACATTTTTTTCCTTGTGTGTGTAAGTTGCTCATGAAGTGAAGACCTTGAAGATATCAACTCATGGGTAGGAAGGTGTGCTTTCCTCACCCCCTTTTATCAATTCCTAGATAAGATCAAGTTAAAGTATTATTCTTGTTATTCTACTATTTAGCTTCCTTTTATTTATGTTATTGCATTAAACCATATTTTTTAGGTCGTTAGTAGGCTCTTCTTGAGTTTTGACTATACTTTGTGCTTTGTGTCCGTACAAACGTCAACACCCCACTGAGATGCCAATGTGTCACATTGTCGTCTGTGTCTCGCATTATAGTCCTTCAGCAGTGAGCTGCCTAAGTAACAGTTTGTACTCTAGAAACTTGCTCACCTAACTTCTTGAAAAAATCAATCTTGTGAAAGAACAACAACGACCTATTTTCTCTTTCTTTCAGCATCTAAACCTTAAAATCTCTTGAAATATTTTTGTTATCTTGAGGTAGATTAGGGCAGCCTATTGTGCTAGACCCTCCCGTGACCTAGGGTCCTGAGAAGCTGGTCCCCCTCCTCTATAATGAGAAAAAATAACTGAGACAATAGGACTTGAAGTAAATACCTTACCTCAAGAAGTATGTATAACAAATCCAAAAAATGACTCTAATGATTTGTATGTATCTTCATGTAGAGTATGAAAAGGGAATCACTACGAAGGATAATCAAACCAAGTATGTCTTAATGAGGTACAAAAATTATCTAAACCCTTTAGACTTCAAAAACTAAAAGTACATGGTATAGAGGTTTTTTCGATAACTTGACAAGCTCTCTATCTAAGACAAATTTTGAACATAAATTTCCTTGAGCTCCCTCTAGGTGGTTTTTATTTTTGCTAAGTACCGACCCACGCCCCATAATTTGCATTCTTCGAGCTCCTTTTTGCAAAAATCTTTGTCTAACCGCTGCCACATATCTGCCAGGCGCTTTCCATAGGGATTTCTCCCTTCGCTCTTCTAATGGCTCCCACCATGCTTCCACGCATCAACAATTTGCATATTTGAAAGCTGCTTCCCTTCACTTTTCTATCGAGCCCTGTCTGAGTGCCAAGTAGCATCGATCCACGTACACTTTTTGGTGGACCCCACCGATAGCATTGTTTGTGAAGGATACCTCCACGTATCTTCACCATGCAGGTTTTCATCGCAAGAGGGGAGGAATGAACCACTGGCTCTGACCTGTTGCCACGTGTCTCTTTTGGGACTTCATCGAGGAGAAGTAGGGAGCAAGAAACAAGCCTCACCAAGATTGCCACGTGTTCTAACTTCCTTTGTGGATTAGCAACACATGTCAGCAGTATGTCTAGCTGGGACCACTACCATCATTCGCAAGGGGTGTGTCTAGTTTCTAAGCGACTATGCTCCATGTTCAAAATATTTTCTAATGTAGTGGCCAAGGGAAATCATTGCTCTGATATCTTCACTCATGATTCAGAGTCTTTTCTATTATCGGTCCGCCAGTCGGTGGGATTTTTATCTATAAATATCACTTCTTCTTTCGAAGAAGGGGTTCAAAACTTACAAAATAAATTGTGGAAAGACACCAGGCCTCTTGTATTGTTTTAGCTTATTCTATAAGATTCACTGATTGTGCCATTGTTTGTCCTCTTTTTTTCTTGAATATTTGATCAAGCTTTTTACCGTGCCATTATTGTATTGAGTAATTTGTTCACAGACTTCTATAATTTCAATATAAGCTTGTTGATTCAGACCATGTCTTTGACTCTTCTTTTTAGTAAATGTATGGAAGTTATTTTATGTCATTAAGTAAATTATTCAGATTTCCATTTTGATTTATGTTATTCTGGGACATAGAAGATTTTTGAATGACCCTTAAATCATATCTAACAAATAGGTTTAGCATGCTCATATCTACTTCTTGGTGGATCACTTTAGATTAGATTTCATTTTTACATTCATTTTCTTCTACCCTTATCAATCCCCCAATTACAAAACAAGTTGGCTTCTTTAAAAACCTGAATGCCACTCAGTTTAGTGCAATAGGTCCCCCTTTAACTGTTTCCCATAAGGCTTTTACCTTGTCAATTTTTGGCATCAACAGTTTCTTCTTTCGGCACGCCCGGTGGGATAGTTTTAATGTACCTAAACCTAAAGTGGGTGTATGAGACATCGACCTATTACTAGATCCCAAATAGCTAATAACCCTAGTTTCTTAGTGCTACCACTAGGAATAGTACAAGTCGGAACCCATATAGTGAATGTTTCAACCCCTTTGCTAGCCACGTTTCCAATTGCTAACAGAAATAATGTGGTGTGGGATGACGAAAGCCCCCTTATAGCACCAGTAGCACCCATCATCTGGGGCCCTATCCCAGTCTCTGCTTTAAAAGCTATAGCTAAATTTACCGAGGATGGCTCAAGAACACCATCCGAGCATCTACAAGATGTGGCGAACGTGTGTTTGGTGCATGGAGTTACCGATCAAAATATAGCACTAAGGTTGCTTGCAGCCTCATTCAAGAGCAAGGCACTAGACTGGTACCACACTCTATAAGATAGCACTATCGACACTTGGGATCAGCTCAGAGATCCTTTCTGTGAGATATTTTCAAATTATGGAGATCGGTCTTCACTCTACCATCAATTGGCGATCATAAAGTGGGATCCTCATGAAGCCATGACTGACTTCAATGCTTTGTTTCATACAACTTGGCAAAGAATTTAAGCTGTTATCCGGCCATCGGCTGAGTTGGCATTCATGTTCTACCTAAAATCCACCAATGTCAACATCTCTATGATTATCCAATCTCTTGGCGCAATCACTCTACCAGATGCATACAACATCGCGGTCAAAGCAGAGAACAACCTGATTGACATCGGAAAGTTGTCGCCTCAGCCTATTATGTAGATATTTCTAGATACATCAGTTCTCACCTAGGAAATAAAATCTACCAATGCACCCGATCCTCCCCAATCTATGTATACATATATGAGTGCGTCGCAGAACATTGCTTCCACATATAATTCTTCAAAAGAAGAGATGAGCGACATAAAAGAATTGTTGTGAAACCTAGAAAATGAAATAACTACTATCAAGCACAACTAGGACGCACCTCCAAGACCAGCCTACCAAAATTATCAAGTCGAGAGACCCTCCTACCAGAAGAAATAGTACCAAGGAGGTACATGCACGAATTCACAAGCCCAAGTGACTAATCAAATAGTGCCAGTGCCTACCCCGTTGGGAGCTGTTCAGCCAAGTACGAGACGAGAGTTGATGGCGGGGTAGAACAACCTCGCCAAAGATATCAATCACTAGTGCTTCCCCTACAACGATGCGCACATGCCCCAAAATTGTTTGCGTTGGAAATTACAATAGAAGGTGGTAGAATAGCGCAGCCAAGGTATAACTTCAAGTTCAAGAGGTTATACATATGCCTCTCCACAAATTGAAAATGTAGTACTTACCGCTCAAATGCAAGGAATGTCCTTGGAACAAGAAAATGAAATAGCTCCCAACCATGCCTTCTTCTCATGGATGGAATGAGAAGAGGTGGTATTCACATACGAGGCATTCACCTCAGAGACCCCACAAGTGCAATCCAATTACAACACTTGTTCAAAGAGGAGACTCACGGGTGAACCGGTCACTCCGCAGCCTACAAACGCCTCCAACCAGACTCCTAGTTCTTCCACAGTTGCTTTGTAACTACAGCTATGCAAGGATATTGTTATAACCAGAGCTAAGGAATCAAAACCTTTAAATCCACTATCATTCAATGTGGTGGAACAATTGAAAAAATCTTCTTCTAATGTATCCCTTTGGGATATCTTAGCTATTCCATAGAAATATTCATTGTTGCAGAGGGCCCTCCGGGAAGATGCGACTATTGAATCAATAGAGCAATTGCTCAAAGAAAAGGTCGCTAGCCTATCACCTCGGGCCAAATTTCTTATAAATAGTGCAAAGGAGATCTCTACTGAAGTTAAAGAGAAGCCAAAACCCAAGCCCTTTTTCCTAACTCTTATTGTGGGAGATAAATTATTGCATAACATCGTGATCGACTCTAGCGCTAGCACCACATTAATTCCCAAGCAGATAGTTGAAGCCTTAGGACTTAGCTATGAAACTTTAAAAAGGGGGGTTATGCAGCTTGATGGGAACAAAGTCAAAACTATAGGTGTCATAAAAGACCTCCCCTTGACCTTATTCACCTACCCAAGCATCATAGTTTTGCAAGACACTATGATCATAGATGTTCCTCCCATGTTCAGCCTCTGCCTATCCTGGGAATTTACTTCAAAAATAGGTGGGTATCTTTCTTTGGACTAGTCTCACCTAATCCTAAGGACCAAGCACGAAGCTAGAACGAAAATAGTGTATGAATATTTGCATTCAAAACATGTGGCCGACGAAGCCATGATTAACTTTGAGGCTCCTCATACCTCTTTCGCTAAAGAAGAAACATACGGTATCGAGCTACTAGAGGATGGGAACGTAACTGGAGATTGGATCGATCAAGAAGAGGTCCTCTTGAGAAAATACATAGACACTGATCCTTTTGGTAACTATCATGTTACCGAATTGGGCACCTATGTCATCTATGATGTGGATCAAGAGATCCCGAAGGTGGTAAAGGACCCCGCGGTCGATCAAACCTCAGAGTTGTGGAAATTTCACTTTGATGGTGCAAGGTGCAAGGTTGGTGTTGATGTTGGGATATGTTTGACATCTTCAACCAATGAGGATATTCTTAGGTCTTTCCACTTCCAATTCACTTGTTCGAACAATGAAGCTGAATATGAAAGCCTGGTGCAAGGTTTGATCCTCACAAAGCGAATGTGTGTCAAGCAAATAATTGTGTTTGGAGACTCTGAACTGATAATTAATCAAGTCTGAAACATCTCTGCAACTAAGAATGTTTGCATGCAGTCTTCTAGACATAGGATTTGGGACCTAATTGAAGGTTTCAAAGCTTTCAATATTCGGGCGGTGCCTAGGGAGCAGAATTCAACTGCAGATCACATGGAGACAATAGGATCTCAATTCGATCATATCTCCAACTTGATCAAGAATATACACTTTGTGCGAGTGATTGTCCAGCCCTCCATTTTGGATAATGATCAAAGTTGGAAAGTGTTTGAAAGTGATGAGCACATCGCCTCATTCATCCAACAATCAGGAGAATTTTTCGATCAGCTTCAGCCAAAAATTGAAGAAGCATATCAAGGGAAAATCATTCGGTTAAGATCTAACAAGCTTCCGAAGGGCCTAATTACTGTCAAAAATTTGTTCGACTGTGATGATGCGAGAAATGATAAGAGGAAGTTTGTAGCAGATAAAAGTGACTATGTGGACCTTCAAGTCCGAAATGGAAGAAAGCTAAAGGTCGAAAAAGAAGTTTTCTAGCATGACAAGGACAAAATCATGCACTTTTCTAAAAAATATGGAGTAGTGGCCTGGTCATATGATGAACTTAAGGGATATGATCCTGACATCATCCAACATACAATAGAGCTAACGGAAGGTGTGAAACCAGTCTACCAAAAACAAAGGCCAATAAATACCAAGATTGAAGCCTTAATGGTGCAAGAGCTGACAAACCTAATTCAGTCCTAGATCATCTTCTCAATCAAACACAACACATGGGTATCTAACCTAGTTCCAGTCTGAAAGAAGAATGGAGATATCCGCCTATGTGTTTATTTTCGGGACCTAAACAGAGAATCCCTAAAGGACCACTACCCGCTACCTTCTATGGAGTCAATCTTGAAAACAATGGCAAGATCGAAAATGTTTTCTTTGTTGGATGGCTTTTTGAGTTACAATCAGATCTGAGTCAAAGAGGAGGACCAACATAAGACAATGTTCACTACCAAGTAGGGGACATTTGCATATTCAAAGATTCCTTTTGGCCTTTCAAATGTTGGAGCTACTTTCCAGCGAGCAATGGATATTGCTTTTAGAGAGCTAATTAACAAGATTATATTAATCTACTTGGATGATCTAACGGTTTTCTCTAAATCAAAAGATGACCATTTTGATCATCTGGAGATGGTTTTTATAAAATGCCAGGAGTTCGGGGTGTCCCTAAACCCAAAAAAAATAAAATTTGGAGTACCTCAAGGAAAATTATTGGGGTATATAGTGTCCAAAGATGGTATTGCTATTGATCCAGATTAGATAAAAGCAATCAAGGATCTGCCTCTGTCGTTCAACAAAAAGGGAGTTCAGTCCTTCCTAGTGAAGGTGAATTTTGTGAGCAAGTTCATTTCAGACTTTGCAAGCTTGATAAGGTTGATCACCCTTATGCTTAAAAAAGATCAGCCATTCAAATGGAGGAAGGAGGCTAGAGAAGCCTTTGAGGAGGTCAAACAAGTCACTATTTCAGTCTTTGTGCTAATAAATCCTTACCTATCAAAGGATTTTATCATGTATGTGTTCAATAGCCAATCTAGTATAGCTACGGTCCTAACTCAGAAGGATGATGAAGGAGAAGGAGAACATCTGATAGCCTTCCATTCTCACACTTTGAAATACTATGAGACTAGGTATAAATTTGTTGAAAGACAAGCATTTTCTATTATCAAAGGTCTCAAGAAATTTTGACACCTTATCTCTTATAGCAAGGTGGTTGTATTTGTTGATTTAAGATAGTATCGGTCAGATATAAATGATGATTGCATTTATGCATCATCATGATTTATATTTAATCGACCTTCTCTTAAAATATAATGTCTACAAATAAGTTATTCAAATTTTTGATGATGATCGAAATTTGCAAATAACTAAATAATCGAACTTCATGTTATATGATCGTTGTTTGTATAGCATGTGAATTTTGGTTATATTAAATACCGAATATTTCGGTGTGTTTATGGAGTCTACATGCTCAAGGGACACGTCCTCTCATGAGACGTGTCTCTTATTGAGGCATGTCTCCCTCACAAGATATAAATGGACACTCAAACTTCTATTTGCAAACATCGAAATTGATAAATGTTCAGCAATCAACACATTTGAAATACAAGAAACAAATCTGACTTAGAATTCTTGCACAGAATTTCAGACTTAGAATTTCCATAGGTCCTTTTAAGATTTGATTAAACATTTACATGGTATTAGAGCCAAGTTGAGTGAATCAAAATCAAATCTAGATATCAGATTACTTAGAAAAAATCATATTTTTTAAGAAACTGAACTTCACATCACATTATTCATAATGTCAAGTGTGATCAGATTTGAAGATCCTCTTGAAGGAGCAAACAACTTCACATCATGGAAATTTAGAATCATGATGATTCTTAAAGAAAATAAGTTAGACTCATTTGTGAGAGAAAACAAGAGGGAACCAGAGGATGATCTAGAGAAAACTTAATGGATTGAGAACAATGAAAAGGCCATGAAAATATTAGTAGATGCAGTTAGGGACCATATAGTATCCATTCTAGCAAAACATGAAACTGCATATCTAATGTTCAAATCTCTTGAGAGCACCTATGAAATAAATAACACCAGTAGGACTCTTGCATTAAAGAGGCAAATAAACAATGTCCAAATAAACAAAGGTGAAACTATTAATGCATACTTCATGAGGATCATTGAACTAAGGGATCAAATATTTACAATTGGATTTCAAATTGATAGCAAAGAGTTAACACTAATTGCACTAGGAGGCCTACCAAACTCATGGGAGTCATTTGTTCAAGGAATAAGTGCGAGATCTAAACTCCCCAAGTTTGATAGGCTAAGAACAAACTGCCTACAAGAGGAAACAAGACTCTCAAACAAAGAAAACAAAAAAAAAATCCATAGATGAAGACATTCATGTGCTCAACACAACATCTAATAAAAGGGGTAAGAAAAACTCCTACAGGAAAGGATCATTTAAGAGAAAGAGAAATTCCTACGAAAAAGGATCATCCAAGAAGAGGAAAGACATCTCTCAAGTACAATGTTTTAGATGTGATCAATATGGGCACTATGCAATGAAGTGCCCTGACAAATCAAAACAACAAGAATCCTTTGCTAAACTAGGAAAGTCAAATTCAGACCATGAATCTGAGAAATTTGTATTCTATTCAGCCTTATCAAGTCAAGTATCTAACAATACCAACAACTGGGTAATTAATAGTGGTTCTTCAAGGCACATCACAGGGTTCAAAGAACACTTAGACACTATGATTGAAGAGACTGATGAAGAAGTAACCATTGGGGATGATTCTGCACACCCTATAAAAGGGGTTGGAACTTGGTCCATCAAATTGAAATATGGTCTCTCCCTTCAACTCAATGGAGTTTTATTTGTACCTGGAATAAAGAGGAATCTAATATCCATCTCTGCTCTTGAAGATAATGGATATAGGGTTACCTTTATGGATGGGAAAGTTCTGGCATGGCCTAAGAACTCAACTATAAAGAAAGCTCAAACCATAGGTATAAGACAAGGTTATCTTTATAAACTATGCACTGAAGTCAAGCAAGCCCTTACCCTTGATACTTCTTATTCAAATAAAGTTTGGCATAGAAGATTAGGACACCTTCATTTCCGTGCCCTACCCTTTGTGGAAAAACTAGTAACATGATTACCTAAGTTAAAACCAACTCATGAAGGAGATTGTAAAGGTTTTGCACTAGGAAAGAATGCAAAGGGATCCTTTCACAATAGCTTGAGTAAAACCAAAAATGTGTTAGAACTGGTTCACTCTAATTTGTGTGGACCCATGTTTGTACCCTCCGTGGCAAGCTTCCTATACTATGTCATATTTATAGATGACTTCTCTAGGAAGACCTGGATTTATTTTCTTAAGTGTAAAGAGTCAATAGAAATCCTTAAAAGGTTCAAGGAGTTCAAAGCTCTTACTGAAAACTTCTCTGGGAAGAAAATTAAAATTTTAAGGATAGACAATGGGAAAGAATACACCTCTAAAATCTTTAAGGAATTCTGCATGAATGTTGGGATTAAGAGGGAGTTTACAATAGCCTACAACCCTCAACAAAATGGGGTTGCTGAAAGGAAAAACAGAACCATTGTAGAAGCTGCAAAAGCAATGTTACTTGACCAGAACATAGAAACCTCATTATGGGTAGAAGCCTCTAGAACTATTGTCTACATCCAAAATAGATGTCCACATTCTCATCTAGATAACAAAACTCTTGAAGAAGCATTTACTGGCATAAAACCTGATATCAGTCACTTTAGGATTTTTGGTTGCCCAGTCTATATTCATGTGCCCAAAGAGAAGAGATTCAAACTAGAACCTTCCATAAAGAATGGGGTATTTTTGGGATATAGTGAAACCTCCAAAGCCTACAGGATATTCATACCTGGGTATAAACAAATTGAATTGAGCAGAGATGTCATCTTTGAAGAAGACATTGCATTCAAAAGGGAAAGAAGTTCAAGTGAGATAGACACTTATTCACCTAGAGTCTTAGAAGAGGAACCTTCTCCTGAGATTCAGAGCGAGTATCCTGAGGAAATACCAAATGAACTTCTATCTACTTCAGATGAGAATACAAATGACAATGGAAAGAAGAGGCCACTTTGGGCTAGAAAGATGATCAAAGAAGTTGAGAATCATGCAGCACCCAAAGGAACGTTTAGGGAAAGTAAAAGACCCAAATGATTCTCAATCTTTGTTGCTCTTGTATACACCTAAAAATGGTCTGGAGCATCCGATTAATTAAACACAAATTATTTGATTAATTATTCTAATTTCCTCTACTTTTGAATAAATAGAAATATTTATTTATATAGTTCACATTCAAATTCATCTTAATTAAATACTTTGTTTGATTTAATTATCACATCCCTATTTTATTCTATCACATCCATCTTAAAATTAATTAAATAAAGATCAAAACACTTTATTAATTAATTGTCGTATTCTTCTATTTAATTTAATAAACAACTATCCTATAGTTCGTTTTATTAAATTATTTATCTCCCTTTTCCTAATTTAAATAAATCAAAAATATTTGAATTAGAGCATAAGGAATATTCCAATCTACATTTCCTCAAAAATGAATTAGATTTCCTATGTCTAAATCATGTCTAAAATATGTCACAATTAATTGATTGAAACTTCACAGGAAGTTTTGGAGACAAATTGGAGACAAATTCCAAAATCTTCTCTTAATCCTCCTCCATAAATCTTTCCTCTTCTCTTGCCTAGTGTTTTCATAGGTAGAGACAATCTCCATTTTTCTCTCAATCTCCTCCATCTCTCACCATTCAATTCTCCAGATTGAATCCAAGCCTCTCAAAGCTTTCCCTGTGCATTTCTATAGCTAGGAAATCTATAAATACAGCCTCATTGAACCAAGAAAAGGATCCAGATAATCAAGATTTTTCACTCTTACTCTACAGGAATCCAAACATCAAGCATCAAGCATCAAGCATTAAGCATCAAGCAATCAAGCTTTCACATCAATGGCTGCCTCCTGTAGCTGCAATTATCTGTTTCACATCTATATCATGCTAGTTTAATCATTATATCATTTAGCATTACATTATCATCATCTCGTTCTTCAGATAGTCATTTTAACAGTCTTATTTGCTTACACAATCTGAGAGCAATTTTGATTTAATAAATCTTTGAGGATAGAGAACAATATGACGTTTTCAAGTGATTACTATTTTGATTTAGTTCAATTTGAGTTATCTTTGATATAATGTCTTATTAAGAAGTGTTTTAATCTTATTCACTTATTCACTTACAATTTGCCACCCACTGTGGGGCATTAACCCCAATTTTATCAAAATTATCAATTTTCTAGAAAGTGTCACGTAGGTTTTTAACGTGTTTTTCTTGTAGCGCTTCCATTAAAAGTATTAGCACTTCTCGTTGTTGTTTTAGTGCTTCTGGTTGTTGTTTTAGCACTTTCAACTTTAGCGCTTTCAATCACTGTTATAGCGCTTCCGGTCACTATTTTAGTGCATCAGGTGTTTTAGCGCTTCCATGTCAAACTTTGGCGCTTCGATACCCTGTTCCGGCGCTTTCGGGTTTTAGCGTATCAGGTAACTGTTTCAGTGCTTTGGTGCAATATTCCAACACTTTTGTAGAAATCAGTCTGGATCCGATGCATCCGCAGCCAGATTTTTAATTTTTCTCACAATTGGACTAAAATTGATCAATCTAGGATAGTCATTTCAAAATTTTCTAAAATTGACCAATCTAGGATAGTCATTTCAAAGTTGGACTAAAATTGATCAATCTAGGATAGTCACTTTCTTGTTTTTCTTAAAGCAAATCTATCAATCCTAGGATAGTCACCACATTTTTACAGTAGAAGTTAAAAAGACCATCATGAGTTTTGTGAAGCAACACCTTCACATAGATTAGAAAATTTTTTTTTGGGCTTTTAAAATAGAACAAACTTATATGTTGTGCTTGTGGTGATTAGGCTTATGCTCTCCCCTTAACTGGGTGACCAAAGTGTTAGATTCACTTTTACTTCATGTCATTTACGTTTTATTAAATCCTTTAGCAGGCCTGCCATAGTGGGAAAAAGTACTCACCCTATGGGAACAACCTAAGTGGGAACAACCAAAGCCAGGTTATCCAACCCACTATAATAAAAATGCAAGTTGTTGATGAAAGTTTAACTTGACAGTAGTAGGCAAGATAACCATCCCCAAAATCTTTGTTCTAAAGATTAGGAGGTCTCTTGAGGGAGTTTATCTATTTGCCACACCGAACGAAACCCTATCTACGAACCATAGAGTAGTTTCTCGCCGAGTCAGTATCCATACATTGTCATACTCACGGTGCAAGGGGAGGGAAGAATCTACCCCCAAGACACTCACCATATAATTACCAAGGACCACTTGCTCAAGGGATTCAATATCTACTTCCGTCACTTTGAGTACACGCCTGGCAATGACAAAAACATGAGCGCCCTCTAGGGGGTGACACTGTTGTGTGAGTCAACGCAATTCAAGATGTGGGTTGTGAGTATAATGATGACCTACTTGTCCTTAAGTGTGAGTCTGTTTGATTTGTGTACAATTGTTAAAACAACCTGTCAAAATCAATAAAGATCATTCGTGATTTTTGAACATACACAATATTTTCAGTTTTAAAAACACTTATTCAAAATTGCTTGCCGTGTTTTCACAAATTCATTTAAATCAGATTTAAAGATCATCCTGAAAACGTCAAGTCAAAACAAATCAGAAAATTCATGCTACGAAAGTGGAAGTCCACCACATTTCTCAAAAGAAAAATCAAAGTCACAAAACCCCAAAAAACTCTTGGTTATAGAAACAAATTGAGAAAACAACATTTTCTATATCAAAATCAGAAACTCTTTTTACAACATAGAACATTCATCCACAAATATCACAATTTTTCTAGGGGTCACTCATTAGATTACGTAGTAGAGCCACTCTACTCATGAGCCTTCTTCCAGAGGAGGGCTCTCACACGATTCCACAACCGTAGTCAACGAATTCATCCTTCTTATCTTCCGCAATCTCTGATACAGTATGCCACAAGACCAAATGAAATTTTGCAGTAAAAAGTCTTAAAAAGTCCTATTTTTAGCATTCTGGAAAACCTGTTTCAACGCTTCGGGTCACTGTTTTAGCGCTTATAGTCATTATTTTCATGCTTCTAGAAAAATAGCGCTTCTGTCACTTTTTACAGCGCTTCTGTCACTTTTTACAGCGCTTCTGGGCTCTGATTCGGCGCTTCTGGAAAGTAGCGCTTCTGTCATTTTCTCTAGCACTTTCAGGCATTGTTTTAGCACTTCGGTCACCTGTTTCAGCGCTTCTGGATTCTGTTCCAGTGCTTCTAGGAAATAGTGCTTCTGGTCTCTATTTTAGCGCTTTTAAAATAGAGAGTTCAAAATTTTAACCAGTCTATCAGTCTATCATTTTATCTACATTTTTCATCAGAATCAAATTTCTTCTTATCGAAATCACTGTCTAGGAACCAAAGTCAGAAAGGTTTATACAAATTTCTAAACTTATCGACTGAAACAATATCTTGCAAATCACAAGTGTCAAAATCAAATACATAATCAATTAGTACACTAAAGTTTCATTATCAGGATACTATCATCCTTGATCACGAAACAAAGTATAGTAATTAACTTTTTTAAGTATTGTCTCATCAATAAGATTAGTCATCTTATTCGACTTTGTTTAAAAAGGTTCAATTGACACTATCCCACACATAAGATCAACATTTCAGAAGAAAGAGAAAAAAATTGTATGCCAATTTTAACTAGGTACCAAAAACAGAGAATCTTAGAGCAAGAAATCTTAAAATCACAAGAAATGGCAGAAGAAAATCCTTGGAACAATCTGAACCGCAATGATAAGAATGAAATAACTCCGGAAGATATCCAAGCAGCTCAACAAGATCCCAAGTTTCACATATTTATGGAAAAAATTCTAGAACAAGACATCGAAAAATATCTTTTAATGTTGGCCAAATCAAGGGAAAAACTTCCAAAAGATTTTGATGTAAACCGATTGAAGGAAACACCGGAAATGAATGAGACTGAGATACCACAACCAACGCAAACAATAGATCCGGTTGCTACTTTAACGTCACAGATGCAAATGTTACAGCAACAAATACAAGATATGATGAAAGGGACTACCAAGCAATATGCGATACAGGACATTTGTCCTTATCCTTTCGACGAAATGGTCGGCTTGATACCTTTTCCTAGACATTGTGAGATCCCAAAATACGATAAGTATAATGGAAGAACGGATCCCATAGATCATATCAGAGAATTTAAAACAATGAGTCTTGAGTTTGCGCAAGAAGAAACTTATTTAATGAGATTATTCCCAAGGAGTTTGGGAGGATCATGCATGGAATGGTCTTTGAAACTAAAACCAGGTATCAAAACTTTTGAGGAACTCGTCAACAGATTTATCTCTCAATACTCATTCAACATCCAACATGATGTTACTATCAAAGATCTTTACAATCTAAAACAAAACAAGGGAGAAACATTCTTGTCTTTTCTCCAAAGATGGCGACGCTTGTTCGCTAGATATCCTAGATCCATTCCTGAAGAGGAAAAGATCAAATTGTTCATTGAAAACTTGACAAAATAAATGAGTTATAGATTGGAACTACAATGTCCTCCAACATTTGAAAAAGTGATCAAAAATGGTCTTAAGATCGAAGAGGCGTTAGTCAAGAGAGGAGTTATGAAACATTTTAATGATAAAACAACCAACACAAGTAACTCCTCAAATCAATACTCAAGCGGTGAGAAGCCAAAATTTTGGCAAAAGAACCGAAATACAAATGAGACAACAAATGATCCCCAAAATGTCAAACCGGTTTTCAATTTAACCGCATCCACATCAATGAATCAGAACAACGAACAAAATGTCAAGTCAAATACCACACAAAGCAATGAAAACATAAAACCATAGTCATATCAAAAATCGTCAAATCGGCGAAGGTTCACACCTTTGGGTCAAACAATGGAATCAACAATGAAGGAATTAGTTACCAGAGGTCTTCTCACTGCAAGGGAAGCTAGATTCTAGGATCCAAAAGTCAAACCATCATGGTGGAATGACGTTGATTATTTCAACTATCATAATAAAAAGGGTCATAAAACAAATGACTGTATGGAATTGAAACATGCAGTACAAGATTTGGTGGACAACAACAAAGTGTATGTGGAAGGACCTCAAAATAACAATGATCATTCGGCCTTCAAAGATCCTTTGCCCAATTATGACAAAGGTGCATCATCCTCAAATAGCAAAGGGAAGAACGCCAATCATGTCTATGACACAACAATCCTGTGTCTATCTGAATTCAAACATGATCATGCAGTTAGTGATAACATTGATGAAAATGAAACCAACAACATTACCTCTTTGGATTTACTCCCAAGCGTGCAAAACTCTAATAATCAAATAAATATCTTAAAAATTAGAGAAAATCAAGAACATCAACCAGCCAATGTGCTAACTAGGGGACAATCCAAGGTAATGTTAAGAGGAATGGGCTCCACACATGTAGTTCCACCTCCATCACATTATGATCTTATCAATCACAGGCAAAACACCCCCCGAGAGAATCAAGAACATCAACCGGCAAACGTCATGACTAGGGGGCAAGCCAAGGTAGTATTAAAAGGAGCGGGATCTCAACATGAGGTTATGCCTCAATCTCATTATAATATTGTCGATCAATTGCAAAACATCCCCACATAAATATCGATACTGGAACTCCTTAAGTTGTCACCATCACATAAGGAAGTTCTCGAACAAGCATTAGTCGCCACAACCGTACCAAAAAATCTGGATGTTTGTCAATTCCAACCTATGGTGGGACACCTGACTACCCCACATTGTCTATCATTCTTTGAATAGGATGATGTCTCATTAAACCATCCGCATAACACAACATTGCATATCAAAGTATGTATCCATAATCATCATGTTAAGAGAGTTCTAATAGATGGGGGAGCTAGTATGAACATTTGCACCCTCAAATTGGTCCGTGCACTATGATATTCCGAAGAAGCTATTGATGCTCGAAGGAAAATGACCATCAAAGCATATGATGAGGAGGAAAGATTGTCCCAAGGTTTAATTGTATTACCCATTTAGGTGGGACCCATGATAAACCATATAGCATGTCAAGTGTTGGAAAGAGAGTTGACATACAACATACTCTTAGGACAACCCTGGATTCATGAAATGCAGGCCGTACCTTCTACATACCATCAATGCCTAAAGTTTCTAGTAAATGGACAAGAGGTGACTATAGTTGTTGATTATAATCATCCACAACATTGTGACACATTGAGAATATCTCAAGACACCTTTGTCCCTCACAATAGGGAAGCTTCAAGTTCATCATCATCTAAGAACGAACAAAGTCCAAGCATCACTACCAAGTGGGTGGAAAAGAAAGGTAAAGAAAAAGAAACAAGTCATGTTGAAACAAACAATCAGGATACACAAACTTCTCTATCAGAAAAATTTCAAAGGCAAGTTCAGTTGACAGATAAAGGAATGGGATAGTACTTAGTGGAGCAATCGCTTAACTTATCACAGTTAATGCCATCTCCTAGGAAATATGGTCAACCATCAATGATCAAACCTCCAACATCTCTACCTGGCACAGTTCTTCAGGAAACATTTGTAAAATCTAGAACCATAGCAGAAGAAACAAACAACAAAGCAGTCTTGGATTGGCTATAAAAGGATGAAGAACCATCAACATCAGAGATCGATATAAAAAATGTTAACATCAACACAAACAAGTATGGAAAAGGAAAGGATATTCTTGAAAAGATGAGTTATGAAGGACAAGGACAAGGACCTATGGGATTAAGAAAGGAAGGAATCACAGAACCTATCAAACCTCTCACTCTCCACACAAAAGAAAAACCAGGACTAGGATACTCTGAAGAAGAGAAGCAGGAGCTAACAAAAATGGTTGTAGAAAATATCCTTCACTTTAGAGATGGTTCTAAAATAGACTCAAATGAATATGAGTGGGCCTTACCTTGTGATCTACTTTTCGTTGATATTCCAGTCGATGTGATTCAAAAATATGCACCTACACATGAGGAGGGCCAAGGCTCTGGGTCTAGACCATTCGTCGCGGGATCACTAAATATCGATGACTCTAGTGAGGACGAACAAAATTTGAGTGAACTAGATGATTTCGAAGAGGGTACCATCATAGATCTCGATATCCCAAATGACAATTATGACGATATTGTTGTCCTCATCCTTACTTCCATTGACCTAAATCAATCTGATGATACCATGCCATTAATCCATCCAGAACTTATTGATTGGGAACCTATCGAACCTTTGACTATACCAAAATTTGCAAATGATGATGCCATCGTGCATTTCCTATGTCATACCGAACCTGATACAAATTCTATCTATACTACTCATAACAATACGACTCAGTAGGAGGGTGTCAAATCTTCTAGTTGCAAAATTGACAACAGGGAAAATAGATCTGGAAAAAGTAAAAATAAAGAATGCATCCAATGGTGAAAACCTTTCTGAGGCACTGAAGGATGGAAGATTTGACACTCTCCTAGAACACTATCATGAGCAATCATCAGTTTTGGTTGAACCTACACAAGCGGTGGACATTGGCACGGAAGAGAAGGAAAAAGTTCTACATCTAGCATAATCAATGACTGATCAAGAGAGACCGGAATTTATCAATTTCTTTAAAGCAAGAAGCATCAACTTCGTTTGGTCATATTCTGATATGCCAGGCTTTTAGATCCAAATCTGCTTATGCATCATTTGTCTTTGCCAACAAGAATCAAGCCTGTTAAGCAAAAATTAAGAAAAATGCATCCTCACATCACATTGATGGTAAAGTCAGAATTAAAGAAATTATTGGATGTTAAATTCATAAGGTCTATAGACTATGTTGAATGGATATCTAACATAGTACCTACTTCAAAACCAGACAACAACATTAGAAGCTGCACAAATTTCAGGGATCTCAATAAAGCATGCCCGAAGGATGATTTTCCACTACCAAATATAGATATCATCGTGCACTTGACGACTGGGCATGCCATGTTATCAATCATGGACGGTTTCTCTAGGTACAATCAAATAAGAATAGCTCCAGAAGATCAAGAAAAGACGGCTTTTACATGTCCATGGGGAACCTTCTGCTGGAACGTCATGCCATTTGGTCTAAAGAATGCAGGAGCCACTTATCAAAGAGCAATGACGACAATCTTCCATGATATGATGCACACTTTCATGGAGGATTATGTGGATGACATCTTGGAAAAATCTACTACAAGGGAAGGACATCTACATATCCTAGACAAAATCTTCACACGGATGGAGAAATTCAATGTCAGGTTAAACCCTAAGAAGTGTGTCTTCGGGGTTACATCAGCAAAACTACTAGGATACATTGTTTTAGAAAAGGCCATTGAGGTGGATCCAACAAAATTCAAAGCAATTATGGAGATGCCACCTCCTAAGAATATCAGCCAGCTCAGATCACTACAAGGACGGCTTCAATCAATCAGATGATTCATCTCCCAGCTGGCAGACAAATGTCATCCTTTTAATCATCTACTGCATAAGAATATAGTCTTCAAGTGGGATGACAGGTGTGAAACAACATTCGATCAAATAAAGCAATATCTAATGTCACCACCCATTCTCATGCCACCAACGGAAGGAAGGCCTCTCATTTTGTACATTTCCACGACAGATATCTCTTTGGGGGCGCTATTAGCACAAGAGGACTATGAAGGGAAAGAGCGCACCATCTACTACATCAGTAGAACTTTAAATGGCTATGAAATAAACTATGCATTCATAGAAAAGTCTTGCTTGGCAGTGGTGTTTTCTACTCAACAGCTAAGACACTACATGCTGACTCACACAATCAGGTTAATTGCAAAGAGTGACCCTTTGAAGTATCTACTAAGTAAAGTTGCCTTAACAGGTAGACTGGCAAAATGGGTTATGCTCCTAAGTGAATTCGACACTCAATATATCAAGAGCAAGGCAATCAAGGGACAAGAAATTGTTGAACAGCTAGCTGAAGCTCCTCTACCAGATGATCACCCAATGACAATGGAATTTCCAGATGCAGACATTATGACAGCAATGCCCCAACAATGGATACTATATTTTGATGGATCGTACACACAACGAGGATCAGAAGCAGGGATCTTATTCATCTCTCCTCAAGGATACACAATTCTGAAATCATATAGGCTCATGTTTCAATGTACAAATAATGTGGCAAAGTATGAAGCATTGATTATTGGGGTCAAGATAGCGATTCAATGGAAAATCACGGATTTACAAGTATACGGGGACTCTCAACTAGTTATTTACCAAGTCAATGATGAGTATCAAAGAAAAGATGAAAAATTGATGCCCTACAAGCATCAAATAGATAATCTGAAACAGTCCTTTGTCAGTATCAAGTTTGATCAAATTCCAAGGGCAGAGAACAAAGCTGCAGACGCTATGGCTACAATTGCTTCATTACTACAATTTCCTGAGAAGCATGTTTGTTATGAGTTTATGGTAGAACAAGTATCATGTACTTCCCATTATCAATTAGAATCCACTACCATATGCCATCTAGATGCCACTAAACCCTCCATCTACGAAAAAACATATGCTTACCTGAAAGATGATATTCTTCCTCCATATCTTTCCAGGAACCAAAAATGAAACTTCATCCGCCAATCTGCCCGACATACTTTAATCACAGATGTCCTTTATCGTCGAGGTCTTGATGGTACCCTACTCCGATGTCTAGAATGCAACGAATCTGAAATGGCCCGACGAGAAGTTCACGAGGGTATTTGTGGTACTCACTCGAGTGGAATAAATCTAGCTAAGAAACTCCTCCGTTTGGGATATTATTGGTCGTGCATGGAGAAATAATCATATCAATTTGTCAAGAAATGTCAAAAATGTCAGGTTCACAACAATCTGGTTCATGCACCCGCACAAGAACTGCATCCCTTCACATTGACATGGAATTTTTGTCAATGGGGCCTAGATCTGGTAGGAAAAATACATCCATCTTCATCCAATGGACACAAGTTCATTCTTACAACTACAGAGTATTTCACGAAATGGATAGAGGCAGTACCTCTTACTACCATCATTGGGAAGCAAATTTCCTCTTTCATCTTGAACTACATAATATGTCGGTATGGTATCCCTCAATCCATTATCACTGATATTGGACAACCTTTCAAGAATCAAGATGTTCAAGAGCTATGTGATAAGTTCCACATCCAACATCGTTTTTCAACACCGTACTATCCTCAAGGGAATGGCCAAGCAGAGGCCTCAAACAAAACCATTCTAAAAATTCTCAAAAGACGGTTAACGATGTTGGACATGATTGGCATGTTCAACTCAACCCTGCACTATGGGCCTACAGAACAAGCATCAGAACACCAACGGGAGCTACACCATTTGCTTTGGTATATAGATCAGAAGCCATATTTCCCATTGAAGTTGAAATTCCATCCCTTCGTGTATCACTCAGAGGTATCATTTCAGATGAAGACTACAGGGTATCTAGACTATAGGAACTAGAATTGCTGGATGAGTGTCGTCAACAAGCTGTTAATCATCTAATAGCTTATCAATAGAGGATGTCAAGAATTTATAATCACAAGGTAAGACCGTGGGTCTTTTAGGTTGGTGACTTAGTACTAAAGGAAAACCCTAGGAATCAGCAAGACAGAGAAAAGAAAGGAAAATTTGAGCCTAACTGGCTTGGTCCATTTGTCATCATATTAGTGTATGGATCAGGAGCATATCAGCTATCAATTTTAGAAGGGGATCTGTTTGATGAACCTATCAACAGTATTCATCTCAGAAAATTCTATGCTTAAAACTCCTAGTGCACAGGGAAAAACTACTGAAAATTGTTTCCTTGGTGAAAACCTGGCAAATAGGCATCTTGGCAAATGCAAAAATACAAAAAGAATAGAAAATACAAAAGAGAGAAAAACAGAAAAATGAGAAAAATACAAAAACACAAAGGGTGTAATCAAAGCATTTGGTGAAAACCTGGAAATAGGCGTCATATGTGATCCTAAGATCAGCTTTCCCATCTATTATGAACATATCAGGATCATTCATCTGAAATTCAGTATCACTTCATATCATATCATTTGAAAGGCCATAATTACATCCATTATCACCATCATGTCATATGGTCAACGTATCACTCCATAGCTTGGGGGCAACATCTGGATATCATTAGGGGCAATGCAAACGTATCGATTTCACCAAAGGGCAACACAACAGTATGGCAGAAAACCGAAAACAAAATCAAAGTGCAATATCAATCATCATCAGAAGAGCATCAACCATCCATATCATATCGAAAATCCAAAAACATGTCAAAAAGGTAAGTCTGAAAAAGCAACATTCAAAAACATAGGTCTATGTTAGTCGAACTACATGGTCTCTGCGTGTGTAACGTAGGCAAGGCTAATCTTAAATCAGCCCCCGAGACCCCTAAGATAGGTTAGTAGGTCAGGTCTTTAGTCAAAAATCTCAAAAATCCAAAAACATGTCAAAATCAGGATGGATGATCTAAAAATCTGAATAATGAATGGAACACTCTAAGTAAACAATGGATAAATTACACTTTTTTTATTATCATTTCTTTGGAGTAACTCAATGATGTATTGCATTAGAGGAACAAGGAAAAAGGATGATATTTTTATTGTTTGCTATCTGTACATTAATCATATAAATGTATGAATTGTCGGGGGATGTGCTATGCAAATGTATCACCGATGACATTCGGAATTCACACATTGAAATGATTAATCACTGCTTGTTTACACAATGAATGCTCAGGTCATCTCAGTTCAATTATACCTAGATGCTTGTGTTCAATTGCAATATCAAAAATCATGAAAGAAATACTCAGGTCGTCATTGGATTAACAAAACCATTGACGCTTGTATTCACTTTCAACATCCAATAAAAGCTCTATGATGATACCAAGCACAAAAAGACTATTTAAAATGACATCTGTTTTGCATATCATTGCATAACTAAATTAGATTGCATTCATCATCATTCATTATCTGCAGAGTATTTGTTGCATAAAGGATTCCAATCCATGATTATCTAATCTACAAATAAAACTAAGTATACTTGACATAAAATCCAAAATCATCATCATTTACCATATAGTTATAAATCATCCACCAACAGCATATGCATACATCATTTACCATCCATACATTTAAAAAATCATGTCATTATTATCATTACACCCATCAAAGATCATTCATCATAAGATCATTCCATAAAATAAATGCAAGTCATTACATCATCATCATTATCATTTAGAAATTCATACATCACATCTTATATCCATATATCATCTAATCTACGGATACATTTATCACAAAATCATTATATCATTGCATTCAAATAAAATCATTCATATACATCATCACATTTAGATTTAAATCATCACATAATCATATAATAAAAGCATGCATCAAATAGAAATCATAAAGCCATCATCATATCACATCAACTGCATCTCATATATATATCACAAATGTCAAGTATACAATGAAGTTTGGACTACAAAATACATAATCAACAATGAGCTAAAATCATAAAATACATCATAGAGGATCACAATGGCATCTATGACCTGCTATTGCCAGAGTGAGCGGGCCTAACAGGACCTATACCACCACCACCCCCAGAAGGACCCAGATCTTTGGAATCTCTACATGGAGGTTGTGTCACCCCCTCACTAACTATCCGTGTGTGAGTCTGCCCAGATCTCGACGGGGCATAACTGACTCAGCATTCTGCAGGCACTGTATCATGATATCGGCCTCTATAGAACTTGGCCTCTCGGCCAACCCGTAGAACCTCTCTCATATAATCACCTATGGAGGTGCCATTGACCAATCTCTGGAGGGTCTCAGCTGTCTCCTGTGCCCTCTCGGTAATCTGCCGAGCACTGTCTCACTCTGCTGTCAGGGTATCAACCTGTATCTGCATGGCGGCTAACTTTCCCTGTACATGTGCTAAGGCCTGTGCATGAGCCTATGCCTATGCCTGCATCTGGTTCTAAGTCTGCACAAGCATACCCCGAGCCTGTACCAACTGCCCCTGCAAAGTCTGGACCTGTGCCTGGAGCCCAGCTATCTCTCTCTATTGCTCGACTGCTGGCACTATCGCTACCTGCCTCTTACGAGGCCTACTAGAAGAAGGAGAACTACTGATGTCTGGCCATGCCCCTCTGTCTCCTCCACTGCCACCATCACTATCATCACTGCTGCTACCCGAACTACTGATGGATGAAGAATCATCTCCACCCCTACTATCGGCAGAACCCCCGCCACATCCTCCTCTACAGGTAAAGGTGCTGGCTCATCGGGGATAGTAATGCGAGGATGGGGGACCAAGGCTAGGAATGCTGCATAATCCTCTGTCACAGCTGCCTCTGAGATATCTCTCCGCATGTCCCAAGGAGATGGTTGTAGTGTCCTATATCCCTCTACAATAACGTCATAGGACAGTGTGGGACCCCAATCAGGAATATCCATCTGTCGTCGTGCATAATGGGCTACTCTTTGTGGCATGCACTGAACAATGTCGTACTATCTATATACCCGAAAAAGTAAGAATCTCTCTAGTACGAATGGAGTCTGACCAATGAGGTACATAGAATCACAAAGAAATCCCAACACTACACCATCCTCATCCCACTCCTCGCAGTCAAGGTATGGATGCCAGATAACTGTCTCAGTGTCATCAAACACCCATCTCCAATGCTCTAATTTTCCCATCCAGGCCTGGGTGAACCGACCTCTGTATCTAAATACATACGGTCTGCCAGCTGGTCTGTCTACAACTCAAAACGACCAACAAATAGCAAAATGCTCCCAAGCCCACACCTGTAATAGGGTCACCCCTGCTAATAAACTACGTGCACCAAGGTACACAACTGAGTGTAGATCATGATAAAGATGTGCTAACATGCACATCCCCCATGCATATATGGTACCATGTACCATCATGCTCTCAAGAGTCCTACCCCAGATGACGAGGAATCCCTTTGACCTGCGATCAGGGCAAAGGAAACCTCCAATGAATCCAGCTAGCACTGCTGGTAGTGTCGCATAAGAATCTGCGATCCTCCGCCATCGAACGCTCGGACCCTCTATGTCCTGATCCTGAAAAACTCTGTGGAGAGCATCTCTGCTACTGGTCCCATGAGAATCATAAGTGACAATCTCTCCCATGAAAGGAATGCACAAAATATGCCACACATCCTCTGGTGTGACTGTCATCTCGCCAGTGGGTAGGTGAAAGGTGTTGTGGTCACTATGCCACCTCTCAGCCAACGCAGTCAACAGACCCTAATTAATCCTAATCTAGGGCATCTCAAGCAAGCTCGTAAGGCCATAATGGCCTATCACCTGAAGCTCATCTGGTGTCAGATGAGGTATCAAATCTATAGTCTGAGGAAACCTCTCTCGTATCTGGAGAGTACCCAGATCCTCCTATCATCATAACGAAAAATCTATAATCAGTGAACTATGTCAAGAATCAAACGTCATTCTACTATCAAGTCTATTTCAAAAGTTGTGGTATGAATTTTTGATCAAAATTCTAGGCGAACATCAAACCTCACCTATCATGAGGTTCATCAAACATTACCTAGATCTCGCCTATCATGAGATTTATCAGGTATTGAATCATTTCCTCGCCTATCATGAGGATCATCAAGAAATAGGATATCTTCTCGCCTATCATGAGAGTTAGTCTTATTAAAATCATCAAATCCAACATCAAGAATGTGGATTGTCAATCATACCAATCAAAAGAATGGACATGATTGGAATTGACAAAATCAAGGTTCATTAAATCAAAATCTTCAATTCTGACTAGAAGCGGTAAAAAAAGGCTTCCAAAGCGCTAAATCTCAAAAGTGCTACTTTATCAGTTAAAAGCGCTAAATCAAGAACCCAAAGCGCTAAACCTTGAAAGCACTATTTCAGCACCCCGAAGCGCTAAAACAGGCTTCCGAAGTGCTAAAAGTCATGAAGCACTACTTTTTCACATCAAAGCGCTACAATAGGCTGTCAAAGTGCCGCTTTACCAAAAGCGCTACAACAGACCCTGAAAGCGCTAATCAACCGACTCAAAGCGCTGAAAGTCTCAAAGCGCTAATTCTCAACTTCTAAGCGCTAAATCACTGAAAGTGCTACTTTACCGACCAAAAGTGCTAGAGTTTTAAACACAAGCGCTAAAATTCAAAGTGCTAAAATACCTACTGGAAGTGCTACAGCGCAGCTTGAAAGTGCTAAAACTAACCTAGACACGCCTAGACGCTAAAAAGCATAAAACATAGAAATGCATGAATTACGAGGAGGTCAAGGGGTACATACCAGAGGTCCATACGCAGGCAGTCGTCGGTGACGTCGAATGCGCTCGAATCAATGAGTGTGGTAGGGGATAGGCATCTTGCTCCAGCTGGCAGAAAAGTCTTTATCACTAAGAATTTTTGAACTCAAAAAGAAAATATGACTTTGAAAATGACCTTTTAGCACTATTTATAGTTTTTGAAAAGGTATTTTTGGTGGATTTTATTACATTTTGATTAATTTTATCCATGAAATTAATTAAAACTCATCTGAGGGCTCATTTCTTCATCATTTGTTGAGAGATAAACTATTTTATTATTGAAACATCATTAAAACATCGGAAAATCATCAAATGTTTGAAAAATTCTAAAAATCATCAAATCAATAATTTATCTCCCGAGGGGGCATATTATCATCCATCATCTGAAAATCAATGTCTGGGGCATGTCTGGGGCATACAGAATTATTTTTTTATATCATCGATCCTGGCAGTAGCAACAAAATATTTCTTCGAAGCAACGTGTAAACACATCACTTCGAAGAGGGGAAAAATGTATACACCTAAAAATGGTCTGGAGCATCCGATTAATTAAATACGAATTATTTGATTAATTATTCTAATTTCCTCTACTTTTGAATAAATAGAAATATTTATTTATATAGTTCACATTCAAATTCATCTTAATTAAATAAACAAAATTAAATACTTTGTTCGATTTAATTATCACATCCCTATTTTATTCTATCACATCCATCTTAAAATTAATTAAATAAAGATCAAAACACTTTATTAATTAATTGTCGTATTCTTCTATTTAATTTAATAAACAACTATCCTATAGTTCGTTTTATTAAATTATTTATCTCCCTTTTCCTAATTTAAATAAATCAAAAATATTTGAATTAGAGCATAAGGAATATTCCAATCTACATTTCCTCAAAAATGAATTAGATTTCCTATGTCTAAAATATGTCACAATTAATTGATTGAAACTTCACGGGAAGTTTTGGAGACAAATTGGAGACAAATTCCAAAATCTTCTCTCAATCCTCCTCCATCAATCTTTCCTCTTCTCTTGCTTGGTGTTTTCATGGGTAGAGACAATCTCCATTTTTCTCTCAATCTCCTCCATCTCTCACCATTCAATTCTCCAGATTGAATCCAAGCCTCTCAAAGCTTTCCCTGTGCATTTTTATAGCCAAGAAATCTATAAATATAGCCTCATTGAACCAAGAAAAGGATCCAGATAATCAAGCTTTTGCACTCTTACTCTGCAGGAATCCAGACATCGAGCATCAAGCATCAAGCATCAAGCATTAAGCATCAAGCAATCAAGCTTTCACATTAATGGCTGCCTCCTGTAGCTACAATTATCTGTTTCACATCTATATCATGCTAGTTTAATCATTATATCATTTAGCATTGCATTATCATCATCTCATTCTTCATATAGTCATTTTAACAGTCTTATTTTCTTACACAATCTGAGAGCAATTTTGATTTAATAAATCTTTGAGGATAGAGAACAATATGACACTTTCAATTGATTACTACTTTGATTTAGTTCAATTTGAGTTATCTTTGATATAATGTCTTATTAAGAAGTGTTTTAATCTTATTCACTTATTCTACACTTACAGCTCTAATGAATGACATCATAAATTTAGAACCCACCAGTGTTAAAGAAGCCTTCAGACATCAAGTATGGAAGGACGCTATGATGAAAGAGTATCAATCCATTCTAAAAAATGATGTATGGATATAGTGCCTAGACCAAAAGAGAAATCTATTGTCTCTTCTAAATGGCACTTCAAAATCAAACATGTTGTTGATGGCAATATAGAAAAACATAAGGCTTGTTTTGTGGCCAGAGGTTTTTCACAAAAGGAAGGCATTGATTATGAAGAAACATTTGCACTTGTTTCCCGTTACACGTCTGTGAGAGCAGTGATAGACATTGCAGCAGCTAAAGGTTGGAAGATTCATCAAATGGATGTGAAAATTGTCTTCCTAAATGGGATCATTGAAGAGGAAGTCTATCTAGAACAACCTGAAGGTTTTTTGATACATAAACCTAACTCACATGTATGCAGACTAAAGAAAGCACTGTATGGACTTAAACAGGCTCCCAGGGCCTAGTATGAAAGAATAGACAGCTACCTCTTGGGACTAGGATTTTTCAAGAATGATGCAGACCCAAATCTTTACTTTAAGGTAATTAAAGGTGAGATGTTAATAATTATTTTATATGTTGATGACTTGTTGATAACAGGAAAAGATCACCTCATTGCTCAAGGAAAGAAGGATCTAACTTCAGAATTTGACATGAAAGACGGGCATTTTACACTACTTCCTAGGTTTGGAAGTCTGGCAGAAATCAGATGGCATCATACTGAATCAAGGAAATTATACTATTGATATTCTAAAGAGATTTGGAATGTTGGATTGTAGACCCATGTCTACACTTATGGAAACCAACCTTCACAAACTAAAAGAAGCAGCAGCAAAATCTAAGTGTGTAGATTCCACTCTATATAGACAAATGATTGTATCATTGATGTACCTGGTTAACACCATACCTGATATTTGCTATGCAGTGAATTCTCTAAGCTAGTTCATGTGTGAGCCAAAGGAAATTCATCTTATGGTTGTGAAACATATATTGAGATATCTTCAAGGCACTATTGGATATGGTCTTCTTTACAGAAATGACCAACTAGATCTACATGGATACTCTGATTCAGATTGGGTTGGAAGTGTAACCGATCAGAAAAGCACATCAGGATGTTGCTTCAGTTTAGGATAGGCTATGATCTCTTGGATCTGCAAAAAATAGATTTCAGTAGCACAAAGCTTGACAGAAGCTGAATACATTGCAACCTCTATGGGGGCAAGAGAAGTAGTTTGGCTCCAAAAATTGCTTGTGGGGCTCTTTGGTGAACCCTTGAATCCTACTATCATTCATTGTGATAATCAGAGTTGCATTAAGCTCTCTACAAATCCAGTATTCCATGATAGATCTAAGCATATTGGGATCCCCTACCATTATGTAAGAGACATGGTAGAAAGGAATGTAATCCAGTTGGAGTATATTCGTACAAATGATCAAACAGCAGACATTCTCACCAAACCTCTCCCCAGAGTCAAGGTTGAACACTTCAGGAAGAAACTTGGTATGGTTGAAATGTAATTTGATATTATGTTTGAAATTCAAATTGTTTAGAAGTTGTACTAATATATTTAAAGATGTTTAATGTGTAAACTCTTTTGTCATGGGTGTGACTCCATGACTTTATGGGCCCTCTCCCCCTATGTACATTATTGAAAGGTGATGATATTTCTAATAATGAACACTTGTATATGACATTGTAAAGTGATGACTCTACAATGATGAGTTGAACTATCATGATAGATATCATGTGACTTGATATTTGTGGACATGTCATGATAGTATCTCTTGGACCCTTTGATGGATATCATGGGACTTAATGTCATCTGAAGATCATTGTGATCCTTAAGAGATAATCATGGTGGATAATTATATATCCGTGGATATGCCATGAATTATTATGGTAGACATCATGTGACTTTATGTGTCAGTGCACATACCATAATGAAGATGTGTTATGAAGAATGTCATGTGACTTGACAATATTGAGAAAAATATATCATAACTTCGATATCATGTCTGAAGGTGATATCTCCAACTTATTTGTTTTTGAAATATCTTCCCTAGCTAAGAGGGAGTGTTGATTTAAGATAGCATCGGCCAGATATAAATGATGATTGCATTTATGCATCATCATCATTTATATTTAATCGACCTGCTCTTAAAATATAATGTCTACAAATAAGTTATTCAAATTTTTGATGATGATCGAAATTTGCAAATAAATAAATAATCGAACTTCATGTTATATGATTGTTGTTTGTATAGCATGCAAATTTTGGTTATATTAAATACTGAGTATTTCGGTGTGTTTAGGGATTCTGCACGCTCAAGGGACATGTCCTCTCATGAGATGCATCTCTTCTTGAGGCATGCTTCCCTCACAAGATATAAATGGACACTCAAACTTCTATTTGCAAACATCGAAATTGATAAATGTTCTGCAATCAACACATTTGAAATACAAGAAACAAATCTGACTTAGAATTATTGCACAGAATTTCAAACTTAGAATTTCCATAAGTCCTTTTAGGATTCAATTTGATAAGATTTGATTAAACATTTACAATATTTGTAGCACATTCTAGAGTGCGCAAATACATAATGAAAGGAGAAATCATTGAGAAAAGGGCCAACTGGATAACAAAGATCCTAGAGTATGACATTGATGTTAGGCCTACTAAAGTTGTGCGAGGTAGAGGGCTATGTAAATATCTGGCATCGGACAATGAAGAATCAATGGAAAAAGAGCAATCTGAAGTAATTTTACTCAATGAACCTAAGTCTAAAAGTTGTTGGCTAGCAGAAAAAATGAGATTTATGTAGACAATTAAATATCCAGTAAACCTTCCCTCTTAGAAGAGAAGATTATAAAGAGTGTAGAATAGAAGATACGCAATGATTGAGGGAGTTATCTTCAAGAGGAATTTCAATGGTGTACTCCTACAATGTGTAAATCAAGAGCAGTCACAAAAGATCCTGAAAGAATTCCATAGCAGCCCAATAGGTGGGCACTTCTCCGCAAAGACAACCGCCATTAAAATTATGAGTGTGGGGTATTTTTGGCCCACACTATTCAACGACTCATATGCTTTGGTCAAAAAATGCAAGGAATGCCAATTCTTTGTAGGAAGAATAAAAAATTTGGCCATGCCGCTCAACCCAATAGTAGCGAACAAACCTTTTGTGTAATGGGGGTTAGATTTCATTAGAATGATTAACCCCACGTCGAGTGTCAGCCACAAGTGGATTCTCATAGCCACCGACTATTTCACCCAGTGGACCGAGGCCATGCCCTTGAAGAATTCAACAGAAGCAGAGATTGTGAATTTCCTTGAGGAAATAGTTACAAGGTTTGGACTACCTAAGACTATCATCTCTGACAATGCAAAATCATTCCTAGGGACTAAGGTATGTCAGTCCGCATTTAAATATGGAATATTCCTGAAAACCTCTTCCAATTATTACCCACAAGGAAATGGATTGGCTGAGTCAACTAATAAAACTTAGTATGACTCATCAAAAGGAATGGCATCAAAATCTTCAGAATCTGGGCATACCACATAACCCCTAAGCAAGTTTTAAATACTTCGTCATATGAATTAGTGTATGGGAAGGAGGAAATTTTACTCATATCTATGGAAATTCTAACGTTGCAATTACTCAAATCTTTAGAGATACAGCAAAATGGAGCTATGGAGGTGCACCTAGCAAAACTGATGGAAGTTCAAGAAAAAGGGGAAAAGCTCTAACGACCATGTGCAACCATCAGCAGGTGGTTAAAGGATGGTTTGACAAGAAAGCCTTGGACGAAGGTCTTAAATGCAGAGACTTAGTGCTTAAGTTCAACAAAAGGGCCACAAAGCCTGGTTGGCATGGAAAATTTGATAGCCTGTGGGAAGGCCCTTTTTGCATTATTAAGTGCAAACAACACAATGCTTTCAAACTCAAAAGCATAGATAAAGAAGCACTAGGGATTCTCATTAACAGAATCCACCTTAAATTGTTTAATTAAAGCTTACTAATGGTTCTACCCATGTAAAATATGTACATACTATATAGTTTTATTTTTCGTTCTTTTGTTTGGCCGGTCTTTCCACCACCTTATGAAATGAAAGCACCCATATGTGGAGAATTGAAATTTCAAAACAACCTTAGAAAAATAAAAGCAACCCATATGTGGAATTGACAAGATATTTAGCAAGCATAGAGAAAGGAAACTCATGGTGAAAAGTTGCAGAATTAAAAGAGACAAGAGTTTTAAAATATAAGTTGTATATTCATTCACGGTATTATATAATTTGAGATTACACATTCAAAATGGCTCTTGGGCCATACTTTATAAAGTATATCTATATATTGTGCAATTTATATATATATATATACTATAAAGGCCTTTTTTTAGGCATATTTACAAAAATAGAGAAAAGTATTGACTATTCAGGCAGGAGTATTGTTGGCAACAGGAGGATTGTTGTTATTGGTAGATTTGTCATCATCAACAGTAGTAGGGACTAGAGTAGCGACATCGTCAACAACACCAACAATGAGTGTCGGAGGCAACACAAGGTTCCTAAAGTCTGTGTACCAGTCGACGTCATAAAATAGCACCACGTTATAGCAATGCAATAGGAAGTGACATGAACGGGTGGCCCTCTGACGTTGCTCAGCTTGCGAAAGGAGCTGGAACCCACTCAGAAATGGCACCCATGGCACCGTGACATCCTCTTCGATATGCTTACATAGGTCACTTGGTACAGGGAGGCCCAAGCCATATACGACATTTTTCGCAACTTCCCCGAGGCTGCCAAGATACTTTTTCAGAAAGATTTGGAGTGTCCAACGCAGAATCATATCCTTTGGTACCTTTATGTCAAGAAGGGAAGAAACAAAGTGAGAGAAGATATCTATGTTCACCCAATATTTATCTTCGTATTCAATACAATCCCTTCCACTTCATGGCTATGATAGCCAGTGAATGCTTATTTTTGGTCATTCTTTTCAGTCGTTTACTCAAAATATCTCCCAAAAATTTTGTCTAGGACTTGTTGAAATAAATCTAATGGGAGTATTCATGGTACTAATCTCTACACAGCTGCCTAAGTCTAGCTCTATGCAAATGCTAATTCTAGCCAATCACCTAGTACTAATTCTTTCAAATTGCTAAGATAGAATTCGTTGTTGCTAAAGGGTCTATTTATAGAAATGTTTAAGGTACCTGTGTGCCATAAGCATGATGCTAATCGAGTGTTAACTCAAAAATCCCACCAAGGGCCAGCAAGAAATTCCCACCCACTTGCACCTGCAGGTACAAATTGTTGCGTGCAAGATTAAGGAACAGTAATTAATTAACGTAAGTTGGTGGCAGTCCCAAGTGATCATCTATATGGCTAGGTGTTGAGGTGTCATGCTACAAACATTTCAAGTACTCATTACATCTTTGGCTTAATTATTCCTTTCAAGATATTAATTGCCAAAGCATGTGAAAGGTTCATAAGCTTTCAATCGTTAGCTCAATTTCCCAGGAAAATCACGCCAAAGGACATGATCACTAATGTCATTATGAATTCTCATCTTTTCAAAAGGGCAAGTAGTTCATTCTACATGGGAAAGAAATCTGGTGGTACATGCTAAATTTAATGCAAAAAGGCAGTCGTTGTCTACCGCTTTAAAGCAAAAAATCGAAGAAAAAGCTAAGTGTTGCATAAAAAAGTTAAATGGTGTTGAAAGCTTCTTGAGTACTCAAAATAATTTTTTTGAATGCAGAATTGCTGAGAAAATGTAAGTGTGGTGCAAAATAGTAGCAAAGTAGATAAGTGCAAAGAAATAGCTATAGGAGATTCATTTATTTGGTGTGGATTGAACCCAAAATGAAAGACAATAATTCATTTGGATTTGCATTTAGAGCCTTGCATAGTGTTTTAGGTTCCATTCACATTGTACCAGTGTGCTTTCTAAGGAAAAGATTACAAAGAATGGAAGCAGCCCAAAGTTCTCAAACATAAATGCAAGGTGAAGAAACACAAAGTTTTTTTGATGCCATGCATGTAGTACTGGCTGCCTATATCTTTGAAGACATCTCTTACGCTTTGCCTAGGATACCAGAGAAGTTGGTATGGGTAAATACGAAGCCCGTAGAAAAGAAAAAAACCCACAAAGACTAGAGTCGAATAAAAGAAATATGGGATAACATTCACGATCCCATCCTTGAAAAGAACCCTAAGACTCTTAGGGAGGCGGCTTGTGAGAGGATGAAGAAAATTAGTGACCCAAATTCTTTGGCGCAGAAGTGTTGGTTCAATGGGCTTGCACTACTGCCCGGAGCTAGTTGACGAGGCCATTAAGCATTTCAACCTGAATACCAACACCATCAAGGGTTGAGAGTTGAGAGTTAATATCTACAAAGAGGCTATCTGGGACATTCTATGCATCCCTGAACAAAGCTCCAAATTGAACAAAATGGAGTCATTCACTCCAGCAAGGGGGGAGAAAATATGGAAAACTAGAGATTTGGCTCTATATTTTTATAACAAAGAAACCAAAAGGTCCAAGGAAGATCAGAAAAACCCACCATAAATTATGACGGCGCACAGAGCTTTCCCCATGAACCTACATGATTCCTTCTCAATGATGGCATTTGTTTGTGGCCTGGACACCAACAAATATGTTCAAGAATTTCAACTGGGCTTGGGGTTCTAGTTGTGCTGGCATCATTCCCTTTTCTGGTATGACTTTGAAGAATTCATCATCGAGGAGATGTTGAGCCAGATAGGGGAATACAAAACACAGCAGAGGTTCAAGTTTCCTTCTTTCCTCACCCATATGTTTTTGCATCAGAACCCTGACTTCTTCAAAAAACATGTGAGGTTGGCTATTTTTGATGAAAATCAATAGAGAAGGCCAGTTTATGTATGGACTACTCTCCTATCTGCAACTTATGATTATTATGAATTTTCAAATTATTTCTTGACTATGATTCTACAAGATTTGAGTGAGGATGGCAGTATTTACTAGCTCAACTCAGGCCAAACAGAGTATATGCAAAATTTCACTCTAAAATGCAACTGGTTTCTCGGCGACGATTTCACGTTCATTCGGATGCACAGCTTTACTAGGGAACCATTCCGGCTTCTAGCATGTCTCACAAATCGGGTGTTGGCCCTCAAAATGTTTCGACAATTATCAATTATTGACTTCACTTTTTGGGGAGGACCAGCCAAGAAGAGAGGATTTTTCTTTTGCTCGTTAAGCTTTAAAACGGTGATTATGGCCAAGAAGAAAATGCATGAACTGCTAGAGACAAAGCTAGCTCATTTGGGGCTGGTATGGATTTGTGAAAATGGCAATTACAACCATAACAATGATTTTCCAAATGAATATGTCAAGGTAACACATAGCCCTTGGCCTTACTCGGACAAGCGACAAAATCCACTGAAGGATGCGGATGACCTATTGGTGGACCTAGTTCATATTCCAACAAAAGGTAGCTGACCTCCATGGCTCAGGTTCTACTTCCGATCAGGAAAATATAATGAGAAGCATCCAATTAGGGCTACTCTTCAAAATAAATTGACAAGGAATTTCAACTGGAGCAAAAAAAAGATTAGATATTTCAGGATTTACCGACAAGAAATCCAATGCCCTAATGCCCCTTATGAGAGCCTAGAGTCAGATGAGAGGTTCGATAAATTGTGGAATGATGAGCATCCTGATTCCGACGCAAGTGATGATGAAGATGTCGAACCGGAGGAGGCCAAAACACATACTAAGGAAGAAAGGGAGATGCAAATGGAAGTTTAGACGACCTCGAAGCAGCAAGTTGAGAAGGTGATGAAGCAACCTATCAAGGTTTCTTCAAATGTGTGAGTGAACATATCGTGTGTGAGGGTTTCACTGACTCACACTGACTCTCTTGCTTCACAATATTTAATTACTCCTATTGTGTCCACAGCTCCCCTCACTTCGGGTGTTGGCCCTTCCTTTTCTTCTTCTACTACAATGGTCATGGGAGGCTTCTCACAATTTTCCCAAACAAGACCATTTTCATTTACCCCTCTACGGAACTGTCTACCTTTTGCCTCGACCCAATCAATGTTTGCTATCACTTCACATTTTTCCTTCACGGCTACTATTGATTCCCCTCATGCTACTACTGTGTCGACCCCAACCCAGTCTGCCTAGTAAATGGAATCTACCATGACTCCGCTTCAGCCACCACTTCCCTTAAGTCCTCTCGCTGGTTCACAAACTGGGCTCTGGCATACTCCTCCCTTCTCCTCTCAAAGAGTTAGTCTTTCAAGTAAGAAATCACTCGGAGCCACTACCCTCTCATTCCCTTTTGCTCTTCCTCTCAGTGCACCTTTCATAGGTGGACTCATCTGGTCGTCGACAAAATTTTTGTAGAAGTGATAAAACAAAGCAGGCATGGGCTATTAGGGTCCAGAAGCAGAAGGCCAAGGATGCTAAAAATTTAGTAGAGCCAAAGGTACAAACTATTTTCAATGAGGCTCAACAATTGTTGCATTTTGCAACCATGTACCTGACTGTCATCAAACTACAAGGAGAGATGCAACTCGATGATTACAACCTGTATGCCATGGGACTCAATCTGAGCATAGCCCACCCACAGGACAAAGTTGAGCTCATGGAGGAGACACAATGGGTGGTTACCACCGACTTCATCAAATTCGATCACCAGTTGAAGAAGAGAGAAGAGGAGCTGAGAATTGTCAAGGAGAGAGTCGATGTCCTGCTGGCAAAGGATAAAGCGAGGGATGTAGAATTTGAGTGCTTATCACAGCAAACGAAGATGGAGCAGGCTAAACTCTGAGAAGAACTCACAAAGCTCCAATCCTTTTATCCCAACCTAATCGTCGAGCTGCAGCAAAAAAATCAAGAATCCCAGGACCAGTTGGCCCAGGCGGAGCAGGTGATGCAATGAAAAAATGAGGAGTTTAACCATCAACGCGCTCAATTAGAACAATAGATACTATAGAAGGATGCAAACTCTGAGGCCCGATGGACTCAACTAGAGAATGAGATCCGGGAAATGAAGTCTTCCCTTGAGAGGGAAGCAACAAACAAAAAATGGGTCGAAGCAAACTGGCTTGCACAATCAAGAACCTTATAGGGGCAACTCTCCATGATGGACCAAAGGATTGCGGAGCTAACACATAATATTGGATTAAGGGATGTGGAAATTGGCATTTTGAAGAGCTCTGCCCAATCTCCTCTTGCACAGTCAAACCTCCTTCTAGTGGCCCAACAATTGTATATCTCATATTGGGCAAAGGTCAAGGCCTTCTGCCTGAACCTCTAGGCGACGCTCTAATTTATGGAAAAGGCAACAAGTTTAGGTAGGGAAGTTCATGGAATGATTGAGCAGTTCTCATAATCCATCACATAAAATATTCATAAGGCGAAAAAATTATTGGATAAGCTATACATGGTCCGGGATGAAGACTTAGAAAATGCAGGGATCGGTGACCATAAAGCCACTACCAAAATAATGAACAGGTTCATCCACTCCCACGCAGCCATCCTCCATGCTAGCAAGTGTGCTACCACATTGGACCAAACCATGAATAGCATGCAGGCGAGGTTCTCCTAGCTAACTCAGATGGGCTTACCTTATCCATTTCTTTCAGATGAATCAGTGGCCACATTGGAGTAGATTACAATGAATATTGAAGAGAAGCAGCAGGATGCATCCACTTTTCAGAGCTTCAGTCGGCCCCCTACTACAGAAGATATTGAGGGCGTCACCCATCCGATAGCGAGGCTGCTCTTCCAACTCGAGTCTTGGGCCGGTATAACCACGACGCTATCATACAAATAAATGATCAATATGCACAGAGCACAAGAGAATTTGCATGGCATATTGACACCATCTAAGGCCGACTGGCTGCCTCTGCAGACCGATGTCTCCAAGCTTTGATTGCATCACCCAATGGATAGGACTCTAATCTACGAACCAGAAAATTTTGGATTCCTCGTTCCGTAGGCGAAATGCCCCCGGTAGTCGCCAAAAGCTGTGAACATAAATTTCCTCGAGATCCCTTTGAGTGGTTTTTATTTTTGGTAAGTACCGGCCTACACCCCATACTTTTCATTCTTCAAGCTCCTTTTTGCAAAAATCTTTGTCTAACTACTGCCATGTGTCTGAAAATTTCTCTCCACAGGGATTTATCCCTTCGCTCTTCTAATGGCTCCCGCCATGCTTCCACGCATTACCAATTCACATATTTGAAGGTTACTTCCCTTCACTTTTCTATTGGGCCCCGTTCGAGCGCCACGTAGCATCGATCCACATACACTTTTTGGCGGACCCCACTAACAAAATCGTTTGTGAAGGATACCTCCATGTGTCTTCACCACGCAGGTTTTCATCACAAGAGGGGAGGAATGAACCATAGGCTCCAACCTGTCACCGCGTGTCTCTTCTGGGACTTCATCGAGGAGAAGTAGGGAGCAAGCAACAAGCCTCACCAAGATTGCCACGTTTTCTAACTACCTTCGTGGATTAGCAACACATGTTAGCACTATGTCCTGTTGGGACCACTGTCATCGTTCACAAGGGATACGTCTGGTTTCTAACTGACCACATTCCATGTTTGGAATCTTTTTTGTTGCAACGGCCAAGGGAAATCATTGCTCTAATATCTTCACTCATGATTCAAAATTGTTTTTGTTATCAGTCTGCTAGGCGCTGGGATTTTTATCTATAAATACTACTTTCAAAGAAAGGGTTTGGAACTTAGAGAAAATTTTGTGGGAAGACACCAGGCCTCTTTTATTGTTTTAGATTATTGTATAATATTCGCATAATGTTCCATTGTTCGGCCTTTCTATTTCTTGACTATTTGATAAAGCGTTATACTGTGCCATTATTGTATTGAGTAATTTGTTCACAGACTTCTATAATTTCAATATAACTTTGTTGATTCAGACTATGTCTTTGACTCTTCTTTTCAATAAATGTATGGAAGTTATTTTATGTCATTGAATAAATTATTTAGATTTCCATTTTATTTTATTTTTTGTTGGAGATACCCCCGAGGGGGTCCCCTTTAGCTTAGCAGCCAAGGTTTGAGGGGTATCCATTCCACCAAAATCCGCTCGGGGTACGATCCCGGCCTCAGATTTCCATTTTGATTTTTGTTATTCTAGGACATAGCAGATTGTTGAACGGCCCTTAAATCATATCTAACATATAGGTTTATTGTGCTCATATCTACTTCTTGGCGCATCTCCTTAGATTAGATTTCATTTTTACATTTGTTTCCATCTACCCTTTTCAACCCCCCAATTACAAAAGAAGCCAACTTCTTTAAAAACTCAAAGGTCACTCAATTTAGCACAATAGGTCCCCCCTTTAACTGAGTTTCCCATAAGGCTATTACCTTGTCAATTTTTGGCATCAACACTAATATGCAACTATAGGATGACAAATCGTGCCACGCTAGTGTCTTGTATGGAAAAAAAACAAAAATTATCATGGGAAAACACAAAATATCTTGCCTAGGTTTTGGATGTGAAAGGATATGCAATGCAACTACACAATGAATATGAAATGAAAAAAATGAAGATGCTAAGGAAATTTAAATAGAAATGATGAAGAAAATTTTAGTGTATCACCAAAGATGTCTGATGAAATAGAATCTTTCTCCAAGAAACTCTTCCACCTACACCTACACACATAAGACCAAAGAGAAGGGTTGGGTGGTTGTATAGGATTTTTCCTCAGTCAAACCTTCATATCGGTGTTCCCACCTCCATGGATAGCCTTAGACAAGATGATCTAGCACTAGACATAAAATGATAGAAAGAAAATTGTGCTAACAAAATAAAGATAGCATGCTCAATGTAAAAATCACAAAGAGTTACCACTCCCAAGCACAAAAGAAAAGTGGTTTGTTGGTGCAATGAAGAAGCAACGAGAGTCTCCAAGATGATAATGGCCTCTAAAGGTGATGGAGCTTTGCATGATATCCCTATGTTTTCATCAATGGAGTTTACTTTGAAAGTTGTGAAAGAGTTATTTGAAAGATATACGTAAAGAAGAGATATGGAGAATGTTGTGAATGAGAAAGAAAAAAGAAGTGTTGGGTATGCTCAAGAAGTGTTCTTCCAAAGATCAAGAGGTTGAATGAATCAATATCCTCAAGAAAGGTCTTTTTGGTCCAAACAGCCTACTTGAATGACTATGCATGAGAGTGCAAGTTGGCAGAGGCATTACACTACCAAAACATGATTGGTGTAACGTCCCAACGACCAACTCAGTCACGGATTTTCATGAGATTCTAGCGCAATGTGTGAACTTCTCCATGACACACACTTGTCTAAGTAAAAATCAGACGTAATCCTCGGGGCACAAGACATTTTGGGTACTAAGAGATGGTTTGGGTTGAAAAAGAGCATGATTATCTTAATTTATCTAAAGAGGAAGGCACATATAATGTGATATTTCATAGGATACAATTTACGACTTTGCACTTCATATGTTGAGGATTTGTTTGATGAAGATGACAAAACAACATCCTTGGCTAAAAACTTAGATCAATCTAGTAAGGATTATGAGACCTATGGTGACATTGGCAACACCTTTGAAAGGTATGATGATTGAGGTAATTATTTAGCAACAATTCACTAATGCATGATTATGTCATTCATAACGAAGTTGTGAAAATTCCAACTATGATGAGGAGCCAGTTTGCAATGAAATTCCTTATGAAAAGGTGTTGTCCTAACCTCAAAGCAGGAATTATGCAAGGAGGATATTATAGAGGTAGTTGATTTTGAGAGGCATGTTCTTGAAGACAAATCAGAAAATTCATTGTATGAAGTTGATTTTGATCATTAGCCCAGTGAGTCACATAATTTGAAGAAACAATTGAAAGTTACTAAGCATAAAATTATTGCAACCTTAACACATTTTGATACCACACACAAGCTCATTGAAAATCTCCATTGGGCCCAAGTTGAGAAAAGACAGAAAGGGGTTGAAAGAGGATCCACTCTTGCAGATTTGTATATAGTTAAAGAAGCTTTGGAAATAATGAAATTAGAGTACTTGCAATTGCTTTCAGATAGGGATCATGCTATCAATTTTGTTGAAGACAAGGAGAAAGAGGTTGCTAAACTCGACCTAGAGTTAAGTTTGGCTCATTTTCACTCTACAAAGTTGAAAATTAGTCATTTATTGTAGCTACACCCAACGAACAAGAATCTAACACAAGGACCATGGAAGTTAAGAAAATAATTGAAGGAATTGATGAGCTTCACAGGGATTGAAATTTGGAGCCTAGCTACCCTTGGAAACATGAAAAAGAATGCAGAAGTGATGGAATAACACACAATTATTTGAGTGTTCCTTGTACCACAAAGATTCAAAATATTGATAATTTATGGGAAGAACATCAAGAGTGTAATCTCATGAGGTCATATGAGAAATTTTATTATGATGATTGTAGTAATCACAAGATGTGGGATCCAAGTCTGGTGTGTGATTCTAAGGTGAAACAAGTTGAATTGCCTATTGGGCTACTTAGGATCATTGATGGTTTACTTCCCATAGTAAACTATTGTGGATTGGATCATCATGGGTTGATGGTTGACTTTGTTGGGTTACCACAAGCAAGGGAGTTATTTTATGGTTTACAGTTCAATGGGGTGGATACCATTGGTGTTGAATCTATCAAATGCACTCTTGATGGGGTCCACATGGAAATCAGAGTAGTGCAACAACAACATGGTAGAGATACTCTTTTGGTTAGTATCTATGCATGAGATCTTTTTCATGCGCTATTGGTTATTAGTGATGATGGAAGAAGCATACCATGGAATGTTGTGGACCTTAAAGGTGATAATAATTTTGTTGTTACCTCTTTACTCAGTCATCATATGAGCCCATTTGAGCTCCTACAAGTGGACTACTGAGTTGGTGTCTTTTGAGGAGATATTTCTAGCCAAGGGACTTATCAAAAATTTCATTTTGGCCAAGGTTATTCAATGTTGCAGCGATTATTATTCTTTGCAGGTGGTGTATTTTGAAAAATCAAACTTGAACAACTATAGATTTGAGAAATTTCAATCCAATTAGCTAATTCACAAGGTCAGCTATGGGTATCAGATGGAGAGGATGACAGGTTTGGCTAACCAGTTTCGATGTTGGTTGGGTGTTCGGGAACCAAATAATTGTTATTGCTTATATTTAGCTTGCACTTATGTTTGGTAAAACAAATTAAATTTTAGTGATAGTTATTATATGGGAGTGTGAGGTGTTGGAAATGAGAGAGCTAATATTAACTTCATTGTGTTTGCTCCTATGGTGCCTCAAATGGGTTCTTCGAAGAGTAGTTCTTGAGGAGTTAACCAAGTTTTTGCAATATATGATTGCTCTTCTTGCAAGTGGATTTCAGGAGGTGACTTGTGTAGGTGTCCAATAGATCAATGTTTTCAATAGATGGAACTAAAGACCTCCTAGGTCGACTTGGGACCCTAGGATCATATGTGGTTTCAATTAGGATCAATTTGGTGATTTTGGGGTTGAGTTGGCATTGCTTAGGGACAAGCAATCTTTGGAAAGGGAGGATTGTAATGTCCCCATTTTTTGGTTCTCTTGCATTGAAATTGGCTCTAACCTTATCAGTGTGTGTCAGCCTTATTATCAGGGATATTTGATGATACTAGTGAGCTCAGGTGATCTAGAGGACTCAAATAATACTTTTCGAAGTTATTTTTGGATTTTTGTGTGTTCTCCAAGATTCTTCGAGAGAGCATCTATTTACTAGTACTTGCACCAAATAGGGTGCAAGGGTTACACCAATAGGAATATATAGAGTAGTAAGAAGGGGAGTGACATGCACTTTAGAACTTTTTTAACATTGTTTTTATTTTTTACAAAACGAATGTAATACATATTTAGGGATAAAGCCAGACACTAGTAGTAGAACAAAATAGACATTATGACAAGATAATAAAGAAGTAAACATACAATGTGTTCATCTATCTTGTTCAAATTATATAGAAGTAAATATACAATGTGTTCATTCCATCTTGTTCAAATTAATAAAGAAGTAAACATACAATGTGTTCATTCCATCTTGTTCGAATTATATAGATAATGTCAGTAATATATAGAGAACACCTTTGGCATGTTTTGTGTACTCCCAAATATACACAATTTTGTTTGAATTAAATATAAATTTTTTGGAATATATATTCTATGAAAATAATAGATGTATGTGTAAACTAAGATGGCATAATCCTCTAAATAGACAAGCTCTATTTTTAATTATGAGTTGATGGATATAGTGTTGAAATGCACAAGACAATTGAGAGGGGGGGTAAATCATTTGTATCAAATAACTTTACTTTTAAACTTAATATTTTCTCTTCAACCTCAATCTTTTGTTAAGTGTAAACATCAAATGCAGATAACAGAAAGCAAACACCAGAGACACCAGATTTACGTGGAAAACCCAATGAGGGAAAAACCATCATGAGGATTAACTCACAATATAGTAGTAATGTAATACCAAATACAAAGGCTCACTACCCAGATACAAAAGGCTCACTGCCCAAATGCAAGGGCTCACTATCCAGAAAGGAGGCTCACTGCCTAAAAAAAAATAAAAGGAGATAAATGAAGATCCACAACTGGGGTTCCACACATTCACAACCTAATCAAAATATTATAGATGCCATCAGCTCGCTGCTTTCGAGAATCTAACACCTTAAAGGATTGTTGCCTTAGTTCGCTCTTCCACTCTCTACTTTTCACACTTGTCCGTACACTTCAATCACTTCTTCGATTCGTGGATGGATGGATATGAAATTCACTACAACTTGATTTGATTTTATATTATCTTCAACCTTAGGAACTTTCTCCAATGTCCACTATAAAATTTCATTTACAAATTCAAACTAGGTCGACTACTCAACATTCCCATGGTGGATAAAAATGAGAGAGGACCAGTTACATATTTAATCTAGGACCCAAACAAAATCTTGGATCAAGCACACGCTTTCTTAAGACGATGCAAAAACTTAATGTAATGTGTAGACACCAGGTCGATCAAACCTAATGAAAACACCAATGATCTTTGAAGTACACACATCTCTAGCAAGATGATCACACGTGGATCACCCAACATGCTTCACTAGACATTTTTCCATCTCAAAGAATACCTCAGGTACATCCCCAACAGTTACAACAAACTTCATTCACAAAGAACATTTCATCAGTCCATTCAGACCAATCAGCAAAATGCAAAAGCTCTGGAGCAGGTCTTTCAGAAAGCCAAACCACAAGCAAGTTTGTTATAACATAGAAACCATCAGAAAGAGTCATCTCCCAGATCTGTAAGATCTAAAACCAAATATCAGAAGACTATGGAGCCAAAACATTTCTCCCAGTCCACAAACATATAGTTCTGCCAACCAGTTCACACATCGGTGAATACACCTTCTACTCGCCATCGACTCAGAAGCTAAAACTTAGTATATACGATCCATTAAAGCTTATGAACATACTTATAGATCTGCATAGGCATAGGATCAACACAGAGAAAATGTGGAGCACAATACCAGAGCACATTCAGAACACACTTCAACATTGCTTTCATTATTTCTAAAATTTTCTCAAAAACACTTGGAAACACTACAACTACAGCTTCCTAAATATAGCTCCATGTACTCTAAGCACTTCTACAGTGTCTCAACTATATAAATACCATATTTACACAACATGAAATATGTTGACATCAATGACAACACCATCAAACACATCCATACTTGCAACAATCTCCCCCTTTGTCATTGATAACAACACATGATGTGAAAAACCATCAAAGATAGCATACATGATTTTCAGAAGCGACAACTTGCCAAACATAAAATTTTCACATGATTATCTCTCTCTCCCCCTTTGACATCAATGGCAAAGGAAATTATTGCCATATAAATCTCTCTTCACTCCCCCTTAGGAATACACCCACATCACATACTACAACAATGCACTTCTCAACTCCCCCTATGGAGTAGATCTTCATCATCAATTCGGAACAAAATAATTATGTGAATCCATTTGACTGATGCACCTCCATGTGCACTTAGTTCAAAGAAGAAGGGACAGTAACCCCTAACTTCCCTCTGAAATACTCAAAAGTATCCTTCAGAAGGGCCTTAGTGAATATGCATATAACTTGTTCCTTGGTAGGTACATATTCAAGTCTAACTTCATTCTTCAATACTTTCTCCCTCAAGAAGTGATACTTGATAGATATGTGCTTTGTTCTAGAATGAATCACTGCATTCTTTGAAATGTTTATAGCACTTGTATTGTCACAAAATATAGAATTAAGTTCATCACTTACCACACCTATGTCCATCAAGGTTTGCTTCATCCAAAGTACCTGTGTACAGTAGGATGTTGCTGCAATATACTCTACTTATGCAATGGATAAAGAAACTGAATCATGTTTCTTGCTCAACCATGAAACTAATCTTCCTCCAAGGAAGAATGCACTACCACTTGTACTCTTCTGTTCATCTACACAACCAGCCCAATCTGCATCAGTGTAGGCATTCAAAGTGAAATCATTGTCCTTCGGATACCATAGTCCATAATCTGGAGTTCCTTTAAGATATCTGAATATCCTCTTCATAGTTGTTACATGTACATTATATTTTGCTTGAAATCTTGCAACTAAACATACTACATGCATGATAGCAGGTCTAGTAGCAGTAAGATATAGCATTCCACCAATCATAGATTTTTACATGCTTTGATCAACTTTAACAGATTCACCATTCTTACTCAGCTTGCATCCAGTTACCATAGGGGTACAAACTGGTTTGGATTCATCCATTCCAAACTTCTTTAACAATTCCTTAACATACTTGGATAGTGAAATGAATATCCCATTGTTAGTTTGATTTACTTGAAGTCAAAGGAAGAAATTCAGTTCACCAATCATAGACATTTCAAATTCTTTTTGCATCTCTTCAACAAATATCTTACACATACCTTCATTTCCACCAAAGATGATGTCATCAACATATACCACAACTATCAATATCATGTTTTTCTCAACCTTGAAGTAAAGATTGTTGTCTGCGGACCCTTTGTTGAATCCTTTCTCTGTCATGTATTTATCTAGTCTTGCATATCAAGCTCTGGGAGCTTCTTTAAGTCCATATAATTCCTTCTTTAATTTACAAACCATGTCCAGTTTGTCAGATAGTTGAAAACCTTCTAGTTGCTCCATATACACTTCTTCCAATTCTCCATTTAGAAATGCAGACTTGACTACCATCTGATATACTTTGGAGTATTTATAAGCTGAAAATACCAAGAGCATCTGAATGGCCTCCATTCTTGCTATAGGTGCAAAAGTTACTTCAAAATCTATTCCTTCAACCTATGAATATCCTCTACATACAAGTCTTTCTTTATTCCTTACCACTTCACCATCTTCATTCAACGTGTTTCTGAATACCCATTTTGAACCAATTACATTATTGTTTGCAGGTCTAGGAACTAGTTCCCATGTCTCATTCTTCTCTATTTGTTGTAGTTCCTCTTTCATTTCTCTAACCTAACTTTCATCATCACATGCTTCATTCACAGTCTTAGGTTCTATCTTAGAAAGTAGACACAAGTTTAACTCAACCACTTTGCTTCTTGTCTTCACTCCACTTTTGTCTCCAATTATATGTTCCTCTGAATGATTTCTTTGAACATATTTAGGAGTCTTAGGTGTAGGTTCCAGAATTTCTTCTATTTCATCACTTTTTTTTTCTCTTCCTTTTCTTCTTCTTGTATTTACACACAAATAGGATCATCGGGTTCAACTTCATTTATTTCCACTAGTCTATACATAGCTTCATCAACCTTTACATTAGCACTTTCAATTATTTTCCCCAATCTCTTATTAAAACATCTGTAAGCTTTGTTGTTGTTTGAATATCCAAGGAAAATTACTTCATCACATCTAGCATCAAACTTTCGAAGATTTTCATCATCCCTTCTAATGTAACATCTACTTCCAAATACCTTAAAGTATTTAATAGTAGGAGTCTTACCAGTCCACAGCTCATAAGGGGTCTCAGTGTTGTTACCTGTGATCTAAACTTTATTAAGAATGTAAACTGCAGTGTGGATTGCTTCTATCCAATAGACATCGGGAGCATTTGCTTCTTTCATCATAGTTCTGGCAGCTTCTTGAACAGTCTGGTTCTTTCTTTCCATGACTTCATTCTACTGAGGGGTTCTAGGAGCAGAATAATGTCTTTTTATGTCATGCTCTTCATAGAATGCATTGAACTCACCAGATGTAAATTCTCCTCCTCTATCAAACCTTAAGCATTTGATTTTCAAATTTGCCTCATTTTCTACTCTTGCCTTAAATACTTTGAATTTATCAAGAGCCTGGGCCTTTTCTCTAATAAATGTAATCCATGTCATCTTAGAGTAATCATCAATTAAGAGCATAAAGTACCTATCACCATTTAGGCCTCCTCTTCTTGCAGGACCACAGAGCTCTATATGGATTAATTCTAGCATTCTGATAGATGATTGATCCTTTCCTTTAAAATTGTTCCTTGTCTATTTTCCCATCTAACAACTTCTGTAGATTGAATTTGAAGGCTTTTTGATTCTAGGAAGATCTCTAATAGCTTCCCTAGAACTGATCTTGATCAGATTATCAAAATTCACATGTCCCATCCTCCCGTGCTAGAGCCAACTCTAATTAATCTAAGAAACAAAACACTTACTGTCTCCACCTTTAATTTGATAGATGTTTCCATGAGTTCTTCTTCCAGCTGCTACCACAATTCTGGATTCTTTCCTAATCTCACACATGTCATCTTGAAACATAAACTTAAAACCTTTGTTGCACATTTGTCCATCACTTAAAAGATTATGCCTTAAACCCTTTACATAGTAAACATCATCAATATTATGTTTTACATCAAAACTAATTGTTCCTTTACCAACAATCTTAGCACCAAAGTCATCTCCAAACATGACTATACCTCCATCGTACTTCTCAAGTTTAGTAAACTTACTCTTATCTCTAGTCATATGATTTGAACATTTGTTGTCAATTACCCAAAATTCTTCATCCTTCTTGGAATGAAAAGTAGTTACTAGAGTACCTTTTATTTCATCCTTCTGGCTTTTCAGACCAGATTCTTTTGCATATCTCCCATGATTAGTAGATATAGCTTTATTTTCTAGGTCTAGGAACAAACATTCATCTTTATCTTCCTCTAAGTCAGATTCATCATCAGAAATTCCCGCATCTTCTTTGACATAGTACAATTTCTTCAACTTCCTATCCTTTTTATCCTTGTGATTGTTATTATTATTCTTATTCTTCTTTTGTGTAGCTCTATTAGGACATCTTGATGCATAATGACCAATATTTCCACAACTGAAACACTTAAAGGGTGACTTACCTTTGTATTTACCAATACCTTTCGTCAATCTCCTTGTGAAATTTTCTTTCAAATATTTTGAATCATCATCTTCCAAGTCATCTCCTATCTTCATTGCTTTAAAGGTTGTTTCAGTCTTCTCCTTATCTCCTACAAATTTTCTCATCTCGAATGCAGTCAAACACCAAATAGATGTTCCTTAGTAAACATCTTTGGATCATATTATTCTTCAACAGAAGATACTTTGTCACTATAATTGTCTAGTAAGGTCATCAAGATCTTCTCAATTATATCTTCATCTGACATTGTACCACCTTGATGAACTCAATTTTTGTTGCTATAAGTTCAATTCTCTGATAATAGCTTGCAATGTCTTCTCCCTCTTCCATTCTCAACTTCTCAAATTTTCGCTTAGAAATTAGTTTCCTTGACAATTTTACTCTATCATTCCCTTCATAAATGTCTTTCAACTTTGTCCATACTTCATAAGTAGTAGGTAGAGAAATAACTTTTGTTCTTTCAATTTTAGATAAAGCACTGAATATAGCATACCTTGCTCTTTCATTCTCTTCAAAGGTTGCAACCTCATTAGCAGAGGAAGGACCAGCTACAGGTATCACATACTTTGTCTCCACAACTTTCCAGGTATTGAAATTTAGTGAAATCAGACAACTTCTCATCTTCTCTTTCCAGTCACTGTAATCAGCTCCATCAAAAATGGGAATTTGCAACTTGTGCACCATCTGATCTACCTCAAGTGGTTAAGATTTTCATCGAGGAACCAGAGCTCTGATACCAATTCTTGAAATGCACAAGACAACTGAGAGGGGGGGTGAATCAGTTGTATCAAATAACTTTACTTTTAAACTTAATATTTTCTCTTTAACCTCAATCTGTTGTTAAGTGTAAACATGAAATACAAATAACAGAAAGCAAACACTAGAGACACCAGATTTATGTGGAAAACCCAATGAGGGAAAAACCAAGGTGAGGATTAACTCACAATATAGTAGTAATGCAATACCAGATACAAAGGCTCACTGCCAAAGGGTTCACCACCCAAATGCAAGGGCTCATTTCCTTCAAAGGACTTACTGTCCAGAACGGAGGCTCATTGCCTAGAGAAAAATAAAAGGAGATAAATGAAGATCCACCACTAGGGTTCCACACATTTTCAACCTGACTAGAATATTATAGATGCCATCAGCGCACTACCTTCAGGAATCTAGCAACTTAAATTATTGTTGCCTTAATTTGCTCTTCCACTCTTTTCTTTTTGCACGCATTCGTACAATTCACTCACTTGTTCAATTCGTGGATGAATGGATATGAAATTCACTACAACTTGATTTGCTTTTATACCATCTTCAACCTTAGGAACATTCTCCAAGGTCGGCTATACAATTTCATTTGCAAATTCAAACTAGGTCAGCTACTCAACATTCTCGCGATGGATAAGAATGAGAGAAAACTAGTTACATATTTAATCTAGGACCCAAACATCATCTTGGATCAAGCACACACTTTCTTAAGACGATGCAAAAACTTAATGTAACGTGTAGACACCAAGTCGGCCAAACATAATGAAAACACCAATTCTCTTTGAAGTAGACACATCTCTAGCAAGATGATCACACATGGATCACCCAACACGCTTCACTAGACATTTTTCCATCTCAAAGAATACCTCAGGTACATCTACAGCAGTTTCAAAAAACTTGATTCATAGAGAACACTTCATCAGTCCATCCAGACCAATCAGCAAAACACAGAAGCTCTGGAGCAGGTATTTCGGAGCGCCAAACCACAATAAACTTTATCAGAACATAGCAACCATCAGAAAGAGTCATCTCCTAGATCTACAAGATCTGAAACCAAATATCAGAAGACTGTGGAGCCAAAACTGTTCGCCTAGTCCAAAAACAGATAGTTTTTGCTAAACCAGTTCATGCACCAGTGAACACACATTCTACTCGCCATCAACTCAGAAGCTAAAACTCAGTATATACAATCCATTAAAGATTATGAACATAATTGTAGATCCGCATAGGCATAGGATCAACACAGAGAAAATGTGGAGCACAATACCAGAGGACATTCAAAACACACTTCAACACTGCTTTCATTATTTCTCATTTTTTCTCAAAAGCACTTGGCAAAACTACAACTATAACTTCATAAATATAGCTCCATGTACTTTAAGCACTTCTATAGTGTCTCAACTATACAAATTCCATATGTACACAACATGAACTATGTTGAAATCAATGACAACACCATCAAACACATCCATACTTGCAACATATAAATCATGATGCTCTTGAAGTAATATGTAAGTATTTGGCCCTAGTTTGTAGCAGTGTATGGAATGTAATGGGTGGATGAATGGATATGTGAGGCATGCAAACAATGGGAAGGATTACAATTTAGATTGAAGATGGTCATTTGGAGAACAGTTGATGGCTCAGATAATAGTGGGTATGGTGAATGATAATGACCCATGCCAAGAAATATACCATAAGCAAATGTTAAGTGAACACTAATCGTTGACCAAGATCAAAATAATTTGGAATATGGATGGGGATCGGTGAACATGGAATTGATAGATTTTTCATGGGTGAACGGATTTATCATGGATAAGATGGATCGACTATTCCATATAATATGGATGGGGTGAGATGCTTCTACTTGATTTGGTGCATGTAGATGTTTGATTATACACGACACTGTTTTTTGCCATACAAAACTAATACAAAGTTGCAAATTTGACCTTAAATGGAATTTTCTTTTTTTTTTGTTTGTTGAAGTGTTTTTTGTTATTTGCAAATATCGGAGTTAGCCTCATCTAGAATCACACATCGCGATAGGGAGCTAGCAGAGTCCTTATGATAAAGAGTTTTTGTCAACACACAGTTAATGTGAGATTTGGATATTGTGGATGTCAAATTTTATGGTGGTGTATGTTGAGAGATAGAGATGTAGATTGTTTGGTTGACAGTTTGGATCTCTTTTTTCCAAACTTGGGAGATGAGAAGTGGTAGGTGGAATTGGCGATTAAGTTGGGACAAACTTTTTCATATATCTTGTAGGTCACTCTTGAAGATTTCTTGTGCACTGTTGGAACTTTTTGATGGATGAACTTCCCTTTTTCTATTTTTTCCCCCATATATTCTTTAACTAATGGAAGTTGATAGGGATGATTTTATTTTGTAGTTTTTGGTATCCATTTGAATTTTATTTGTCCATTTTTATTCAATGATTATTTGACCTCATTAACTTGTTCCTTTCTTTAATATACCTTGTTCTCATGTGGTTGGGCACAATTTTTGGACAGGATGATGCATGAATGTTGATTGAAGTTATTGGTGCAGGAGCACCTTGTAGGTTCAATTTTGTCAAAAAGGTCATTTTTTTGTGAGCATGATCAAACGCTAGATTTTAGGTGTCTAGGGTCTTTTATCAATTCAATAAGGTTTATTTAGATCATTTAAATGTATTTGGCATGGTTGGGAGTCATTTGAGTCAATCTTGCAAAAGTTGCAATTTTTTTGTAAAAGTTGTCATGAGCAAATTGCAAAAGTTGCAATATGGGAATATGAAGTGTCATGGAATCTAAAAGGTAGTTGTGGTCAGTTGTAATTGATGAAGTGATTTTATAAAGGTGATACAAACTGTTTTCTATCGTGGGGTTTGAAGAACTGGAAGTTTTGTAAGTGAAAGTCATGAATAAAGATTGAAAATTTTGTAATTTCTAGTGTTTTTCTCTGTTGCAGGCCTTTGTACGGACATGTACGGTACAGAATCTACCTCTCATTGATTGATTATGAAAAGATATTTGAATATAATTAATTATATTTTTGGTTTCACAAAATTTCATTAAGATTTTCTCAAGTTATGACAATTTTACTCCCGGTGGGTAGATTCAGATTTGCACAGGGCAGCAAGCAATAAAAATTCAATAACTTTCATTTTCTCCAATGAAATCATCCAAAAACTTGCATGATGGTCTGTTTTAAGGAAATAAAAGATTCCACATTGGTTTCATCGATTTTGGAGTAGTCTTAATTGAGAATATTTGATGCCCTAGGGCTGACTGTCACCATTTTCATGTAATTTGAATGTGTAAAGGCTAGGGTTTGTCAAAATCTCTCAAGAGGAGCATGGCTAATGGATTGAAAAGAATATGGAGCTATAATATAATTTTTTTGAGCAGTTGGATAGGTAACTTGGGTAGTGGAAGCATTACAATCAATAATCCCTTATTGGAGCTGCCTAATTAGGCCTAGGTTGGGCATGAAAATCTCATTTTTGAAGCAAACTTTGCAAAGGAACATATGGTGGTTTCTTGATATAGTGTACAACACGGAAATGGGTATCTAAAAATATAATTACAATTCTAATATGTGTCTTGAGTCAAAATTTATGATGGCTGTCCTTATTTGAAAGGCTACTAGCCTTGTGACAACTTGCATGAGAAGTATGTGTAGTTGGTGATCCCTAGTCTTCAAGATGATTTGAAATAGTTATTTGAGTCATGTTTGCTTTGTGGAACATGTTCTAGGTTTTTGTTGGATCACTTGAATCACAAAGCCATTAATGAGTGTTTGGTGTCTTGTGTGCAAAGAGAGTGGTTTGGGACAGTCTTGGTGAAAGTCTAAAGTTTGTGCAATCTAAGGTTGTCAGAACCCTTAAAGGGCCTATCTATGCCATTTTACATCTTTTTGAGTGTTTCTTCAAGTGTGGTTAAGATTTTATGAGTCTCTATGGTGATTGAGTCCTTGGAATCGTGAAGTAAAGGTGACCAAAGTGTCAAGTTAAGTCGTGGTGAACCTCATCACTGCATCAGTTATAAATAAGTTGTAGCAATGATAGCGGTTCTTATCATAAGGACTCTACATTATCCACATCCTAGTGTTTGCACTAGACAAAGTTCCCTCTACTGTTTAAGAGTTAACTCTATTCCTTAATTGCTAGAAAACCAAGAAGTTGCGCAAGATTGCAGATATGTAACAGTAGAAGACTCTTGCTCATTGGTAATGATGTTTAGAGTGGGAGACCCTTATTTTTGCATAACATCTACATGTACATTTAGGAGTAAGCATCTCATGGGTAGATGTAGGAGTAGGTTGTATATGGCTATATGATCATCATTTGTGCCATCTTGTATGGATTGGAGAATTCTCATTAGATAATGGTAGTATATTGGAGGTATGGATTCTTGATCTTTATTCGACATGGTGTTGTCTTCAATATGCTTTTCATGTTCTTGACATGGATCAATTTGAAAGGATGGGTTGTTTGCAAAGGGTTTTCCAATTTAAGTAGTAGGCATGGGAATTGGCTCAATTTTCTTTTGATTTTGAAGTGGATTTGGATCATCGAAATGACCATTGCTAGACTTTGGTGGGAGGTTTTCAGCATACTTTGGGAAAAAAATCTTCAGATTGAAGCAACCGTTACCTGCATGTGATTGTCAATGTGATATAAATAAAGAAACAATAATATGTATTATATGAATATGGTAAAGATAAAATTTAAACAAATACATTTTTTTGAGAGTGGTGTGTTTATGTATGTGTACCTGTACTCATCATAACGAGAAAAGACGTAGTCGGAGCTCTTCTTTTTTCCTTATAATTGTGTATGGATTTTTCTTCATTCTTGAGTATCGATAAAAGGAAAACAATTGTTTGATCCTAAGTTCGTGTAGTGATTTAACTCTAGATATAGCTATAAAATTCAGTCCCTGTCTTTCTTTTTTACCTATATCGATTGTTTCTCTTTCGATTGTTAATCCTTGGGATTTGTGTATTGTAATTTCCCATGCCATGCATAGTGGCAACTGCCTACGAGCACCTAGGGATATAGGTGATATTGGAATAGTTGTTGGAGCATGTACATTCCAAGGTGGGTCAATGTAAGTATCAAATTTTACTATGACATATAATGGTAAGTTTGGTGGTTTAGAGATTTCTATGTATACAATATCTAAAACCTCTCCAAGAGAACCATTTACAAGGCATGCTTGAGTCCATAGGTTCGTAGTTAGCATGATGTGTTGGCCTCTACATAGCAGGAGTGTACGGGGTAGCTGGCCAGCATCATTGTCGATGTTTGATTTTGTGCTTGTTTTTATTGCAATACTGAGTGCAATAGGAAAATTTAACAGGTGTATCAATTTTTTGTTGTGTGTTCCAACTAAGTCATTGCTTGGAAATAGGTATATTTCTAGGTCAAAAGACTTGTTTTCCTTATTTGATAGCATTGTGTTTGTGTGACTCATTAGTAGCTCCCAATCTTGTTCATTTGGTTATGCATTACGAATGTTTTGTAGAGTTCTTCGGAAGTCAACTTGAGGTTGAGTGTCCCCATCTTGTCGAAATATTTGTTCTAATGTGACAATAATAGTGAATTGTTCCTATAGGGCTTTCGCATCTGTGTGGGAGGCATATATAGGATTGTCCATAGCAGGGGGTAGTTGTGCAAAGTCGCCTGCAAGAATGATGGATCGTCCACCAAAGCACAAGTGTCGTTGGTGGGGGAAAGCCTCATGTAGCCTAGTGTCAATTTTCAAGAGTATTTTTGGGCCTATAAAGCTCATATCATCAATTATGAGGTATTTTATGTGTCCCATTAACTGTTCAAACATTGCAAGTGATTTCCCCTTCAATGGCTACATTTCCTTGACTGGAATCTTCAGGGTTGAATGTATAGTGGAGGCATGTATGTTGAATGTTGTGATTCATGTAGGAGCAACAACAAGGAGTGGGCTATGTTCTTTTGGTACTAAACTAGAAAGGGTGTGTTTAATGCAATGAATAAGATACAATTTCCTTGTTCCTTCTATGCCTTGTATGATCATGTGCAAGGGTTTTTTGAATTCACAAGCACTACAATGGTCCAAAACAAGTGTAAGAGAGAGTTTTGTTTGCGGGAGAGTGGATATGGGAGGTAGTTAACCTTAAATGGTGTTGGGTCATCATGTTGGTTAACCTTGTTTATTCTTGTGAAATTTTCTATAGTTTCATGTAAAGCTTGAGATATTGTACGGCCATTCTAGTTGTTGCAATTGTCAAAGTCGCGTCTTCCAAGCATATCAAGGGAGATTTCCAGTTGTACCAAGACCCAACTATGATAAGAACTCCCATTCATTCAATTGTACTATATTTTCTAGATTTCTTTCATTATATATTTCCTCTTCCTCTTCTTGATTTATTTCTTCATCAATTACACGATCAATATGACACACATTATATTTAAGTCTATTCCTCACCTTCCAATTTACAACAATTGTCTCTTTCTCAATACCTATGTTTGCAACAATGTTACGAAACTTCTTGTAAAGAAGTAGTTCACTCTAGAAAAATGTCTCAAAATGTTATGAATCCTCCTTTGGAATAGCATTAAATCAGGGGAAGACACTAATAATTGCATTATGTTTCCTTTCTTTCCAATTGTATTGTTTGTGACTTGATGAGAATGAGAATGATCATGCAGATTCAAGAAGTGTTATTGTTTCCATTTCAGGAGGATGTTGCGTGTATAATTGGAGGTAACTTCGATGCAATATATTTTCATTTGAGTTTGTCTTAATTCGATTGAAAACTTTTCACCCAACATTAAGGACCATAAATTCACGATTGCAAACAACAAGTGGAAAATTTGCAACATATGGTGTTGCAAGTATGAATGAGTATGGTGGTGTTGTCGATAATGTTGTGATTGATGTCAATATAGTACAGTTATTGCAGTGAAAGGAATCAAGTGATTATAGGTGTTACATGTATGGTTGAGACATTGTAGAGATGATGTGAGTACATGGAGCTATCTTTATGGTGTTGTAGGTGTGCTAATATGATGAGTTATCAAGTGCTTTTGAGAAAATTAATAAACAATGAAGACAAAATTGTGTGTGTGCTCTAAATGTGCTCTGATAATGTTCTATGCATTTATTTTGTGTTTATCCTATGCTTGTGCAGATCTGTAGTGTTGTTTATGGGCTTCCTTGGGTAATATATCCTAATTTATAGCTTCTGGTTTGATGAAGAATGAAAGTTGTGTTCATCGGTTTGTGAACTGGTCTAGCAAAATTGTTTGTCTGTGGACAGGGAAAAATATTTCTTCTTTGTAGTCCTCTGTTGGTTTGTCTCAAATCTTGTGGATCTGGAAGAAGGTTAATGATGGTGTTATCCATGTCTTGGAAAAAGTGTTTGTAGCTTGGTGCTCCGAAAGGCTAGTTCCAGAGTTACTATGTGTGTTTGTAGAGTCTGGTTGGACTAATGGAAAGTGTTCTTTGTATGGAAGTTGTTGCAGTTGTTGCGGATGAATCTGAAGGTTTCTAAGAGGTGTTCCAGTGTATGGTGAACTATGTTATGTGGTCCACACGTTATCATCTTGTTGTGAATGTGTGTACTTCAATGTACATTGGTGTTTTCATTAGGTTTGGCTGACCTGGTGTTTACACATTACATGAAGGATAAGTATCAATTAAGGAAGTATTTGATTGATCCAAGATGTCATTTTGGGTCGTGGTTAAGTATTTATTTGGTCCACTCTCATTCTTATCCACCACGGGAATGTTGAGTCGTTGACCTAATTTGAATTTCTAAAATGAAGAATGTGTAATCGACCTTGGAGAATTTTTTTAAGATCGAAGGTAGTATAAATCAAGTCAAGATGTTGTGAATTAAAAGTAACAAGGGTGAGAAGTGAAGCAAGTGCGGAAGAGTGTGGAAAAAATGAATTAAAGCAGTATTACTTTAATGTGTTTGACTCCTAAAAGAAGTGAGTCCATGGTGTGCAATTCTTTGATTAAGGTTGTGAATGTGTGGAAGTTCTGGTGGATTTTCTATTATATTTATTTATCTGTAGGCAGTGAGCCTCCCTTCTAGATATTGAGTCATATTTGTAGGTAGTGAGCCTTGTATCCAGATAGTGAGTCCTATCTTAGGGAGTGAGCCCTTTGGCAGTGGCCTTTGTATCCATCTTTGCAATTACTACTATATTGTGAGTTAATCCCCACTGTGGTTTTACCTCTTAGGGTTTTCCACGTAAATCTGGTGTTTCTTGTGTTGATATTGCTTTATGTTATTTTCACTTCCTGCTCATACTTAATAACATATTAAAGTGGATGTGAAGTTAATAATTGTTTGAGGTTTGTGAATATGATTAGTGACAACTGATTCACCCCCATCCCCTCAATTGTTTTGTGCATTTCAACAATTGGTATCAGAGCTTTCGCTCCTCGGAGAAGAGCTTAATCGCTTGAGGTAGATCTGATGGCGCACAAATTGTCAATCCTTGTGTTTGATGGATCTCATTATAGTGACTGGAAAGTGCAAATGAGAGGTTACCTAATCTCTCTTGGCTTCAAGACTTAGAAAGTTGTTGAGACAAAATATGTTGAGCCGGCAAGTGGTCATTCTTTTGCAGATGAGATTTCTACCTATGAGAAAAATGAAAAAGAAAGGTATGCAATCTATAGTGCTTTATCTAAGACTGAGTGGACAAAAGTTATTTCACTAGGCACTGCTTATGAAGTGTGGGAAAAGTTGAAAGATATCTATGAAGGAAATGATAGAGTCAAATTATCAAAGAAAATAACAGCAAAGAGCAGATATGAGAACTTGGAAATGGAAGAAGGTGAAGACATTGCAAGCTATTTTTCAGAGGATTGCTATTGCAACAAATGAAGTCAAAAAGCAAGGTGGCACTCTAACAGATGAAGATGTAATAGAGAATATTTTGATGACCCTACTGGAGAGTTATAGTGACAAGGTCTCATCTATTGAGGAAGTGTATGATCCAAATAAATTCACTAAAGAACAACTATTTGGCACCTTGACCGCATTTGAAATGAGGAAATTTGGAAAAGAAAAGGAGAAAACAGAAACAACCTTCAAAGCCACTAAGACAGAAGATGATCTGGATAGTGATGGTTTAGAGGAGTTGGAAGAAAAATTTACAAGGAAATTGAAGAAATCTATCGGTAAGTACAAAGGTATGTTACCCTTTAAATGTTTCAGTTGTGGAAATATTGTTCACTATGCTTCAAGATGTCCAAATAGAGCCATACACAAAAAGAACGGAGATAATAAAGACAAAAAGGACAAAAAGTTCAAGAAATTGTATTATGTTAGAGAAGATGCTAGAATTTTTTATGATAAATCTGATTTTGAGGATGATAGAGATGAATGCTTGTTTCTAGCCTTGGAGAATAAATCTGTCTACTAACCATGGAACATGTGCAAGGGAATGTGGTCTGGAGAACAAGAAGGATGAGATGTAAGGTACTCTGGTTACTACCTTTCATGCTATACAAGACGAAGATCATTGGGTAATTGATAGTGGTTGTTCAAATCATATGACCGGAGACAAAAGTAAGTTCACTAAACTTGAAAAGTATGATGGAGGATTAGTCATGTTTGGAGATGATTCTAGTGCAAAGATTGTTGGAAAAGGAACAATTAGTTTTGATGGAAAACACAGTACTGATGATGTCTATTATGTTAAGGGATTAAGGCATAATATTTTGAGTGTTGGACAAATGTGTAGCAAAGGATTTAAACTTGTGTTCCAAGATAATATATGTGAGATCAGAAAAGGGTATGGAATTAAGGTAGTTGGAGGAAGAAGAACATATGGAAACATTTATCAGCTTAAGAGTGTTGATAGTCAGTTTTTTGTGTCTCAAATTAATGAAAGTTGGCTATGGCAGCGGAGGATGGGACATGTAAACTTTGAAAATCTGATCAAGATCAGTTTAAGAGAAGTTGTCAAGGATCTACCTAAAATCACAAAGCCCACCAATACTATCTACAGAAGTTGTCAATTGGGAAAACAAACAAGATGCAATTTTAAAGGAAAAGAAAAATCAACTACCAGAATGCTGGAATTGATTCATACAGACCTCTACAGTCCCACAAGAATAGAAAGTCTTAATGGTGACAGGTATTTTATGCTCTTGATTGATGATTATTCTAGAATGGCATCGGTTACTTTTCTTAGGGAGAAAGCTCAAGATCTAGATAGATTCAAAGTGTTCAAGGCAAGGGTAGAGAATGAAGTAAACCTGAGAATCAAATGTTTGAGGTCTGACAGAGGTGGAGAATTCACTTCCAGTGAGTTTAATACATTTTGTAAAGAGCATGGTATAAAAAGATATTTTTCTGCTCCTAGAAATCCTCAGCAGAATGGAGTTGAAGAGGGGAAGAACTGGACTATTCAAGAGGCTACAAGGACTATAATGAAAGAGGAAAATGTATTTGATGTATACTAGAGAGAAGCAATCCACACTATTGTTTATATTCTTAACAGAGTTTAGATCAGAGGTAACAACACAAAGACTCCTTATGAACTATGGGATGGCAAGATTCCTACTATTAAGTACTTTAAGGTATTTGGAAGCAGATGTTATATTAAAAGATATGATGAGAACCTTGAAAATTTTGATGCAAGATGTGATGAAGGTATTTTCATAGAAAAGCATATAGATGCTACAACAAAATATTCAGAAAGATAGTTGAAAGTGAAAATGTAAAAGTTGATGAAGATATGCACAGACCAGTTGAAATAAGTGAAGTTGAACCAAACAAACCTATCTATGGACAAGTACAAGAAGAGAATAAGGAAGATGAAGAGAAGATTGAAGAAGAAGAAGAAGCTCTGAAACCTACTCCTAAGACTCCTAAGTATGTACAAAAAAAGCATCTTGAAAAACAGATAATTTTAGACAAAGGCAAAGGTGTAACAACAAGAAGAAAAGTGGTAGCAGCTAAGGTAAATTTGTGTCTACTTTCTAAGATAGAACCTAAAACAGTATGTGAAGCATGCAAAGATGAGAATTGGATCGGAGCAATGAAAGAAGAGTTGCAATAGATAGACAAAAATTAGACACGAGAATTGGTTCCTAGACCTGTAAACAAGAATGTAATTGGTACAAAATGGGTATTTAGGAATAAGCTAAATGAAGATCATGAAGTAGTAAGAAACAAAGAAAGGCTTGCATGCAAAGGTTATTCAAAGGTTGAAGGAATAGAATTTGAGGAGACATTTTCTCTAGTGGCAAGAATGGAAGCCATTTGGATGTTCTTGGCATTTTCTGCTCACAAAGATTTCAACGTATACCAGATGGATGTTAAGTTTGCATTCTTGAATGGAGAATTACAAGAGGTTTACATGGAACAATCGGAAGGATTTCAGTTATCAGATAAACCGAACATGGTTTGTAAGTTGAAGAAGACACTATATGGACTTAAACAGACTCCCAGAGCATGATATGCAAGGTTGGACATATATTTAACACAGCAAAGGTTCAACAAAGGTTCCGCAAACAGTAATCTCTATTTCAAACTTGAAGGAAAAATAATGTTGATAGTGGTTGTGTATGTTGATATTATCTTCGAAGGAAATGAGGGTGTGTGCAAGAAATTTGCAAAGGAGATGCAAAATAAGTTTGAGATATCTATGATTAGTGAGTTGAATTTCTTTCTTAGACTTCAAGTGAGTCAAACTGATAAGGGAATATTCATCTCACAATCAAAGTATGTTAAAGAATTATTGAAGAACTTCAGAATGGATGATTCCAAACCATTCTGTACCCCTATGGTGACTGGATGCAAACTGATTAAGGATGATGATTCTCCTAAAATTGATTAGAGCATGTACAAATCTATGATTGGTGGACTGTTATATCTTACTGCTACTAGACCAGATATCATGCATGTAGTATGTTTGGTTGTCATATTTCAAATAGACTCTAAAGAAACACATGTTACAACTGTGAAGAGGATATTCAGATATCTAAGAGGAACTTTGAATTATGGCCTATGGTATCCTAAGGATAATGATTTTACTTTGAACATGCTTATACTGATGCAGATTGGGTTGGTTGTGTGGATGGCTGGAAGAGTACAAGTGGTGGTTAATTCTTTCTTGGAGGAAGATTGTTTTCATGGCTAAGCAAGAAACAAGATTCAGTTTCTTTATCCACTACAGAGGCTGAGTATATTATAGCAGCATCTTGTTGTACACAGGTACTTTTGATGAAGCAAACATTGAAGGATATAGGTGTGATGTGTGATGAGCCTATCCCTATCATCTATGATAATACAAGTGCAATAAATATTTCAAAGAATCTAGTAATGCATTCAAGGACAAAGCATATATCTATCAGATATCATTTCTTAAGGGAGAAGTTGTTGGAGAATGAAGTCAGGCTTGAATATGTGCCTACAAAGGATCAAATTGTAGATATATTTACTAAGGCTCTTCCTAAGGATACTTTTGAGTCTCTCAGGGAGAAGTTGGGGATTACTACACATCCTTTGAACTAGGTGCACATAGAGGTGCATCAGTCCAGTGGATCTACAGACTCATCATCTGTCTAGACTGATGATTGGGGTATACTCCTCTGGTGGATTAGAGAGTATCATTGTTGATGTATGATGTATGCGTTGTCATGGGTGCACTCCTAAGGGGGAGTGATCAGAACTTTATGGTTGAAGAATCATGTAAAAAAAATTATTTGCCATTGATGTCAAAGGGGGAGAGAGAATCATGTGAAAAAGCCTATCTATATCTCAAAAATATGAAAGGAAGAGAGAATCTTGCAAGGAGAAAAGAGTGCAAAAACATTGTGTAGGTTGTCTAATCTGAATAAAAAAATAAAATAAAATAAAAGTAGGAGAGTATGGATGTTGTCTGTAGCAGTACAAGTTATTGCAGTGAAAGGAATCAAGTGATTATAGGTGGTACATGTATGGTTGAGACATTGTAGAGATGTTGTGAGTACATGGAGCTATCTTTATGGTGTTGCAGGTGTGCTGATATGATGAGTTATCAAGTGCTTTTGAGAAAATTAATAAATAGTGAAGACAGAATTGTGTCTGTGCTTTGAATGTGCTCCGATAATGTCATTTGCATTTCTTATGTGTTGATCCTATGTTTTTGTGGATCTATAGTGTTGTTTATGGGCTTCCTTGGGTAATATATCCTAAGTTATAGCTTCTGGTTTAATGAAGTGTGAAAGTTGTGTTCACCGACTTGTGAACTCGTCTGGCATAATTGTTTGTCTATGGACTGGGAGAAATATTTCTGCTCTAGAATCCCTTGTTGGTTGTCTCAGATCTTGCAGATCTGGAAGAAGGTTAATAATGGTGTTATTTGTGTCTTGGAAAAAGTGTTCGTAGCTTGGTGCTTCAAAAGGCTAGTTCCAGAGTTACTATGTGTGTTTGTACAGTCTGGTTGGACTAATGGAAAGTGTCCTTTGTATGGAAGTTGTTGCAGTTGTTGCAGATGAATCTGAAGGTTTCTAAGAGATGTTCCAATGTATGGTGAAGTGTGTTATGTGGTCCACACATTATCATCTTGTTCTGAATGTGTGTACTTCAATGTTCATTGGTGTTTTCATTAGATGTTGTTTTGGGTCCTAGTTATGTATTTATTTGGTCCACTCTCATTATTATCCACCATGAGAATGTTGAGTCGCTGAGCTAATTTGAATTTGTAAAATGAAGAATGTGTAGCCAATCTTGGAGAAAGTTTCTAAGATTGAAGATGGTATAAATACAAGTCAAGATGTTGTGAATTAAAAGTAACAAGGGTGAGAAGCGAACCAGGTGTGAAAGAGTGTGAGAAAGTGAATTAAGGCAGTAGTACTTTAATGTGTTTGACTCTTGAAAGTAGTGAGTCGATGGTGTCTACAATTCCTTGATTAAGGCTGTGAATGTGTGGAAGTTGTTGTGGTGGATTTTTTCTTTATCTTTCTTTATCTATAGGAAATGAGCCTCCCTTCTGGATAGTGAGTCCTATCTATAGGCAGTGAGCCTTATATCCGAACAGTGAGTCCTATCTTGGGCAATGAGCCTTTGTATCTGGTTTTGCAATTACTACTTTATTGTGAGTTAATCCTCACTGTGGTTTTTCCCTCTTAGGGTTTTCCACATAAATATGGCGTTTCTTGTGTTGATATTGCTTTCTATCATTTTCACTTCATGCTCATACTTAATAACAGATTAAAGTGGATGTGAAGTTAATAATTGTTTGAGGTTGGTGAATATGATTGGTGACAAATGATTCACCCCCCCTCTCAGTTGCCTTGTGCATTTCAACATATGGCACATTTCTTGTGCACCTATGTCACAATCAACAACAATCTCAGACATGAATTTTTTGTATGTTGCAAGTGTTTTGTCTTGGGGTGCTTGCTTTCAAGATATGTGGGTCAACATATCAATACAACTTTCAGATTTTCTTTTTGCCTTTACGACATATTTTGCGATGTACTTTAGAACAAGTTTTTTTGAAAGCACAAGCTGACAATCCATATTGGCTCTCCATATGGAAAGCATCTTTGGACTATGTATATTCAACCTATCATCATTACGTGCAGGGGTAAAGGTTTTTTCCCATTTTCATCAATGCACAATGAAGAGGTGGCACATTCAATCCAAGGCGCCTAATATTGGCACTTCGTGTTGTTGCCTTTCTTTCAAAGGAAAGTTGACTCTGAACATTTGGTATGTCTCTAGACACGGTTGAGCAACTCTTCGTAGTCAGAAAGTGCATTTGTAGAAAATATTTTGAGTGTTGTTAATAAGCATGGATCATCTTGCAAAGACCGATGGTGAGTGTTGCTCCTGTCTCCTAGAGTTTGAGGATTCCAAGCACTAACATATTTTTCAAAGAATGATTTTGTTATGTCTACATTTGCATTATTTCTCCAATCAAGTTTTTCCATGTTCAGTGCACCTTCAAGCCAAAGGAATCCATTTACATGTGCAAACCCTTGATGTTGCCACTCATATCTATACCAACAGTCTTTTGCATAGTAAAGCTTCTCTAAGACTTCTTCATGAAATATTGTGAATCGTTGATACAATTATAAGGATGTGGAATGTGGGTTTGTAACAATGTTATCTATGCGATCTTTATTCTTTCCTGATGTTGGCATTGTCCCCTTTGAAAATAGTTGGTGTAAATTTGGCCATTTGGTATCTATGACACTTAATGTGAAGAATAGTGTGGGGGAGCCTATTTGGTTGATCATGTTTGACAATTCACCATGACACTTATTCCAATATGCTTGTGTCCTCTAAGGGATGATCCATAATGCATCATTGTTCGGCTATTTTAGTGTCAGGCAACTGTTGTATATGGAGATGAAGACTATCTATGGTGGTTGGTATGCAATCCTCAACATTTTTTTTGATAAAAACAGAGCCAACACTTTGGCTTCGATGGCGCATCAGCAGGTTTAAGAAAAATTATCTAAACCTTGGATGCCTTCCAAATCTATTATCATGAAACCTCATTAGGTGCAACACATATTCGTGCATTTCAACTTGTTTATAGTGAGGTTGTAAATGTAGTGCAATACCATTGGAAAACAGTGAAGGAAAATCCACATCTAAAAGGCCCTTAGTATTGTATTCATTAACTAGTGAGGTCTCAAGTGTTAGCCAATCAATAATGTTGTCATTTTTATCTCTAACTTGCAATGTTTCTTTTATGATTTCTAGTTCATGGCGTTTATTTGGTAACCTAGCCATAAATGATGAGGAGCAAGTGAATTCATTCTCTACTGGGTCTGTGTAAAATGTTGATGCATTGTTTGGTGTGACCATATTGTCGTTGTCATAAATTATATTATGAAGCATATTGGAAATGTATGTATTTGTATCGGGGATCTCTGCAAGAGATGCAAAATCTGCCTCAACGTCTCTGTAGTATGGGTCATATGTGATTTTATATTTTAGTCCAGCCCACGCACGATGCCTACTTATGTAGTAGTCATAATGGTCACCTTTTGTATTGCTTCTTCTAACTACCATCACATCCAAGTTTGCAATTTTATGCGGCAAGTATTTTTCTATTGTCTTGATATCTTGCGAGAAACAAATTGTGTGCCCACTATATTTGTATTGGCCTCCACGAGCATGTGTTACTTGTATTATCAAATTGACTCATGCTATAAGCATTTCTTTGACTTGTGTTAGTCTTTGTAGCTCATATGGTTGTACTCCTGGGTCCATAAAATTATTTGATGAGAAACGATGTCTGCCTCTCTCATGAAAGCATCTAAAACAAACTAGACCACTTTGTGTTGAGTTGGTGTGCATTCCTGGGTAGCATTCATGGAAAATTGTACAAGTTGGCAAGTTTGATAGTTTATCTAATCTTGAACAAAATCATTTAGAAGCTTCTATAAAGTTTTTTTAGGTATGTGGTAAGCTTGTGGACTGATTTTGAAGAGTGCATTGTTTGGTTTGAACACATTGACAAACCTCAGTCGAAAAGGTGTTCAATTTGGGATTTACTTTCATATGGTTCAGTGTTGTGTTGGTTTGACTGAAAGATCAGTGTGTTGGATTGTATTGTCTTCTTTCCTATGTGTTGCATATGACTGTAAATGCTGATTTCTTTTTTATGTTGAATATAGTAGTTATGACTTCTTTTACGAGATTGTATTTTTTTTGGGTTGGAGGTTCCATCTGTAAAGAAAATAGGAACTACAATCATCAAATGTATAATTACAAATACATATAGAATTAAAGAAGCTAAACATTTATGGTACGAGTTCTTCTATCATTCTATTTTTGAAAATTATTTGAGATACGATTGGTATGCTATATACATAATTAATTTGGTGGAAGAGATTAATCACAATATTTTCATAATACCAATATCTTCAATAGAAATGTGACTTTGAGATTCCATGTGTGCAATCAAAAGTATAGAAAGTGTACTACATAAGATGCTTCAAAATTGTATATACATTACATAAGCGCTTGAGCTACTTCTAAACACTAGGAATATGACACATATCAGTGATTCCACCCAACATGAGAAAAATCTCTACAACAAAATATAGCTCATCCACCTTTGTCATTGTTGATTTTACTCGTGGCTAAGCAACACTTGAATCATACGAATTTGTGATTGTGAAGATAAATTGCTTAAATAACACTCCATTTACTATGGTCTCAGCTTCAATTTTTGTTCCAGGATTGAACTGTAGCATGTATAAATTATCTGTAAACATTCCAAGAAGTTTGGTAGCTAGTTCTTCAAAAGAAACTACCCATAATATTCATGTATGATCTGTGATCTTTAGCTAGAGTATGTATCTATAGGTACATGTAACAGTTGTAGCTTTGCACTTGGAACAGTACCATGTTTGATCATCATTTTGTACAACTTTTTTTTTACATTGTTTTCCATCTAACTCAAGGGGGCAAGATGGATAACATATTGAGTTTGTTTTATGATTTGCACTATTTCTTTTAGAGTGCATTGGAAATTTTGTTTCACATTAGTAGTTTTCTCTTCAATATCAGCAATTGTTTTCCTCGTCAGCATGAGAGGTGCATCCAACGGTTGTGTATTTGATGGAGTGAGATCAGTCCCATTCTGTTCAAACCATGATTTGAGTTGTTCTGCCTCATGTATTCTTGGGTTTTTAAATAGGTGGGTGCTTGCCAAAGTGCTTATGACCTTTCCATTATACTCAGTGACACGGCCATTTTTTATTGCAATTACAACAACATGTTTTAAGTGATACATCTCCTGCAGTTGTTTGCCTTCCTTTTTAGTAGTTGGACCCCATAAAGTAATATTAATGGTAGATGAAGAGATATCTATCAATTTGATGCTCCTTCGAAGAACTTCAGTCCCATCCCTCTTCCTTATGGTTGAGCTTGGGTCCACACATATGACTATTCCAATAACATCAACAAGGATATTATTGTTCAGTTCTAAAATGTCCTTCAAGGGCGTGAAAGAGAACTTGTGTTTGGGAATTGCAAGGTCATCCTTTGAGAGAGAAATTTTGGATTCCTTGACTAAACAAATTTCAAGCTGGCTATTTAGTTTATTGTTCAACCTATTATATGGCTTAATGGTTCCACCAAATATTGTATATACTTCTTCAAAATGAAAATTCATGTAATGAAGGTTTGCAACTTCATTAAAGCAAGTTACATGTATTTCAATACACTCACAATCAATAATATCAAATGAAAATACTTGCCCTTGTCCCTTTTGTGTGTTGAAGCAGTGCATTTGTTTTTTCATGGTAACACGACCCTTTATAAGCCACCTTGGATGAAATGGATTCAAATTTCTAATAGGAGTAATATTGGAGGGAAGGTCCTTTTGTGGGGATGAGCATAATCCAAAAAGTGTCATGTGAGGAGGTGGATTTTTTACCATACTATTGTTACTCATGCTTGTAGATGGAGCAATTGAGCTTGTAGCATTTACTTGTTGGGCTTGTTCTTCAAACAGGTAGGCAGGTTGACCTATGATATCATGTTGCAAACATGTGATTTCTAATTCAGAGATGACAATCCACCTATAAAGGTAAAATAAGTAAGTATTTTGAGTAGGAACAAATGTGACATAGTGGATAAAAGATGCTAATCTACAAGTTGTTATTTGGAATTTTGTAGAAGAGAATGGAAATATGGTGGCTCACCTTGAATTGCAAAGAACAGGGAAATTGTATCCTATGAGTTTAAGTATCGATCCTTTCTGTAGTTCTTTTGAATCTATGTACTGGTTGTACTTTTTTGGAAGTGTAGCCTTCTGCTTATGTACCCCATCGAAAAACTCCACTCTGTATCGATCACCCAATTCAAGGACATGGCCAAACAGTGTGAATTATAATACTTGTAGATGGGGTTGCAAGTCTAGGTTTCCATCATTCATCATCTTGATTGCATTCTCGGTCAAGGAATACTTTGTCACAAGAGGGTTTTGGTACTATAACATCATCATCAAGGCTTGTAGATGTGGCATGTACTTGTCGGGTTTGTTCTTCAAAAAGGTAGGCGGGCTAGCCAATGATATCCTGCTGCAAACATGTGATTTATAATTCTGATATGAAAATCCACCTATAAGTGTGCAATAAAGAAGTATTATCAATAGGACGAGATGTGACATAGTGGGTTCAAAAATGATAATCTATAAGTTGTTATTTGGAATATTGTAGAAGAGCACTGAAATATGGTGGCTCACCTTGAATTGCAAATAACTAGGCAACTATATGTAATGAGTTTAAGTATAGAGACCTTCTGGAGCTCTTCATAATCTATGTAGTGGTTGTACTGTTTTGGAAGTGTAGTCTTCTGCTTGTGCACCCCATCAAAGAGTTCTACTATATAGAAATTGGTTGGTTCAGGCCCATGGCCAAACATTGAAATATCTAATGCTTGTAGATGGGGTTGCAAGTCTACGTTTCCATCATTGATCAACTTAATTGCATTCTTAGTCAAAGAATACATTGTGACGAAAGAGTGAACTAGTCCTTACTGTTAGTGTTTCTTAGATCAGATTAAACAAGAAAAGCACTTAATAATATTACAAAACATAAGACAATAAACACAGCAAGATACCCTGGGAAAACCCTCCTCTTGAGGGAGAAAAACCCAGCAAATGAATCTCTTATATAAGGTAGAACAAGAGCATAAATCTGCTTACAACTTAGGCCCAACAATGGCCAATACTTGATACAAAGAAATCGCACCTCTCCTAGATGCAAGATACGTAATAAATATGAGATCTTCCTTGAATCCAAACTGCTGCTATGAAGGTGCGAATTCTTCTCTTAATTGTGAATTTACTTGACTTGAATGAATGAGTACAATGACAAGTAAGACCTTGTATATATACAAGAGAGGTGCCTCTTCAAGATAGGTCGGCCCTCTATAAGAATATCATAAATAACAATTTACAAATAAGGTCGGCCCAAGTAATAATCAAAGCAAGCAAACCATAAAGGGTCGGCCCTCTGCATTTATTAAATGTTATAGTCATGAATTAAATAGTCGAATGGCTATTCATTTAATTCATGCTTTTGTAATTCGTGCAAAGGAAGTGCAGCCCTAAGCTGCTATAACATCAACACTTACAAAAGTAAATTGCAGGTGGCAGCTATTACTAACTATAAATCATGTATAAGAGCATACTTTGTGAAGTAGGAAATGAATATCTTGTATAGACAACAAAATATAGCTAAATAATTTGATAGTAAGTGAAAAAACTACAATCTAGTTAACTGTGACCATACAAGAACTAGTTTAAATAAAAGTGTGTACAAAAGTTACATAGAGTAGAAGTAAATTTAGAATAATACCTGCAAATGTGATTTTGAATAGGTTTGTATATCAAAATAATGGCCTTTGGGAGTTAGGTTGTTGCATTTGTAACAACAAAAAAAGAGAAAGCATAGTGAGTAAAAAACTTAGTTCACTCTATTAAGTAGTAAGTAAATTGCAAGCACTATAGATGTTTGAATATGCATTCAATGCTAAAGGCACAAGAGGAAAAGTGGTTTGGAATAAGCGAATATAACACCAATGCATTATCAACAAAGGGTAAACATCGAAGGAACATAGAATAAAATTAAAGAAAGCTACTTGGTTCGCAAAATGTGTTATTCATTTGGGGTGCAATGGAATTAGGAAACCTAACTAAACTTTATACTAATTGTGTTCAGTAAATGAAACTAACACGTTTAACCTATTATTGGTCTTTGTAAATTTTATGTGGAATGTGTCATGTTCGAGGAAGCAAACACTTTGTAAACCATCTTTGTAGCTATAAGGAAAATATAGGGTGGTGACTTATTTTATTTTGTGGGCCTTCATATGGGAATATGTGTTGTATGGTGTATACGTTTATAGTATTTGTTGTCAATATGTATGTTGGTAACTATTGAAGGAGACATATAGCATTTGTTGGTGATATATATTAAACAAGTGTTATAAATGAAATGTTATGAACACAATGGTTAGACTATAATTTGTTGAAGTGAAATGAGGAAAGGATTATGATACATTATAGATAAACTACTATTCTTAACTATATGTAATCGAAGATTTCATTTATTTGTTGGAATTGACACATATGGGTTAAGTAAAGAGATACAGAGCAAAAGCAAAAGGAGAGAACTGAGCTCCAATATTATAGCAAGAGCACATAGTATGTGTATATATTTATGAAGCAAAAGCGTGTTACATGGTATTGTAGTAGGTGACATATTGTATTTTTTTTCGTGAAGCAAAAGTGCCTTGTTCTTAGTATATTGGAGCTTACATTTCTTTTAAGGATTTACAAAATAACCAACTATCCATAAGTTGGTAAAAGTTGTCGCTACATGGTTATATCACATACTATATACACATTTAGAGGGAGAAAGTGTATTAGACATCATTCAAGTAATTCTGAAACGCTTCTTTTATGTAGACAAAACCACCTTGTCCGTAGAACTCATCTGCTTTCATTTCACAAAGGAAAGTGTAAAAGGAACCCAACTTCTCACAAGTTGAGTGGAACTCATGTACTGTTACTTCCATTGACTGAATCTCACAATCCTGCACACTTTGCATGTTTCGAATAGTGGCTTTTCCTTGTTGTAGCAAGTCAAGGCAACTAATTGTAATGTCATTTGCAAAATCTTGTATGTGGCCTGTATAAGTGTCATTACAATTGATCGGCAATGTTGATTTGGTAGACAAAATGAGGGAACTAGAACTACTCAAGATGTCAATAATCTCATTGGGTTGATGCGCATTGTCCATTCCTGAGTGAAATTGAATTTAAAAAATGGAAAATATTATACTACATGTTTAATGATGTATAAGAATTTGTGGCTTGCCTTTTAGAAGATCAAATATTGATCATAAAATTGAAAAGCTATTTTAAATTATTTTACATTACAAATGAATACCTTTAAATTGCAAATATAAACTTTGGTCTACCAATATAAAAAAAAATATTTCTTTAATTTAATATCCTAAATATGTGATAAAACTTATACATAGAAGAATAATTAAGATTTTATAAAAGAACTTAACAAATGTTTATTTGCATGCTAGTCTAAGATAGTGTCTCAAAATTAAATAACTATTTGAAAGGGATGCTAAGTGGAGCATACATTTTGTTTGCATGCTAATCTAAGATAGTGTCTCAGAATTAAATAACTATTGGCAAGGGATAGAAGTTTGGGTTCTCGTTGGATGCACTTGTAGGGGTGGTTGTTGTCCTAATGGATAGAAATTGAGTAAGAATATTATAATAGAAATAGGAATACTACAAATAAGTTTGTTTATAAGTGTTTAAAATAAAAAATAATATAATATAATATGAATACTAGAAATTAGTTTTTTTATAAGTTTGTAATAGAAATTGAGTACAACTAATATAAAAACAAATTTGTACACTACATGAGACAAGTTTGCATAATATATCTAATCAAATAGAATAAGTAAAATATACTTAAAAAAACTTTAAACTATTTGTGTTAAAATTGACTAAAAGAGATCAAATATAATAGTCTAATGACTATAATTATAAATATGTACACTATTTGAGTTAAATCTGAATAAAAATTATTTAAATATAATAAATAAAGTGTAATTTAATATTTTTTTCCTATTTGTGTTTTATTTATAACCTAATATAGACTTGAAAACATATAGTTTTATTTTTTTTTAATAAAATTGATAATAAAAACTTTATATCTATAATAAAATTAGTATATTTAAAAAATGTACGCTATAGTATATTTTTAAACTATTCGTGGTAAAATTGACTAAAAGAGATCAAATATAACAAAGTCTAATAAATATAATTATAAATATGTACACTATTTGAGTTAAATCTGAATAAAAAATTATTTAAATATAATAAATAAAGTGTAATTTAATAAATGCAAGGACTTCACGGCTATTTTAGAAAGATTGGACAGGTTCCTGCTGTCCCCTGACTGGTGCAACCTCTGTCCCATAATTGAAGCCCGCATATTACCGGTATCCACATTTGATCACTTCCCAGTCGAAATTAACTTAAGCAAAGACATGGAACAGCGGAACTCAACCTTTAGATTCATGAACATGTGGTGGCAGGAGGACATGCTGTCGGGTCTGCTAGAGAAATGGTGGAAGGAATACCGAGTGGGGGGCTCGGTCAGTTTCAAATTCGCGAAAAAATTACAAGACCTAAAGGAAAAACTCAAAGAGTGGAACAGGACAAAATTCCTTAATATATTTTTCAGAAAAGGCAAGGGTTGAGACTGAATTGCAGGCACTAAATGAAAAAGTGATTTCAGATGGAATGAGGAATGAGGAGTTTTTGAGAGAGAAAGAACTGAAATCAGAACTGGCAGAACTACTCAAAAAGGAAGAAATCTACTGGAGGGACAAATCAAGAGAAGTATGGCTTAAGGAAGGGAACTTGAATTCAAAATTCTTCCATGCCTCAGTCCTAGCCCGAAGGGCAGAAAATAAAGTGGAAACAATCTAGTCCCAAGATGGCAGTATGAAGCGTGGCAATTCGGAAGTAGGCATGGAGGTGGTGAAGTTCTTCAAAAATTTGCTAGGAGAGCAAACAATGACTGGTAGGGAAGGAAGTATTCTAGAAACAATTGAAAGAAGGGTAAAAGAGGAGGACAATGCAATGCTAGAAGAACCGGTCTCAATGGATGAAGTAAGGACGATTCTCTTTGAATTGCATCCAGATAAGGCCCCGGGACTGGATGGCTTCCCAGCCAGATTCTTCCAAAACTATTGGGGCTTCCTTGCAAAAGAACTATGGTCCATAGTGGAAGATTTCAGAAAGTCAAGACGCTTCATTAAGGACATAAACAATTATGTAATTACACTCATTCCCAAAAAAGCAGACTGTAGGTCGTTTGGAGACTACAAGCCAATATCTCTTTGTAATAAGTATATAAAGTTATTGCTAAAGTCTTAGCAAATCGACTCAAAAAGCTACTTAACATTATCATATCTCCGGAACAGAATGGTTTTGTGCCAGGAAGACAGATCTCAGATAGCATCCTGCTCATAAGCGAAGTGGTTCATTCGATAAAAACAAGCAATAAAGTTGGAATGGTAATCAAACTAGATGTTAACAAAGCCTACAACAAAGTCTCGTGGGATTTCTTGCTCAAAGTTATGGACCGAATGGGTTTCAGCAATCAATGGTGCTCACTAATCAAGCAATGCATCTCCACAGTAAGATTTTCAGTATTAATCAATGGTTCACTCCACGGATTTTTTGCGGCAACCAACGGCCTCCGCAAAGGGGATCCCATCTCACCATCTTTCTTTGTTATCATGGCTGAAGCACTAAGTAGTGCTACCAAAAGAAAAAGACAGATGAATGACTAGAGCGGAATCATAGCAACACCAAATGTGGAATCGATCACCCATTCGCAATTTGCAGATGATACAACTTTGTTTGGAGAAGCAGGTATTAGAGAGGCTAGATGCATCAAAGTGACACTAGTAGAATATGAAGCTCAGTCAGGGCAAAAAATGAGCAAGGAAAAATCAAGAATATACTTCTTCAACACTAAGCTGAAGGCCCAGGTTGCTCTCTCAAACCTACTAGGATTTCAAACTGATAAGCTCCAAGCCAAATTTTTAGGGGTTCAAATCTTTGCGGGTGTCGGCAGATCAAAACATTGGGAGGAGGTGGTGAATAGATGTAAAAGCAGGGCGATGTCCTGGAAAAACAAATGGCTGACTTTGGCAGGTAGGATCATGATGGCTAAGTCTATCATTTCTGCAATTCCAATCTACACACTTACCTGCTATGATGCACTAAAGAATATTGAAGAAAGCATTGAGAAAATCACTAAGAGGTTCATATGGGAAGAGTCAAAAGAAGTAAAGAAGATACCCTTGATCGAGTGGGAGACTGCATGCAAGACAAAAGCAGAGGGTGGTGCAGACCTAAGAGGAATCGGGAAGCAAAACTTGGCGCCTAGCACCAAGTTGATATAGAAAATGTACCGTCACCCAGAAAAACTTTGGTGCCGCATAGCTCAAAATAAATATCTGGATAATGAGACTTCGTCCAAGATACTCACAATTACGAATATTTAGGGAGGATCAGCCATGTGGAAATTCATCAATAAATGTCACCCGCTGATCACAAGCCACGTTACTTGGAAAATCGGCAATGGAAGAAAGGCAAGATTTTGGGCGGACTCATGGAATGGATTTAGGAGTCTTGTAGATCAATTCGAATTGGATCAGGATTTGGACCGGCTTGAAGAGAACCTGGGAACAGAAGTTGCCATGTACATAAATTGGGAGAAAACAGGGGATGGCGGAAGAGCGATGTGGAGAAACTTCGAAAATGTGCAAATAGATCACGTTAAACTGGAAGCAATTACAGAAGAATTAAACAAGTGGGTAGTATGTGTCTCTAAGGAAGAGGACACCATCATTTGGTGCGATAGAAAATCGGGAGAATACATAGCCAAACTAGGATACCAGATGCAGATAGAAATCGGAGCAAGGGTCAATTGGATGGAAAAATTGTGTTGGGATCGAGTAGTGCTCCCCAAAGCTAGCGTGTTCCTTTGGGTAGCCCTCCACAAACGTTGTCTAACGATGGAAAGATTAAAGAAAATCGGAGTCGCTAGTCCCACTCGATGTGTCATTTGTGAACACGAGGTAGAAGATGTGGACCACTTGTTTCTATCATGTCCCATAGCTGTTGCATACTGGGATTGGCTCCAGAATATGTTCCAAGCATAAGGACCAAGACAAGCGAAGTTGAGAGAATTCCTCAATGCCTGGCCTATTGGTAATAAAAATGGATATTTGCAGGGTTTATGGGTCCTCGCGCCCTCATTGGTAATTTGGCACCTGTGGAAAGAAAGGAACTGAAGGATCTTTAAGGGTGAAGCTCTCAACAATGATAGACTACTTGACAGAATGCAAGAAGCAATAATTGAGGTGGATAATAAAAGGATAAAGCTAGGGAAAAAATCACAGTTCACAAGATGGGATGAAGGGATCCAAAAAGTGTGGTGCAAGTTAGCAAGATCAAAGGTGGGGCCTTCTATTGTGGAAAAAATAGACAGAAGTACGGTCCAGTGGAAGGGGCCATCGGAGTTCCCGTGGAAATTAAACTTTGATGGGGTGGCAAAGGGGAACCCTGGAGCCGCGGGGGCCGGGTGCATCATCAGAAAACAGGACGGTCAGCTCGCATGGGCTGCCTCAAAAAATTCAGGGGTTTGTACTAACAACATAGTTGAACTTGAGGCACTAATGATGGGACTACAACTATGCCTCCATAAAGGGTTAAAATCAGTGGAAATCGAGGGTGACTCAATGATTTGCATCCAAGCAATTATTAATGGCCGATCACCAAGCTGGCAAAAAAATAGTTGGGTTGCTCGGATAAAGGATCTCCTAGACAAACTAGATAACTACAAAATCGGACATGCATACACAGAAGCCAACAAGGCAGCAAATTGTCTGGAAAATGCAGGTGTTCGGCAAGTAGAAGGACTGATAATCGATCTGAATCTTGAAAGGTGGGAAGGCCTGAGGGATATAATTGATCGCGAATCAAAAAAGCAGCCTCCAAAGCTCAAGAAGGATGCGGCTGGTACAGCTGCACATGTGAAGGTTTGACGCTAGCTTCTCTCTGCCTCAAGGTACAGAAACGGGGAAAAGAGGCTTTGTTATGGAAATGGAAATTCCCTAGCCTGGGCGGCCTGCGTCAGTAATAACCCCTCATCACGTGACAATCACTCTCGACTCGGACATGATTAAAAAGGGAAAGAACCCCAGCCACCATCAAGAAGAAAATGGTGCATATTTTTTGCATAAGTTGTATGAATTGCCAAGAAAGGATTGAGTCTCAGTGCCAGCGACTGTTTATGTTCAACCATGTCTAGGTGATGAGAGCTATCCTTGGCATTGCAACATGGGGCGATCGCATTTGGGGACACCGTTGTGACGAGCAGATTTATGAAGTTGTCTTAAAACCTCTGGTCGATGTCACTGGCTCATGGGAAAAGGTGGTGATACTGGGCAACAACCTCGTTTCCATTCCTTACTGCACTGCAGTGGCTAATGTGGTCTTGGAGTTTGGGACGGACGGCTGGGTTAGCACACTGGGGGCTTACTTCAACTACTCCCAAGTCGAGGAAGAGGATATTGGCGACGAGGTGGAGCTGGAGGAGGCAATCCTCAAACAGTGCCGAAAACAAAAGAAGGAATTCACGGTAGAGGCTTGGGAAGTGTTCCGTGTCAGGGTAATGAACGATGACCTAGCTCCTTTTCATCGCTTCATGAGTTCGGCAGACAACTGGCTCACGACAGAGAGCTTCCTAAGGCTGGAAGAACTTGGCGCCAACTTGGAAATGATCTATGGGTCTCTCTGATAAGCACAAGCTCACTGGTTTTTTGACTGGCAGTCTTGGCACCTTAGGTGGCCATCTTAAAATATTATAATGTACATGGGAGCTATCCCCTTGATAGCACTTATCTATAAAAAAAAAAGTGTAATTTAATATTTTTTCATATTTGTTTTTTTTTCATCTAATATAGACTTAAAGACATATCATTTTATTTTATTTTTAATAAATTTGATAGTAAATATTTTATATATATAATTAAAATACTATATTAAAAAAACTGTACACTATAATATATATTTTTATTGGCAAAAATTGATGTTTGATTATTGAAATGGATGATATTTAAGAACAACCCACAAACAATGAAGATGGTTTAGAATGACCTATGAAGAAATAAAAGATAATAAATAAAATTCAACAATTAAATCAGGAGCCCACGCTTCATTTGAATATGGAATTAAAATGATTGTCATTGATTCCTAGGTGATTAATTCACATCAAGGAGGAGCCACCAAATAGTAACAAAGGTTATTGATTTTACAATTAAAATCATATTTCTCGTGAGCCATGAAGTTATGGTTTTATATTTAATTTAAAATCATTTCATCGGCAATTTTAATGTGGGGCCCGTGGAATTTGAAGGACAATTAGAAGTAAATCAAAGAGAATGTTAAACATTCAGGGGAATATTAAAAGTGAGTGAAATAAGATACAGTGCGTGAAATTAGGTAAAAGATAAATGATCAAATATTGTCCAAAGTAATAGCATGAATGCCATAAATAATTTTAATGATAAATAATAAAGTGAAAGCTTTATTAAAATGTAGAACATTTTGAAGTAAAGGCTCTATCAGTAGTTGCCCTAAAAACTATATCCAAAGATTTCTCATGAACCCAATTGTGCATGCTGAGTTCAGAGTGAATACGACCAAAATGGGAGCTAATTGACCTGCTCCAGTGAATTCCAAAATGGAGCAAACATGGATTTAACTAGCGGAACATTGCTCTAGCTAAAACCTATTGTGTTGAAAAGATTTTCCTGTTCTCATCGCCATACAAGATTTGAGCAACTTATAATCTTTAAACACAACAAAAAAAAATATAATGACTAGGTGCAACTCATGGAAGTGTAAGAGATCCATTGAAAATAATTTCCTGTATGTTTGGTGCTAAGAATCATAACCACAGAAGATATGAAAAAGTAAAGAAATGTGGGTGAAAGAAATTTAAAAATCTGTTAAACTTGTTCGAGAGAAAATGAGGACCATGGGCACAAGAACTGAAGGAGTGGCCATGGCAGGAATGTGTTGATGTTACAACGTCGGTTGATTTATTCCAACCACGAATTTTAAGATAAATTGAATGTAGCCTAAACGGCTATTCAATTTATATGATATCGAAATGTATGTATGTGAAGGAGCACTTCACTTGTGATAATGATTTAATAATTAATTATTATTAAATAATTAATAAATGTCGACTTCTCCTTGAAATTCATGCCACCTCCAAAAGATGTGTTTCTTAATGGGTCGACTTCTCACCATGAAGGGGTGCAATCTCTCTTATTTGTATATATACATGAGGTCCTTCATTTGTTTGGATCATCAAGTTCATTCATCATAATTTGCATTCCTAGAAGAAGTTCATATGTGAGTAGCAGATCATCTTGTTGTAGCAGCAGATCGATTTCAAGGAGAAACGTATTCATTTGTATCAACATCTAGGAGAGGTGTGATTATTCATTGTATCAAAATCGATATTGTGTTGTCCTGAGTTGTAAGTAGATTTCTGCTCTTATTGTTCAATATATAAGAGATATAATTGTTGGGTGTTTCTCCCTCAAGTTGGAGGGTTTTCCCAGGGTATCTTGTTGTGTTTTGCGTCTTAAGTGCTACATTTTCTGAATGCTTTCAGTTTATATATCTGATCATAAAAACTAACATGGTATCAGAGCGGATATAAGAAGATCTAGATCAGATTTTATTCAAGCAGCAATATCCTCCATCCCTATACTCATATTTTGATTGCATTTGTCTTATCGTCAAGATGGTGAACGGCTCAAGATCGAAGATAAACTTGAGGGCATATCAAACTTCACATCTTGGAAGTTTAGAGTGGTGCTTGCTTTGGAGGAAAATGAGTTAGCCGAGTTCGTGGAGGGTGAAGTTCCCGAACCAACCGATGAAAATGAAAAGCCTCAATCGAAAAGAAATGGCACTAAGGCGAAAAAGATGTTGGTTGATTCCGTGAAAGATCGCATTGTGCCAATCATCTCTAAGTTGCAAATAGTAAGAGATATGTTCAAGACCTTGGAGGAGATGTATGAGGTCAACAACAAAAGTCAGACCTTGCATTAAAGCAACAACTTCATCAGATTAAGATGACGAAAGGAGAATCCATCATCTCATATTTCATGAAGATCACCGAGTTGAGAGATCAGCTCTCTACCATTGGGCATATTGTTGATAACAAGGATTTGACTATGTTGGCTCTCAATGGCCTTCCTACATCTTGGGAGTCATACATTCAAGGAATCAGTGCGAGATCAAAACTTCCTAAGTTTGATCGATTGAGAGCATATTGTATTTAAGAAGAATCAAGGTTAGCTACAAGAGGCATTGGTCAAAGTTCTACCAACGAGCAGATTCATGTTCTTACCACTCAATCTTCGAAGAAGAAAGGAAGAGAAGGAAAGAAAGGCTACTTCAAGAGAAATAAGGATAGGAGATCTGATGGTGCTCCTCCATTTAAGAAGAAGAAGGAACTCTCCCATCTATAATGCTTCAGATGTGACAAGTTTAGTCACTATGCAAAGGATTGCCCTACTAGACCAAAACAACATGCTTCATTTGTGGATGTGGATGAGATCTCTCCTTAAAAGGATTCAAGGGAATTTCTATTCTATTTTGCCTTGTCAAGCAATGTTCCAACAGATAGCAACACTTGGTTGATTAATAGTGGCGCCTCTCGTCACATCACTGGGTTTAGAGAACATCTTTCAGATTTGGTGATGAAAGATATAAGTGTTCAAGTCATAATTGGAGATGATGCATGTTATTTTGTAAAAGGCGTTGGGACCTCCACTATTCACTTAGATTCAGGCATCTCCTTGCAGTTGAGTGATGTACTATTTCTACCAGGCATCAAGAGGAACCTTGTCTCTATGTCGGCCTTAGAAGATAAGGGATATCAAGTAGCATTCTCTGAAGGAAAATTTCTTGCATGGCCAAAGAACTATAACATCAAGTCAACTAGTGTGATTGGTGTTCGAGAAGAATATCTCTACAGGCTCTCCACTCGTCCTTTACAAGCTTTGTTGCATAATGCTTCAAGTTCGTGTGAGCTTTGGCATAGAAGACTTGCTCACATTCACTTTCGAGCACTTCCAACCATGGAGAAGATTGTAACTGGCATTCCTAAACTCAGACAGGAGCATGAAGGTACTTCTCGAGGATGCGCATTGGGTAAGAATACTAAAAGACCCTTTCATAGTAGTGAAAGTAGATCTAAATGCATTCTAGATTTTGTTCATTCTGATTTATGTGGTCCAATGCTTGTTACTTCCTTCAGTGGTTTCTTGTATTATGTAATTTTTATTGATGACTACTCTAGAAAGACTTGGATTTATTTCTTAAAGACTAAAGAATCTAAGGAAGTACTTGAGAGATTCAAGGAATTCAAAGCTCAAGTAGAAAACTTGTTCAGGAAAAGGATCTAAGTTTTGAGATCTGACAACGGAGGAAAATACATCTTTGGAAGCTTTCATAACTTTTGTATTGAAGCAGGAATTAAGAGGGAGTTTTGTGTTCCCTACAATCCTCAACAAAACGGTGTAGCAGAAAGGAAGAACATATCTACTATAGAAGCAGATAAGGCCATGATTCATGATCAGGATCTGCAAATCTTCCTTTGGGCCGAAGCTTCTAGGACAGGTGTGTATGTCCTGAATCGAAGCTCTCATCACATCTTTGAGGACATGACTCCTGAAGAAGCTTTCACAGGTGTAAAGCCTGAAGTCAGACATTTGAGAATATTTGGTTGTCATGTGTATATTCATGTCCCTAAAGATAAAAGGACAAAATTGGAACCATCTGGCAAGAAGGGAATATTTGTGGGCTACAGTGAGACTTCAAAAGCCTACAGGATTTACATTACAGATCATAAACTAATAGAGATTAGCAGAGATGTTACATTTGAAGAAGATGTTGCATTCAAGAGATCCAAAGGCTATCACATGGAGATAGACAATGAAGACCAAGAGTCTCCTTAGGATATGGAATTTGACCATCCTGAGATTCAGAGGGAGGCTATTGATTCTAAAGAAGAAGAAGATCCAATTGAGCCTATGGAACCTACTAATGGGCCTACAGACATTGTTATTGGTCGGAAGAGACCTCTATGGGCTAGGAAAACAATGCAGGAGGCAGAAAAGTTTGCAGCCCCTAGAGGAACATTCAGAGAAAGCAAAAGACCTCAAAAGTTCTCAAACTTTGTTGCATTGATGAGTCAAATGATTGAGTCTGAGCCTTCCAACATTGAAGAAGCCTCAAGTCAACAAGTATGGAGAGATGCTATGGCTGAAGAGTATCAATCTATCCTCAAGAATGATGTTTGGGACATTGTACCTAGACCTGAAGGCAAATCTATTGTATCTTCTAAATGGCTTTTCAAGATCAAGCATGCGGTTGATGGAAGCATTGAGAAGTACAAGGCTAGATTTGTGGCTAGGGGATTCTCTCATAAAGAGGGAATACACTATGAGGAAACCTTTGCTCCAGTTGCTCGTTATACCTCCATCAGAACTATCATTGCCATTGCAGCAGCTAAAAGATGGAAGTTACACCAAATGGACATGAAGACATTATTTCTAAATGGTGTAATTGAAGAAGAAGTATACATTGAGCAACCTGATGGATTTGAGGTTCATGGGAAAGAGTCTCATATTTGCATATTGAAAAAGGCATTGTATGGCCTTAAGCAGGCGCCTCATGCTTGGTATGAGAGGATTGATCGATACTTGCTAAGTTTGGGCTTCTCCAAGAATGATGTAGATTCTAATTTATATTTCAAGGTAATTAATGGTGAGGCCTTGATATTGGTTCTTTATGTTGATGATCTATCTCTTACTGGAGAAGAACACCTCATTATCAAATGCAAGAAGGAGTTGGCTTCTGAATTTGAGATGAAGGATCTTAAGTACATGCATTACTTCCTTGGTTTAGAAGTATGGCAGAGGCCTAATGAGATCATTCTAAGTCAAGGGAAGTATACAATAGACATCTTGAAGAGATTTGGTATGATGGATTGCAAATCCATGTCTACACCTATGGAAACCAATTTTCAGAAGTTAAAGGAAGTTGCAACTAGTTCAGATTTGGCAGATCCTACTATTTACAGGCAGTTGATTGGATCGTTGATGTATCTAGTCAATACTAAACCAGATATTTGCTATGCAGTGAGTGCCCTTAGTTAGTTCATGTGTGAACCGAGGCAAATACATCTAGTTGCAGCTAAGCATATCTTGAGATACTTGCGTGGCACAGTGGGATATGGCTTGAGATATTCTTCTGGTGTGGACTTGAAGCTACATGGTTATACAGATTCTGATTGGGCAGGTTGTGTTGCTGATCAGAAGAGCACCTCTGGATGTTGTTTCAGTTCGGGGTCTGTTATGATCTCTTGGTGTAGCAGGAAGCAGTCTTCAGTGGCACTAAGCACCGTGGAGGTAGAATATATTGCAACTTGTGTGGCAGCTCGAGAAGCAATGTGGCTTCAGAAGCTCCTTGCAGGATTGTTTGGACAATCATTGGAGCCTACTATCATTCATTGTGATAATCAAAGTTGTGTAAAGCTTTTTGTCAATCCAGTGTTTCATGACAGAACCAAACATGTTGAGATCAAATACCACTATATCAGAGATATGGTATTGAGGAAAACAATTCAGTTGAGATACATTAGCACTGATGAGCAGACGACAGACATTCTCACCAAGCCCCTCTCCAGAGCAAAGTTTGTGTACTTCTGAGACAAGCTTGGTATTGTGGAGAATGAAGCCCTAGCTGAGAGGGAGTCTCAGCTTCAGTGATTTACTATGATTTTCTTTAATGCATTTCTCTCTGTGAGAGATATTTGAGGTGCAAGCCCTTGTTTCCACCCTCTGGGAGTAGCCAAGGTGGATGTCATGTGTGTGACTCCATGACAACATCACATGAGAGAGTTTGTGATGATTTTATTGTACTTGTGTTTATTCACCCTCTGGGAGTATCTATGGTGAACGTCATGCTAAGATGATGACATCACGATAAGTGATGGGCACTTGTGCACACTTACGATTCATGGGAGTAGCCATGATAGTTGATATCACGATGAGGTGATATGCTCTTTTCCACACATGGGTGTAGCCATGGTCGTTGACATCACGATAAGGTGATATGTCTTGTGCAGCTGGAAGTATTCCTCCCTAGTTGAGAGGGAGTGTTGATGTTACAGCGTTGGTCAATTTATTCCAGCCACGAATTTGAAGATAAATTGAATGTAGCCTAAACGGCTATTCAATTTATATGATATCGAAATGTATGTATGTGAAGCAGCGCTTCACTTGTGATAATGATTTAATAATTAATTATTATTAAATAATTAATAAATGTCGACTTCTCCTTGAAATTCGTGCCACCTCCAAAAGACGTGTTTCTTAATGGGTCGACTTCTCACCATGAAGGGGTGTGATCTCTCTTATTTGTATATATACATGAGGTCCTTCATTTGTGTGGATCATCAAGTTCATTCATCATAATTTGCATTCCTAGAAGAAGTTCATACGTGAGCAACAAATCATCTTCCTGTAGCAGCAGATCGATTTCAAGGAGAAACATATTCATTTGTATCAGCATCTAGGAGAGGTGTGATTATTCATTGTATCAAAATCGGCATTGTGTTGTGCCTAAGTTGTAAGCAGATTTTTGCTCTTATTGTTCAATATATAAGAGATACAATTGCTGGGTTTTTCTCGCTCAAGTTGGAGGGTTTTCCTAGGGTATCTTGTTGTGTTCTGTCTTAAGTGTTGCATTTTCTGATTGCTTTCAGCTTATATATTTGATCATAAAAACTAACAGAATGAAGCTCTAGAGTGACGACACCATCAAAGAGGCTTAAATGGCATTGTCTTACTTCACACACGGATTTCGGGTGGACCAGTGGTGAGGCAACGCCAGTTGATCCTAAGATAGCTAAAATATTCACTTGCAATAGTGTTGCAAGTTTCCCATTATGTGCTCCTAATCTCACATGGGTTTTCATAGCACCATTTATGTTCCTCTACAAATCTTCTAAACACTTTACTATTGGAGGAATCGCTATAAACATTAATATAGAAGAATTTGTAGTAGTCTTATGAAAGCTAGATACTAACAAGTGCTAAACTACAATGAAAGTTGCATATTACCATGCACTGTTTAGATTCCTTTGCCTGATATGTCGTCTGCCCTCTGCTTAGATTTGTTTCCTGATATGTCATATGCCCTCTACATAGTCTGCTGCAATATTGGTGTGGGAAATATGTCTGATTCCTGTAGTAGTCTCATTCAAAGCCTATTCATTCTTCGTGTAGGGATAATCAGCGGTCAGTTAGCAGATATTTGTCGACATCATTAAATGCAGAGGATGGAAATTAATGGCGTCTGAGATAGCGGTAGGATTTTTATTACCAACTGGAGGTTGATATTTACAATCTTCCTGAGATTTCAAATCTCAAAAGTACGTTTTATAGCGCTTGGCTCCGTCCGTATTCTGGTTGGGGCAGTGATCCTGGTGAATCGGTAATTCTACACTTCAATTAATTCCCATACGTGCAGACTGCAGAATCATTGGAGTAAGTCAACTTCCAGCGATGGACTAAAGACTTCAATTAAATCTCCCTATAGCCACACTTCAATCTCACGATAAATGAAAAGTATATATAACTTAGATTAACTTGGAAAACACTTCCCCAAGTGCTTCAAGTTGGCTCTGATAGTACGATCGATGATTAACTTGACCACCAATCCACTAAAGTTTGGCTTGAAACCATGGTAGTTTGAGGGCATTAAACTTGTTTCAAGCCGAAAGCTCATGCATTATATAGCCTATTAGCTAATAATAAGTCACTTGGTAGGGCCTGATTCTCATTATTCATCATCGATATCACTCTATTGCAATCAATTTTTGTTTTCAATGTTTTTCAGCAGTTTTCGTAAATCTAATGTATTAATGAGCCATAATTTAATTATTTTAATTAAGGTTGCTACTTTTATTGAAATAATTCAATGAATGCCTTAGTATAATAGCACATTGGAATGAGAATTGAAAGTTTTAAATCTTGGACGTCGATAAAGTGATTTTTGGTCCTAGAAATATTTAAATAATAATATAAATAACTTTTTGGAGTAATAAGGCATGTTTAATTTATAAAGTAATTTTATATTATATTTTCCAAAAAGCTTCCAGAAATGTTGTAAAAGGAGTTTTGTGAGCTCATTTGCATTGTTTTGGATATTGTTTATTTCTCTATTGGAGATTTGTGTGTGTGACTATATTTCTCACTAGACAGACGAAAACCCAATGGTTTCTTGATGGGTGAAAATTCAAAAGGTAGTGTGATTCTAACCAAGGATCGACAGTGTGCTAAAGATTTGGGATTTGGGGATGAAAACCCTCGGATTTTGTTGGAGCAATTTCATACAGAAGTTCCCTTTGTGTTGAATGTTTGTAAATAAGGGTTTGAAGTAGAACAATTTATCTATATGATTTTTATAGTTTACCAAGTGTGCTAGTACAAAGTTATTTAATTTACAAGCAAATAATAATTTTGTAGTGTGAAAATATATGTGAAAGTATTGTGTCGTGTGTGCAAGTGGGTTTTGGATAGAAGTACAAGTGTTTGTGTTGGTGAAATTAGTTAAATATTATTTTGGCTAAGTGGTACCTAGTCGTACCACTTCATAACCCAAAGGAGGTCATGCTTACTTTGGGAGCTCATTAACAAGGGAGGCAATGCATATGGCAAAGCCTTTAAGACTTTCCAAAACCTAGTGTAGCCTTTAATAGGCCCCACAAAGACTATTGCAGGCTGTTTGAAGTTGTTGCTCCAAGACAAAGGGTGTCGTACTATCACAAGGGGGAAACATAGCAAGAATTAAGGCTACCATACAATTTTAAATGTAGTCAATATTGCTGATTTGGAGCTGACATGGATTGTTGAAAAGTCTTCCAATAAGGTCAACAATTTGTTTCTTCAATATTGGGAAATTAAAATTTCAATGTTGCTATTTGAAAATTTATGTATGTACTATTTTGTAACAACATATTGGAAGCATATAAATTCTCTATTAAATATGTTTTATGCAATAAATTTGATTTGAATGATGATATACATTTCTATGAGGAGTGAGAGTGATTTTTACATTGGTTGCATGAGATATCTCCTAAATACAAATTAAAACAAAGATCAAAAACAATAAACCTACAAAGTGTTTGACAAAATGCTCGAGCCTTAAAATTGATGAAAGTGGTTTAAAATTTAGCTTAGTCTATTACAATCCACAATGTCTATTAAGGGTTCCAAAAAAGAAAGAGCTGCACCTACAAAATTTATCATGTAAAGGTAGATTTTATATTATGATGTTTTAGATCTTTTCTATTAAAAAAATATCTTTTTCTTTTTAAAAAAACTTTAAATATTTATTTTAACCTTTTATACATATTATAGGGGTTATAATGCACTTTTTTGTGGATTTTGTTGGTTTTTTTGGGAGTATTCATATATAATGGCAAGAAGGTCTAATTCAATTGACTGAGTGTTAGAGAGGCCATTGAAAATTGATGCAAGATCACTTCTTTAGTGTCATGCATGCATGATTGTGCAACTTCTTAGAGGTGGGAGTTTCATTGGCATTGTAGTCAATGTGAAAATGAGTATAAGAGTTCATATAATCAAATGAAATTTCACCTATGCATCATGATCAGCTTAGCAATAAGGCTTTGTCTACCTTTCAAATAAAAAATGGTTGGCAAAAAAATTATGGTGTACCAAATAATAAGATGATATTGACATTGTAAGCAACAAAGGAAAGGAAAGATCACATCCTTTATCTAAAAAAAGGTGTGCAAGCCTCCTAGTAGCTAAACATGGCCCACATTCTTCCATGCCACCATTGTCTTCTCAACAATACAATACGCCCTTTGTTTCTTGCAAAAAAAGGCCCATTGCAATAAGTCTTCCAAAATGTGAAGGGAATTTGTAGGTCAAAGCATTGTTCATTGCATTTATGGTAATGGACTTTTTGTTTACCTTGTAAAATCGCCATATTGGCAAGAAATGGTGATGGCAATTAATAAGCCATCTAATGATTACACTAGTCCCAAGTATAAAAAGGTGTGCACCACCTTATTGGACAAGGAAAAAGCTCTGGTAAAGGCATCACTGAGAGAAATAAAATATTCATAACACGAAACAAGAATGCTTATTGTTTTTTATAGATGAAAGAATTGCAAAAACATGTTATCAGTTAATGTCATTGTAATATCCCCTAAAGAGGCAACATGTTCTAAACAATTGATTGTGAGAGGCAAGTGAAGAATGCAATCTTCATTGCCAAGATCTTCAAGAAATCCAATAAGTTGTTGGGCCCTGAAAAAGTTGTCCACGTCATAACAAACAATGCTAAAATTTGTTGGGCATATGGTTTAATAATGGAGAGAATATATGGACATATTTTTTGGGCATTGTGTCATCAACTCCCTCAACTTGGTGATAAAAATCAAGTGGGTAAAAAAAAAACTTACATTGAGGCTTAAAAGATTTAAATCCTTGTGACAAATCATCATATGTCTCAAAATATCACATACTTATCGAAATTGAAGTTGTTGAAAGTGATTTTTTATTATTATATTTTAAATTTATTTAACATTTCATCTACTTTTTAAAAAAATAAAAATTACACCATATTAGGATTTAGAGACTCAATACATATCACATACAATTGTCTTAAGATGGATTATGAAAGTACAAGCATCACAATCATCAACATATTTTTGAGTGTTTAGAGGCAATCAAATATAACGGGCCAAAAAAGCAAGACCATTGAATATATATGATAAATGGTGGTCTCGTGAAATATATATTGGGTTTCATTGAGCCCATCATGAGTATGATTAAGCATGCTAATAAGAATTGACTGTGTTTCGGTAAAATTTATGATAAAATGGATTCCATAGGGGAAAAACAAGAACCATAATAGAAGCCAAAGATAATGAATCCACAACAGCATTTTTCAAAAGAGTGCAAATGATATGACCGTTGAAACAAGATGTTCACACCCTTGCATCTCCTAGCATTTGTTTTGTCTCCAACATATTACAACACAGATACTTCCATGTCCAACAGAGTTGACACTATATAGAGATGAAGAGTTTCTTGTTGGGTACAAGACTGCATTCAAAAAATATTCCCAAATGATGAAATATAGTGCCATCTAGGGTGAGTTATGGCCACTTTATATCTTCAAGAAATGATGGTGTTTTCTCTTTTTGAGACAAGTATAAACAAGATGTTCATGACAGCCAAGACTATCCACCTACAACCTCTTTGCAATATATTTTTTAATCTTAGGTGTGCATTTTTAATTTTCTACTTTTTTTTCACTGCTATATATTAGTCTATGCTTTATAATAACAAATATTTTATTGAGTTTCTATACAGTTTCAGCAAGTTGTGAGTTCTTCAACTAAGAAAAATGAGAGTACACACTCATTATCCACTCAATTAAGTACAACCAGTTGGCTACGATAAAAGTTTCAGAATTTTGTCTATATACATTTTAGCTTGCATCTCTTGTCACATAAGGCACTCAATTCCAACAAGGGAATGATAAGGAATTAGATCTATTGCACATGTCAGTCTCTTTAGATGAGGCATATTCTATAGATGACATGGCTAGTAGGAGTGGCACTACAACTAATTGTAGTTCAAAAAAAACCAATGTTAACTTTGATTATGATGCTCTTGATAAAGGGCAATATGAAGATTACTATTATTGATTGTAATTTTCATTTTGTATTGACATTTGACATTAATCAATGGACTATGAATTTATGAGGGTTTTTTCTGCAAGTTATGAGAATACATATGCATAAAAAAAATTGGGAGTTTGCCAAATGCCTCTTACCTTGTAAAAGTGATAAAAGATGCTTCATATAAGCAGCAAGCAATGTCAATTGGAGGAACTTGTGTCCCTGGTCCTATAACCAAGCTTGCATGACAAAAATCAATGATCACTAAGATGATCCTAGTTGACCCTATAGAGGATTTACTCCACTTCCAACCAATGAAAATACTCCTCCCAACTAATAATCTACAACAACAATGAAACTAAGTTTTGGTTTGGTTTAAGGCTTGGGAATGGGTTTGAGAAATATCTCTCTATATATAGAGAGAGAGATGTAATATATATAGAGAGAGAGAGAGAGATTATATATATGTAATCTATCTATTTATAGAGACAGAGAGAGATGTAATCTATATGCACAGAGAGAGAGAGCCCAAACCCAAACCAGAATCTTAGTTTCATTATTGTTGGAGATTATTAGTTGGGAGTAGTTTCATTGGTTGGAAGTGGAGTAAATCCTTTGTAGGATCACCTAGGATCATCTTAGTGATCATTGATTTCTGTCATACAAGGTTGGTTATAGGACCAAGGATGCTAGTTCCTCCAATTGACATTGCTTGCAGCTTATATGAAGTATCTTTTTATCATGATGCTTTTACAAGGTAAGAGACATTTGGCAAACTCCCAAAATAGCTTTAAACTACTCCAAGTTTTTACTTTATCCAACATGATTATTGTTTTATATGTGTTTTCTAGAAAACTTAAAAAATGAAAATGAAACTGTATCAAACCACATAAAGAATAGAAGTAGGCACTAGCCTTATTTATATTTCTTAAAGAGAAAGAGTTTTTAACAACGTACAACATTGTTACAAAATTTATCCTTGTACAGAAAGTGACATCTGAACCAATCAATAAGATGATTGGCTGACAACCCAAGCCCACAAGCAATAAACTAAAAATCTCACTTCTTATGATACCACACATATTGCTTGACTCTTGGCTTTGACCCTGCTAACTGAATCCAATTAGAGCTTATCTTCATCCTTGAATTTCATGCCAAGCACTGAAGGCTGCTGCACACAAGGGGAAGCCATTTCAAATGAAGTATTTTATCTTTCATCACATGCTGAAAAATGTGAATACTGTTATGTGTTCATCCAGTGAAACTACTAAGAACTATGACTTTGAATGACCAGATACATTTGATGTAGCTAAAAGGAAAATGTGACTTGTCTTATTTATAGAAGTTTTGAGGTTTTTGTCAAAGAACAGAAATTTTCACTTATTCTAAAATGAGAAGAGATCTTAAAGTCTTCATAAGTGAAGAGATCTTTGGATTCCTGGGCACAAGTTAAAGATATTCTTCAACAATGGTTTTTGAGATATGACCTTGAATATGTAACGGACATCAAAAGATTTATATATTTCTTCCTCCCCAAATTGGTGAAGAATGATCCCTCACTCATGCAAGTAGTCGATAAGGATGGGTGGAATATAGTGCCCAATTAATATTGGCAATCTAATGTGCATTCAGGACCAGCAGCTTGAGGAAGAAAAAGAGGTTATATGTAAGAAATAAGATCGATGTTGTAAAATATAGGTGCAGCATCAACACGTGCATATTCAAGGTATGAAACTATGATAGACTTTATTTTAGAGGCTCCTGTTCGAAATGGTCCTCTACGAAAGCATAGCGCTACTGAAGCTTTGATAAGAGCACTGTAGGTTGTTGTAGACTACATTACAAGCAATAGATGAAGAGGAAGCAACCAGACCAAAACAATAATGATGTTTGGGGAGTTAAAGAGGAATTGAAGATTCTTACCATTAGACTCAAGGAATGATATTGAGGCTAAGATTTAATTTCGATATATTACTTATATCTAATTACTAGAAGAATTATATCGTAGTAGATTAGAATGTAGTAATCCAAAACCAATAATATGATTTGACATTGATATAGGGTATGCCATCCAATTTGTAGAAAGAAAACAGTGCCAGTCAAAGTCACATGAATCAATATTGACTTTTGCCTCTTACAAGTAGAACTGAAAGGGAAACAATAGTTCTAGGGAATAGCCCTCTCAAGTGCACCTCTCTATAGTGATTAAAAGCATTCTAGAGATTGACCACTCTTTGAAACTCAACCTTGTTTCCTTATTTTCATTTTCCGAATCACTATCTATAAAATCAAATACCTAAGGAAATTGATAGGTTATAAAGTGTACAAATCAAAGTTTCTTTACAAGACATGCATCATACATAACTAACCCTTGGTGTTTGTGGTACAGATCACCAAAATCTCCATGGATCTTTGTAAGGAGGAACATAATTTTGTGTTGGAGGAAGCAAAGAAAACGAGGATATGCTTTTCCGAAGTAAAGGTTCCATCTGCAAAACATATCACACCAGGCTTTATCAAACAAAAATCCTACGTAAATGACATCTCAACCATTTGTTTTTGTCAATGGATTATAATGACATATTTTTCATATTTCTATTTCAAGATAAAAGTCATAGGACTTCTAAAGCTTGGAGACCCTAAAATAATAATATTGAACCAAAATAAGTGTTTTCGCCCCACATGCTTCTACCTATGTTATCAACATCAATCATTTATTGTGTCAAATGCAAAATTCATACTTTAAGATGGTAAGTTTATTAAATTCAAAATCTTTTAGCACTCCTAAATTCAAAATCTTTTAGCACTCCTATCATCCAAAAAGTAAAAATCCTAAATGCATTTAAAACAAGGAATAGGTCAAATTTCAACTTATTACAGTCACCAGAAAATATCAAATATAAATAAAAATTAAATCATCTAAATGTAAGCCACAATAACATTGAGGAACCATTCCACTTAGGTTAATAACTGCCTAAAAACACATGCAAAACACAAAGGATCATTATAATGCATGTCGATTTACATAGAGCAAGTTATGACATTTTTTTAATTTTGAATTGCAAAAATAGATAAGTACTTGCACAGTAGTGCTCTAAGATTTGGAACTGATGGGAAGTGGAACTAATTACTAAATAAAGGGTTGTTGCAAGAATTTCATGAATGGACATGTTAGGCAGGCTGATCTGTATGATAAGGGCCAATATTGGTATAATGACAAAGTAATCATATTTAGGATTGCTACATGGAAGCAATATATGTGTGAATTTACTACAAAACAAAGAAAACCAAGAAAGCAAGGTAGAAATTCTAAGGAGAATGTTCCTTTTATTGCACTGAGATTGTTAGCTCAGTTAAGAATGAATGGGCAATCGGTTTTAGTGCTACACATACGTCACATGCTGCACATGCCATATGGATGAACTGACTCCAAAACAAAGCAAGCACAGCAAGCAAAGGTAGAAATTCTAAGGAGAATGTTCCTTTTGTTGCACTGAGAGTTGTTAGCTCAGTTAAGAATGAATGGGCAATTGGTTTGGGTGCTATATACATGTCACATGCTGCGCATGCTTTTATTTCTCTAGATTCACAAGATGCAGATAAGATTTTTTATACGCAATGATAATGCTTTGATTCAAAATAAATGACAATGATTGTGTTCAAGGTAGAATCTTTCATGATGTCAAATTTACTTTAGGATATAAAACTAATTTATGTTTAGTTGTCTAAATATCTAAACCAAAATAATAAAGTTAAGTTCTATGAGAAGTATGTTTAGAAACTTGGATTATTGACTGTCACTGGTCTTTTAGATAAAATTTTGTGGTGAATTCATAATTATAATGCTGCATGTGCTAATTGGTCATAATGACAGGGAATATGAATTGTGACATAGGCAGCTTGGAGAATTAAATTGCAAATTGATGGCTAGACATGGTAATGGGTAGAGGAATGCCTTATATTTCTGATGTTGAAGGTGTATATAAAGGTTGTGCATCAGAACATCATATACATGGTTTCAATTCAAATGGAACTTGAAGGGCTTGGTATCCACTTCATATGTTAACAATTTAATGGATCCTATATAGATCCATTTTATTGATCATAATGCCCTCCTAGCTCCAACCTAAGCTACAGAAGCCATGTGGTAATGAGAGCTCTAATAATTGGCATTTATATTGAAAACATCAATAATGCCAAGACAAATAGCATCGACAATAATTGCAACAGCAATAGTAGGCTAATCTATATTACATCATGAACAATATGCAATGAATTTAGATCATAATCAATGTCCATGAAAATTATAGAGGGGGTAGAAATGGGATTAGAAAAGAGAATAGAATATGGTGTCTCAAATGATATGTTTACAAGTCTCAAGATTCACTGTTTAAAGACTGTACAATTTGTAATCCTTTGTTCACTATATCTCACAAAAATGTATTGCACACTTTCCTAGTTCAGATGAGCATACTTAACACATACAAAGGTCATGAGCTGTATCCTTACAGTTTCCTACCAAAATGTGCTTTGGTTTAACCTTCTTATGTAGTTTAATAGGAACTCTACTCTTAATGTATGTTAAATTGCTTCTGCCCAAATTTTATGTCGTAAATGTTTTCCTTAAATCATACACCTCTCAATTTCTGTAAGCATCCTAACTTTTCTTTCAGTAACATAATTCTATTATGGAATGTGTGGAATTGTACCTTGTTTATGAATACCATTTTTCTTGTAGAAAGTGTTAAACCCTAGATGCTAATACATTCTCAACCATTATCTATACTAAGATATCTATTAATTTGACCACTTTGGTTTTTTTTAAATGGCTTTGAATTCTTTGAAATGAATCAATCATTCCATCTTTTTCTATGCAAGAAGTAGACTATAATCACCTATTACAAATTTACAACCACTAATCAAAGCCCTCATAATGATGATGATTACTTTAAGGATAGTTTATGAGGTGTTATTCTTCACATGATGATGCTTCTTTCAATCACAAATTTCATGGTGATTCTTTCATGATGATGCATATAATGATGATACTTGTTTTCAAACAATAGATTGGTTAGTATGGACCACACAATTACTTATATGATCACTAGAATTCAATAAGTCAAAAGAAAAAATTGTTCTTTGGATACTTTGAAAGCTAAATTTATACAAAAGATTAATAACATAAGAAAATCATTGTCCAAGTTATGATCCATAAGGATTTAAGAAAGTCTACATACAAACTCCTTATTCTCCTAAGACATGTCAAGACTAACTAAATAGAAGAAATGAGTGGAAAAATTATATGTTATTTTTTATTAGATAAAGCGAGAATCAAGGCTCCCAACCCTATTACAAAGCAAGCACATAGGTAAAGACAAAAATAATAGTTTGAATTGATTACTACTACCTCCCATAAGGGAGTAAGACACAACTGCAACCAAACTACCAAGCACAAACAAACACAATTACATGAAATAAAGAGAACTTAGGGATCTAGCCTAGACAATGCCAGACCCAACCGTATTCAACCTTACATCCTTCACTCTTGTATGGGATTGGGAGACAAATTTTGGAAGACCTTTCTTCCACCTTTGTAGAATTGTCCAAGAAATATTATCTTCCAAGTCCTCAAATCTAAGAGAAGCAGGGGGAGATTCCACTATAAAGAACCCATCCATGGGCACAACAAAAATAGAGGACGATCAAGCCGAAGTAGCCAAGCGTCAAACAACTTCCGGCAAGCTAATGCGGAGCCAAAGCCAAAGGCATAGAAAACTAAGCATCTAGAGCAAAAGATGAGCAGGTCTCACTAATAGGAGTTGATGGAGAAAAAGGGATGGAACTAGCCAGAGTCGCCCCAATCGCATGAGAAACCATCTTGAGAATCGCAAGGGAACGAGACGAGAAAAGTTGTCATCTTATGAAGATACATCATCTTGAGAGAAACCATCAACTAGAGTCAAAAGCACGCATAGTCAAATGATCTTCATAGGCATTCCTCCACCACTTCGCTGCACCCTTGCATCGAGAGAGTGGACAATCACAATCCAAGTGGATAGTAGAAAAGCATTGTCTACATTTGAAAAGGAGATCCTCATAGTCAAGTGGTTGAGTCCAAGGCCTATCCTCCATCATCAAAACAATATCTCCATGAAGAGGCTTGGAGATATCAATGCCCATCAAAATACAAGTAAATGTAGAGTACCTCATGAAGTGGTAGAGTCAACCTTTAATAAATGATCAATAACCAATGGCCTCATGGTAGGAATCTTCCTAGAATTCTAGAGGAACATTCGAAAGGCAAACCCATATCAATGTCCATCAAAATATGAGTAAACGTAGAGTACCTCATTAAGGAAGTGGTAAAGTCAACCTTTAAGACACAACCAATGGCACTGCAAGTGGCCTCATAGCAAGAATCTTCCCAGAATTGGAGAGGAAGATTTGAAAGTCAAACCCACTTATGTCTAACATTAAGAAGTTTAGAGAGGACATTGAAGGAGATTAACTAAGGCTTGACCAAGAGAGAGTGTTCTCCCCACATCCATAACTTGTTGTCAAGCACCAAATCCCTATCTTCTGACAAGGCAAAAGATGCAATGAAGAATCCCCTAGCACAAGGGAAGAGCTCAACCTTGCCCTCAATGAGTGGGTTCCATGAATCCAAGACCCAATTGTGTAAAATGGGAAGAGAAGGCCAAATATTCTTGAACCTACAAACCAAGCCCCTACACAAATAAAAATCTTCATTTTCCAGCACATACTAACCACACACTACCATAAGGGAAGATTTTGCATAGTGGAGGGGCTTTAATTTAGCCTAACGATGCTCAACACACCCAAAACGCACAATAGCAACTAAGGACCTCTAACAACCAAAACTAAGCACAATGCGTTTTGCAGCACCTTCAGCAAGGTTACCCAAAGAAATCCCATTCATCATAACAGGCAGGTTCGTAGTGACATTAACAACATTATGTCATGCCCCGCCTACAGCTAATACAAATGGCAGCACAAAAAGTGGACAGACAAAACAAATAAGAAGCCGACCTAGGGTTTAAGTGCAAACAATAAAAGATGATCCTTAGATAACTATGGGCCAACTCCTTTGATATTATGAATTATGCAATGAAATAAAATGTAAACCCTATGCTAGCCGACCTCACTATCATTTCCAAGACAAAGGCATATAAATAATATGCTGGTCACAAATATAAGGGGAATAAGATAGGCTGCAATCACAGGGATTAAGGCAGTAATTTCAATGTGTTAACAACAAAAAGGCATTTGGAAGAGACGCCTCTTTTCAAGAAAGGATGGCTTCCTAAAAAGACACAACCTTTCAGCAATAAGGAAAGGATATAAAAATAGAAGACTTTGATTGGAGAAAAGCATGGAAAAAATGAAATATCCCCCTTACTTTTTTTCAGTTTTACACAATCATTTTCACCCGTTAACGTTAAATATAGAAAGATAATCCAACAAGAATGCAAACCTTCACTTTCTAATCACCCAATTCCAAGTGAGGGCGAGGTGAGAGCATACGGTGCAAAGGGATCGTTAAATGAAAACTAAACTGAAAGTACAATACTAAAATCAACCCTTCACTTTTTGATCACCCAGATCCCAATGTGGACAAGGTGATAGCATACAGTGGAAAGGGGATCGTTAGCTGAAACTGGAATTACAAAGTGTTGACGACTCAACCGACCAACTAGGAAATGAAAGTACTTAGGCGGCAAGCCAACCTCTTCCACTTTTCAGAGGGCTACAATGAAAGTAAATACTGAAGTGAAAATAACTCGACCACTTATTTAGCGAGAGTGGGAATACAAGTATTGAAATGAAATGTTTGGGCGGCTAGCCGACCCCTTCCACTTTTCAACGGGTAGTACAGAAAAGCAAATTGCAAAAATATAAAGGGCTGATCAATACTACTGATTCAGCGTTACAGCATGAAATATAATCTGCAAGTACAATGAGATATAGGTATCCTATGATCACCAAAATGTTAGAGCATAATCTCCAAACAAGTACATGATATCCAGCATATGAAATATAGAAAAAAGACAGAAACATTAGGTCGGATATAAAAATGCAGCAAACTGAAAATCAGACCAGCAAGTACAGATTTAACCTAAATGCTCGTATCTTGCTCCACACACCTCCGAATGATGTCAAACGAAATGCAAATGAAGCATACAAGAGAGGCGACCAAGTACAAACCAAGAAACAACGCGAAACAGCCCTGAATTATTTTGAACACTTCCCAAGGCAAATCTGGAAATGGTACGACCTCCAGGACTAGGGCGACCAGCTCTAGAAAGTTCAATACTCAACAATAAAATCTGCAACTTGGAGAAAGGGGAGTGCCCAAGGTAGATGCAAACATAGATACAATACCCAAAACCAAACAAAAATCGTTTTGTGAGCAACAAGCAAAAACGTGCTGCAGCTAGCACCAAACCAGCAACTCCAAAAACTGATAAAACCACTCCAAAATCAGAAAACATCAAAGTAATCCATCATCAATAAGCTTGATCTGCAATTCTGAGTGAACAGTCACTAAATCAGCTAGGTACTATCTTGCAAGTACGAAACTGAGAAGAGGCTAAGACGTATGTGTTCCTCGAAGCAAGGGTCTAAAGAAATTTCAGCAGTACTTCGTTATATTAGCAGTGGATGATAAATGAGAGAGCAAGGCCTTGTATTTATAACTTCTCAAACCCCAAATTCAAAACACCTTTTCCCTCCAAAAGAGGATGCCCAAATAGAGAGAATATTATTCATTTTAATTCATCTTTGACCTCCTTGACTTAGGCGTCCAAAAAGACTTAAGCTCATAAACTTTATAAAATGCAAATAACTCACTAAGTTAGGCATCCAATTTTGCCTTTGCAAATATTACACTTAAAACATTATACTCACCAAATAAGGCGTCCAATATGAAAGTCACTTAAGTCAACAAACCTGCCAAAACAAGCTCCAAGAATGCTAGAGACCAAACTACCAATACTGCCTTGCCAAAAATAGATACCGCACTAGACTGCTGAACTACTGCTAAAAATAGCACTTACTAAAAATAGCATACTGCTAAAAATAGTAAGTGACTCAAAACTCATTTTGAGCACAAATCGGGCAGCCTTTGCAACTTACTAAAAATAGCAAGTCCGGAAAAGTCATCTGCTGAATATGCATGTCATACCATTCTGAAGCCCTTTGAAAACCCAGAAAGACCCAGAAACCCTTCTGCCAAACTCCTACATGCAACTCCTAAAAACTCAAAATGAAACCCCCTAGAAAATAGGAAACCCTAATTCTGCCTCTAACTAGCCTACAGGCCTCCGGAAATAGGCTAACAGTCACTGGAAAGCAAAGTGCTAAAAATGGGGACATTACAGTCTGCCCTTCCCAAAGATTGTTTGTCCTCAAGCAATGCCACCACAACTCCAGAAATATTAGACTAATCCATGCAAAAACAAGTAGGATCCCAGGGTCCCATGTCCATCTCAAGAAGGACCCACCATGATGATGTTGCACCACTCTAATCACATTAGTGAAACCATCGTGCCAAATTTGCACTATCCTCCCCTATAACCCCAAAACATTACCATCCATGAAACTCAAGCTCAAAAACCTGGAAGGAATGTAATCAATACCTTACAACATCACTTGCCCAAACGACTCTAAGAAGTCCATACTTGCAATGCCACTGTGTATCTCAATTCTAGGCAATAGGAAGGAAAGTCAACTCAACTCAAAACCGTACTCCTTAGCATATCTCCTCAAGGTGTCTAGCAGAGCCACAACTGCGGATGTGACTTCTCCAAATCTTCTTGCAAAGAGGAAAGCAATCCTTTGCAAGAGCTCAACAAACTCGTCCTCATAACTCCTCATGGACCAACTATGCCTCCTCTGAATTATTCTAATACAACCATAAAGACTTCTGAAAACTCTTACAGTTCCAAATCCAAGAGTCTCTTAATGATGAACCAAAGCAAGCAATGGTTCACTGTCCCAGTCATAAGTACAAGAGAATGTATAAGAATAGCCACTGGTTAGAGCTTACACTTCCCAAACATGGATACTAATAACCCCAACTCGACATACCTCTCATCTGAGACCATAAACCAGTCCTACTAGGAGACAATGAAGTCTGAAAATGAGTACACCAGCTGCCCACCAAGTCTAAAATGGTTGACTTAAGATCTGATTTAAGGAAAATCAACATCCAAGAAGATGAACAGCTGCTGCAACACTGAAAATCATCATCCAAAATAACACATCTGCTCATATCCAAGGCTGGAAACATCATCTCTAGTGACTCCAACACCACATAGAACCATCCTTTGCTCCAAATATCTCTCCAATCCACTAGATGATGAGCAAAAGGAACCATTGAATGGCTGGTAAAAAAGGGGACAGCACCAAAAAATCTGATGATTTGATCCTTATCCCTCCAAAGATCCTTCTTTCCACAAGTAATAAGCTCCATCAAACCATGTTGAGGATCCCAAGCATGGACACCCAACCGAAAGTAATCTCCAACACACTAGAAAGAATACTCAACATATCCCCAAGTGCGAGTCAGAACCAAGTGCATACTCAAGAAATTGGTGTCTTCTCTAGTGAACCCTTGAAGCCTAACCATGATAGCTTCAACAACAATGGAGCATGGAACAATTGTTGTCTTCAAATTCAATCCCCAGAAAGGACTAGTATAAGCTAAAGCATCACTCATCCCAAGGGATGGACTGTCAAACATGTAAACAACCTGTTTTGGTCCTTTCTCCCATACTGCATGAGTAACAAGTCTGAAATCTTCACTCCTTGCTGCTGCAATGAAACCTTCAGCAGCTACCAAACTATGTTTGGTCAACACTTCGATGTCAACGATGTTGAAGTCATCCTAATTCATCACTTCCCATATGGAGACTTCATCCTCAAACCCACTTACACATTCACTATCAAGCAGCCTCGGAAGATTACCAATCACCAAGTTTGACTCGTCCTCATGGTTTGATATCACACCCTCAATATGCTAGAAATCATACTTGGTCTCATGCTCGATCACTTCACTACATGTTTTATCTTTCGTCACAAAGAGAGGGTGATCATAAGTTTCTTCTGCACCCACTTCGAAGAGAGGGTTATCAAGAATTAGAAAATCATTTATTTCCTCTTGCTCTAATCCCACTTGATGATACAAATCTGTACTTGCAACTTTTGATTTCTTAGGGAAACCCTCCAAATCAAACTCCTCTTGAAGACAATCTAGCTCATCAATTACTTGCTTGATTTCTTCAACTCTTCATTCATTCTCTTGCTCTCTGAAAAGTTTGAAATCAGCAAACTGATCTTTTGCCTCCTTTAGTGCCATCTGAGTATCTTCTAACATAGCTTTTGTTGATTCAAGTTCAAAAGTAAGCTCATCAACCTTTCTCTCACTTCTTCGGAATGCACTAATGGTCTTCTTTACAACTTCGAAGGCATAATCTCAATCTCTAATCAAGTGTAAATATTTTGATTTCATAGTCTCCAAAGAATCATTAACAAGCTGCAACTTAGGGAGAGTGACTCCATCCCTAACTCCTTCCCATCTCTCTTTAATTTGAGTCTTCCATAAGAGTTCTTCAATCAAACTATGTGTGTAGTAAAATCTAGATAGAGCCTGCACTTCATCTTCAACGGATACCATGAATCGACCTTCCCACTCATAAGTATGAAAGGACGGTGAATCGCTGATAGGCTGCTTTTCAAAATCAAAACTTTGTTTCTTGTCTTCGCTGCCCTCATAGCTGTTCCCAAACTCTTATTTTTCACCACCAACTGGTGAAAATGCTCAATTTCATGAAGAGGATCAAACTCTACAAATTCTTCAAGCCTTTTCTTACAATTAGCTTCATGAATTGGTAAATCAAATTTGTGTTTGAGAACCTCTTTAAACTTTTCGTCATCAAGAGCCATATGGTCTTCTAGCTCTACTTCCTCCTCACTGTCTCCTTGATCAAAGGTTAAGGAAGCCCCCAACTCAATCAATGAGTCATTATTGATCGATGTTCTGAAAGTTTCGGTAGCAACATACTCCTCCTTAGTGGCTGCAACCATCTCAAAGGGGTCATTATGGAGGTTTGCCAAGCAAGCTTCTTCATCAAAGACATCTTCTCCTCCAATGGCCATCTCATAGCTTGCATTGTAATCTGAATTTTGAACATCATCGGGATCAAAGGGAAATTCATCCCACACAAGTTCCTTGTCATCCTTAGGTGCCTACACACCCGAAACCCAAATGCTAAGGGGCTGATTGTTTTGATCAAAAGAAAAGTGCTCATCGTACCCCTCTTGGGGTGTTGACTCTTTGAATAGGTCAACCTCCTAACCCACAAAACTGATATCTACATAAGTATCTCTCTCCAAGGGCTTAGTAATCCATCAAAGTAATCCATCATCAATAAGCTCGATCTGCACTTTTGAGTGGAGAATAGTCACTAAATCAGCTAGGTACTATCTTGCAAGTACGAAACTGAGAAGAGGCTAGGAGGTATGTGTTCCTCGAAGCAAGGGTCTAAAGAAATTTCAGAAACACTTCGTTATATTAGCAATGGATGATAAATGAGAGAGAAAGCCCTTGTATTTATAACTTCTCAAACCCCAAATTCAAAACACCTTTTCCCTCCAAAAGGGGACACCCAAATAGAGAGAATATAATATTCATTTTAATTCATCTTTGACCTCCTTGACTTAGGCATCCAAAACAACTTAAGCTCATAAACTTTATCAAATGCAAATAACTCACTAAGTTAGGCGTCCAATTTTGCCTTTGCAAATATTTCACTTAAAACATTATACTCACCAAATAAGGCGTCCAATATGAAAATCACTTAAGTAAACAAACCTCCAAAACAGGCTCCAAGAATGCTAGAGACCAAATTGCCAATACTACCTTGCTAGAAATAGACACCGCACTAAACTGTTGAACTGCTGCTAAAAATAGCACTACCAAAAAATAGCACTTACTAAAAATAGCATACTACTAAAAATAGTAAGTGACTCCAAACTCATTTTGAGCACAAACTGAGCAATCATAGCAACTTACTAAAAATAGCAAGTCTGGAAAAGTCATTTGATGAATATGCATGTTATACCATTTTGAAGCCCTCTGAAAACCCAGAAAGACCTAGAAACCCTTCTGCCAAACTCCTGCATGCAACTCCTGAAAACTCAGAAGGAAACCTCCTAAAAAATAGGAAACCCTAATTCTGCCTCTGACTAGCCTACGAGCCTCTGAAAATAGGCTAACAATCACTAGAAAACGTAGTGCTAAAAATGGGGACATTACAAAAAAAGGGGCAGAAGTACTCATCAAAAGAGCAACGATCAAGATCCCAAAAAGGAAGCAGTATTAATTCAGATCTATCTAAATCACAACAGTCTGAAAATATGTATATATAATCTACAATAATTCTATTTTCTACAAGAATAGTGGTATGAATAGTAGAATCAATAATTGTGGTGTGATAATGTGAATAGTAGAATCAATCATTGTGGTATGAATAGTAGAATCAATGCATATTTTAAATTATTAATCATTGTGGTATGAATAGTAGAGGAAATGCAAGGAAGGGGAGCAGATACGAGATCACCATCTAAGTAGACCACCACATGTTGGATGTCCATCCAATGTGCCTACCACTTGTGGCCAAGAGGGTGAGTGTCTGCTCTTGGGCTTAGATAGGAGGATTTTTGGGCACCCTATTGTGATTTCCTTTCCAACCTCTACAATGGTTGATTGTGGGAGAAATCACAAGTAATAAGAGGATGAATAAGAACATATGAATAGGGAGGGCAGATACAAGTACCCCACTAAGTAGACTACCCCATGTTGGATATCCAACGTGCCTACCACTTGGGGCCAAGGGGGTGAATGTCCGCTCTTGGGCTTAGTGTGGGGTTTGCTTCGAGCCAACATATCATGCTCCCTCATTCAAACCTATTTATGGATGTAACATGGCTTATCTGATGTGTTATGATGATTTTTCCTATTTATACTCATATGTGTGATTATTAACCCTAATAGAAATAATTGGATTTATGAATTATATACACATGCAATATTGTCTAATATGATTGCAAGGCCTAAATTAGGATTTATCTTGTTAAAGGCATTTAATTGGTAAGTTATATCTATAGCTATCCTACAATTCTTAGTTTAATGAAATTTGTGATTCTAGGGCAAATTTTAGGGTAATTCCCAAAAGGGGACATTACACACCAACTATGTGGGAAACAACAATAGGGGGCAAGAGCGAAGAAGAAGCTGCCCCCATGCAAAAACCAAGAGAATCAACAACATGAGACAAAAAAGCCACACTTGTAGACACAACAAAGGCATAGGCATCCACAATAGAGTGGTACCCAAAACATTCAACAGATCTCCAACAGCTGCAGCAACAAGAAAAACCACTGTCAAGAGTAGATTATCCACAATAGTCTCCCACACAGTTTGGCAGAGACAAACCAAGTAAAGGCAGGAGGCAGTTGTTTGAAACATTCGGGGATAGTGAGAGATAATGAGGTGAAGACATCATCAAACATTATTCGTGAAAAAGCACTATTTACATCAACAAGGTGAAACAAAGCCTGCATACAATCAAAAGTCAATTTTGATTGCATATATGGATTCCTATTGAAAAGTTATGAACTTTCAAAATAAATGACACCTAATTTTGAGTCCATATGCAAACACTATTGCTTCCACATGTCACAGATATTTTTTAACAAAGTGGCAATTTTGTGTTTGTCAAGGGCAGTCCCATAATTGCTAGTATCCTAAGCAGCAATTTTTCTTTTCATTAATTGGCAGTCTCATCCAAAGATGCTGTGTAAGTAGAGTAATGGAAAAATGATGACACCTCTTCAGTTTTGAGATGTTTGGGAATCTGTGAGTACACAAAAGAACACTCCCAACACATGATAAACATGAGGTGCACTTCCAATTGGAGAGCAAGAGAGCGCAAGAGAGGAGTATGTTGGTGAATGTGAGGCAATGAATAGCTAGCTATTGTTAGAATAGAATAATAATATTACATCAAAATACACTCCTGTGTAATAAATAATAATAATAAAGGTATATGTTAATATTGTTTAATATGAGTTTTATATTTGACTGACCATGGGATTAGTTTGTGGATGGTTGATATTGGTTAGAATGTAACCAACCATTCCTTGCGTATATATGCAACTTCCATATCAATAAACAATTGCTCATTGATTGACTCAATTCTCATTTCTAATAGTAATTCGGTATCAGAGCAACATACATATTGGCTCTATGAAGCCAAAAGAAGAGCACCATTTGCAGTCAAAGAAGTGCCCAATGCTGCAGAAAACTTGGATCGTCATCCCTATCAAAACCTCTTCATTTCATTTAGGTGAGAAGGCCATTAATTGCTGATCTTTTCTTTTCAAATGCTGCTGTTAAAGATTAACAAAAGTGTTCAATTAGAAATTTAGAAGAGAAAATTCTGCCATGGAGGAAACTCTTGATGAAATGCATGAGGTCTGCATATTAAGGAAAGAGGATCGGTATGCACATTGCCATTCACTGCTGCCAAGCATAAGGTTTTTCTAATGACAAAGGGTAATGAAATTATGATTCTGATCTGTAATGTTCCATTTGCCAGAATTTCTGTTCGCTGCAATTCAAACAAAGCACTGTCTCAGCCATCATCAGCCAGCATAATTGGATTAAGCAACAAGTTTGGAGTTTGAAGAGTTTAAAAGAAAACAAAAAGTTGGCATCATTTTTCTGTTGCTTTTCATTGATCCTATTTTGAGCATTAGCAAGATTCACAAGAATGTAGGAAGCATTCTTGAAAAGTGTATATAAATATAGTTCAAATAAAAAAAGGGCAAACTATATTAATTTCTTTTATTGCACTTACAAAATTATTTTACATTTTTCAAAGCATTCTTTTAAAAATAACAAACAATATAAGCTATTTTTTTTCCTTCCAAGTTGTAACAAACATTAGTAATGTTCAGTATAAATGGTGTCTATTTGCATTTATAGGTAAAGGCGCCATGACAAATTACATCTTATGCCTAATAAAACTACAACAATGGCATCTATGACATCGACCCTATATATCATCAAGAAGAAAAAAGGGTCCAACAGTTTGAAGATTTTCACTCCATTTCCCATCCATTTATGCACTATTGTTAGGCTATAAAAGCCGAAGCTTGTCCTTTCAAGTAAAGAGTGACTTTATGCTAGGTTGCCAAACAGCACAAATCCCTTTCACATACTATTAAGGTAACATGTACAATCTTGCTCTCACATTCCTTAAATTCTCTAAGAAATCACCACATGTAAAGAAAAAGGCAGCTTCTTCCATATTCTAATGCATATATTGAAAGAAGAACATAGAAAGAAGAACCTATTTGGAAAGATAAGGAGCCCTCATATACAGAAGATATGGCTTTAAATGCTCTCACGCTTTTAAACTCTCAATTGTTGAGTAATAATTCCACATGGAAAACAAAGGTCCAAACAAAATTGGAGTTTGAACACCTATGGGATATTTTAAATGACATTGTCAAAAGCCTAACAATAGATGCAAATGAGAAAAAACATTTGACAAGGCTAATTAGAAGGCCAAGTTGATTGTTTGTTTGGAGTCACCAATAAGGTCCAAGCTCGTATCAAAACAGCCCAAAGCACAAAAGACACATGGGATAAACTAAATCCAATATGTGAAGCAAAGAATCAAAATCAGATTCTTCATCTATAAAGTCAATTGCATTAAAAGTGTAATGTTCCCATTTTAGGGTTCTCTTGCATTGCAGTTGGCTCTGACCTTTTGGGTGGGTGTCTGTCTTGTCCGAAGGGTTATTTGATGTTACCAATGGGCTCAGATGGTCTAGAGGACTCAAATGACACTTTCCGATATTATTTTCAACTTCTAGTGTGTTCTCCAAGGATCTTGGAGAGAGAGTATTTATAATAAGTCACCTGGTCATGACCATTAATCATCATTCATCATCAATATAACTCCTGCGCAATAAGTTTTCAATTCTGATGCATTTCAATCGTTTTTGCAATTTGGTGTAATATTGAGCTATATTTAATTAGCTTTACTAAGGTTTCTATTTTAATTAAAATATTTTAATGGGCACCTTAGTGTTTTAGCTCGTGGAACCGGGATGGAAAGTTTTAAATGTTGAGATGTGTTAGACTTCAGTCCTCTAAGGTCAGCCATTAAGGATTTGGTGAGTTGCGACATAGCATTGTTCATTCATCAATCCTTGTCATTTGTCATTATCTTTCATTATCAAGGTTTAATTACCAAAACGGCCCCTATTCACCAAAAACAAACAATTTTTCCCTCTCTTTGTGTTTGCAAATTTGCAAGTGAAGAAGGATTGAAGATTGATCAAAAGTGCAATTTTGCAAACTTGCCAAAGTTGTCATCAAAGTTGTCAAGCTACAGAAACTTGTTTACAGATTTTATTTATAACTTTCCGACAATGAAATCAGGAGAAATCGGGAGTGCAGATCCGAGATCAAAGGATTGTGAAATCAAATTTTGGAACCCTACTCTAAGACCCATTCGCCCTAGGGCGAATCTGTCCCAGCAAGACACTCTGCAACCCTTTTTGGTGACTGGTACACATCATCTTACCCTTCTCAGATCTACCTGAAATTTGTAGTTTATGTTTGTGCTATGCTTTAAATCTACATTTCAAGTTTCACATTGCATAATTGAGTTCATTTGGTATTTTATTTTTATCTTCCCAAACTAAATTTCAGTCACATTTATCATTTTTTGTCATAAGGGAAATAGCAGATCCCCTAATAGGGTTGACTCACCTAAAGGTTGAAAGTCAATCCTACCTTTGGGAGATCTCTTTTCCTAATGAAATTAAAAGAAAAGTAGGTGTGTTAGGTCATCATTTCCTTTTGGTGAACCTTGTTCCTCCACACCTCATTTTTTTCTTTGTTTCAATAGTAAACATCAGGAAGAGACCAGTCATTGTATAAATGAATATCAGAAGAAAGAATCTTACAAAAACAATTGTCAATGGAGGATCGAGAGTCAACGTACTACCCAAAGATACATGGAAGTGCCTCGAGAATCCAACACTCAAGCCACCGACATTCTAGTTGGTGGGCGTCGACCAAGATGGCATCAAGTTGTTGGGAACAGTGATGGCGTAGAAGGTGATGATCGGGACCCAACCACTCCTGTTGAATTTTGTGGTCATTCCACTGGAGAAAAAAGCGTACGATGCACTATTGGGGAGAGGATGGTTGATTGCAGCCAAGGTAGACCACAACTGGAAAAGAAATACACTCTCCATAGAGAACAATGGGAGAAAGTACGTGATTGACTTAAGAAATCAAGCAGTCAACAAAGGATTGGCATTGTTCGACTTAGAATCCGAAGGAGGATCAGCATTCGATGAAGAAAGGGGAGTCATGGAACCAAATGACGAATGTGTCCTAGACCTCCAACAGTGCTCAAAGGACAAGACGAGTTCACTCAATGGACTCTTCCACTAGCAGATGGAGGATTACGAAGTATTTCAACGAGATTGCAATATGCTACAAATCAAAGAGATTGAAGGGGAAGAAGAGGACAGAGCCTCAACGAGTCAAGCATTTCCTCCAAAGTATGGAGAGTACAAGGAAGGAGTGGCTAGGGTAGACGACACACCAGCACATAATTTTGAAAGGGACAAGATGATCAAGTATGAAGAACCAAACATAAAGAAGGTAAATCTAGGAGAGGAGGATAGCCCCCAAACGATTCTAGTCGGAGATGACTAGAATCTAGTGTTAAAGGTGATAGCATTTAAAATCTTCACAGAATACAAGAATGCCTTCGCATGGACGTATCAAAGACTTGAAGGGTGTACCTCCAAAACTCTGCATGCATAGAATCCCTTTGGTTCTAGGAGCACAACCCGTACAAAAGAGACCCTACCGAATGAATAAAAACTAACGAAGGTACAAGAAGAGATCGAAAAAATGTTGGAAGCAAGAATCATCTTTAAGGTTGAAGTCGGCGACTAGGTGTCACCAATTGTCATATCACTAAAGAAGGAAGCTTAACAAATTTGGATGTGTGGACTTTCGAAGTCTAGATGCAGTAACCATAAAGGACCGCTTCCCGATCCCATTCACAAACTCAATACTGGAAGAGGTGGCGGGCCATGAAATCTATTCATTTACGGATGGGTTCTCGAACTATAATCAGATAAGTATAGCCGAGGAGGATAAACTAAAGAGGACGTTTGTGGTTGAAGATGGAATGTATGCATACAACCGTGTAGTGTCCTGCCCTAAATTGATCTATAATGTTTTTGATTTTACCACCCCAAGAGCAAAGACATTTCGTCAAACAATTAACTAGTACTACACTAAGGGAGTCCAATTGGTTTCACAGTAAAGATATATGCTTGTACACAAATTACCCATATGCATTTCACATGATTTAAGTTTCATAACAATACATCTTAGAAAATGACTCACAATATCCAAGCATATATTTTATCATTCTCCAAATCTATTACAATCTCCTCACTCAATAAGCTATCACAAATATATTTATATTTCAAAGATTATTAAAAACTCAAATACATTTTGTAGTGGCTAACTTGGTGATAACTAGAGGAAAACATTGGCCACCAAGGAATCACAACAACTCCAAGACTGCTTGCTTAGAATCACGCAGCTTTCCAATTTTAATATGGCTTCATGATGTAACGACTCCTTATTTTCACAAGTATTGACCAAGGTGCCACACAGGAATTAATAAGAGTTTTGGTCTTCTTTGAAAACAGTTGCCTAGAGCAACATATACACCTTTGAATGCTACGACTCCTTTATTGTCTTGTCCCCTTCCAGTTCAAACGGCAAGCTCTTAAAATATCGGGCTCTTTTAATGAAAGTATGAAAGTTGCAATAGAAATGAAGCCATAATTTACTCCCGTCAAATAGACTTGACTCTGACTCTTAATGTTATCGGGCCTCTTGTTCCATCACCTTCCAATACTCACATTCTAAATATGAAACGACTTCAAGTTAATTAAGCAAGTGATAGCCGTTAATAGATATGCAACATTAAACTTGGATCCTATACCACGATATTCTTCAACATCTTCAAGCCCCCGAGAATCGTGACCCAAATTAAACACCTGTAATCTCAAACTCCATGTTCTCCTTTGGATGACACTACATGTGGTGATGGTGTATAAAGCAATCGCAAAAAACAAACATCAATTCCCTTAAATGAAGTTGCCTCCCAATAGACTCTTCCGATTTATTGAATTTAAAAATCCACAAACATTTATCTTTCATTTATGAGCCTTCTTTGGTGATATAAAAGTATAGTGTAACGTCTCCTTCGAAAAATATGCGATGGGCGTTTTGGAGCTAACAGGTACCAATATTATATTGAAGTACCACCTATAATTTCCTCACTCATCTATTCACATTTGTTCACAATACTCCCATAATTGATACAACAATTCATGTCTTAATGGTCGATTGTCATGTAACAATAGTTTTGTGTCGAATTTCTTACCAGTAACGGTTGCCTCCAAGGAAATATGCGACTCACCCCTTTTCCAGTGATTCAAGAAATGTAATGCTTGAACTACTCACTCTTGAAGATTGCAATATCAATATAATGGCAGAAGTGATAAGAATACTACAAGCAAATATCTTGATACCTTTTGTCAACTTTTCCTCATATCAAACAATTTCCCAATAATAAGTAACAACAGTGATATTGCAGATTCCTTATTTGCTACGACTCCACTAGGTGCTACCAATGAATTTAATATTTGTTTCTCGGTTCTCCCAATCGCATCCTTCTTACCACGTTTTAGTTTGTAACTGTTGGAATGCCTTTACAAACTGCTAATTAATTCACTGGATTCACCAAATCACCAAAGAATATTTTCAATCACTAGAATTTCGACGCCTACCAAGTTATTTGCATTTGGATTTAATACCTGGGACTCCAAGATTCTCTTTGAATTCTCTTGACGTCTGAAATGTACAGTCCATAAGCAATATATGCTCCCATCACCAACTATGAAGCAAACAGAACGTTTCAAAAACTTTACAATACAGCTATTCTAATGCAGTTTTCAGACTATCTGCACTTTGAAAATTTATCTCGAAACGAGACATCACAAACTCCAACCGTTAACATCCATTGCGAAATTTGAGTGATTTTGCCAAATATCAGCCAGGGTGGATAATCTCACCACCGGAGTTGATCTTCTTCTAGAGGGTTTCTATCCTCCAAAAGGATGTGTTGAACCCAATTCAACCAGCAAGAAACTGCTCTCCAAAATCCAAAACCCAACATAACCTCAAAAAAGCTCTTGCAAACTCTTATTCATTCCTCTTCGTAACTTCTCATGACCTCTTGAATTCTCCTCTTTTCTTTTTTCACTTTTAATTTTATCTTTTGAGAATTCATAAAAAGCAACTTAATTAATTCACTTAACTTTTAATAACTTAAGTTACTTTAATACCATTAAATAATTAATTTAAGTTGCCTTTATATTTTAACTTCTTTCCTGACAACTTAAAATTAATTATGTAATTATATGCCGACTCAAAAATTGGGAACATTACAAACCGGATGCCATTCAAACTGTGCAACGCTCCGACAACCTTCCAAAGAATAATTCTAGACATATTCAACAAGATGTCAGTGGGGAAATTTAAGGCCTTCTTGGATGACTAGTCAATTTACAATGATGATTAAACACATTTGAAGGCTCTTCGAGAATGCATGGAATGGTGCAGAGTGGCACGACTGGCATTAAACCCGAAGAAGTGTCGATTCATGATGCCTCAAGGGAAACTGCTTGGACACATAGTTTGCAAAGTTGGACTGAAGACTGACCAAGATAAAACTTTAGTAATGGTACAGATGGAACCACCCCACAACATCACTGAAGTGAAGTCATTCCTCGACCATGTCGGATACTATAGGAGATTCATCAAAAGAAATTCACAAATTTCTTATCCACTGGACATACTTACCAGGAAAGGACAACCATTAGTATGGACAAAAGCGCAAGAAGAAGCCTTCAAAGAGTTGAAAGTACAACTAATCATTTCACCAATCCTAGTGTAACCAAATTGGAGTAAAGAATTTCATGTGCATGTCAATGCATCAAACTACGCGGTAGGAGCAACATGGCACAAGTGGGACCACAAGGGGTAGACCACCCAATATTATTCGCTAGTCGGCTACTATCGCAGGTAGAAAAGAATTATAGTACGACAGAGAGGGAAACGCTAGGAATGGTTTATGTCGTATAGAAGTTCAGGCATTACTTGTTGGCAACACCCTTCACATTCTATGTCAACCACTAGGCCCTCATGTACCTGGTGAACAAGCCAATAATTCAAGGAAGGGTAACTCGATGGCTCCTGTTGTTACAAGAATTCACCTTCACTATCATTGTTCGGCCAAGAAAGAGCCATGTCATCGTCAATCAACTCTTCAGGATAAAATTAGGAGAACTGCCAGAAAGAGTAAATGAGGACATCCCAGACGCACACCTATTCCAAATTGCAGCACTACCCCCATGGTACGAGAACATCAAAGAAACCTGTCTACGTCCACATTTTTGAAGGAGATGCCACCGAGGGAACTATAATGTCCCCTTCTCAGCACTAATCCTTTCTGAGACCGTTAAGCCTATTTTGGAGGCCTGTAGGCTAGTCAAAGGCAGAATTAGGGTTTCCTATTTTCTAGGAGGTATCTTTCAAAGTTTTCAAGGGATGCATGCAGGAGCTAGCCAGTTTGTTTTCTGGGTCTTTTTGGGTTTTCTGAGAGCTTCAAGTGGGTGTCACATGCATGTTGATCAATGACCATTTCCGAACTTGTTATTTTTAGTAAGTTACAACGGCTACATGGAATGTGCTTAAACGGTGTTTGGAGTTGCTTACTATTTTTAGCAACATGTTATTTATATTAAGTTCTATTTTTGACAATATGGTTTGGCAGCAGTTTAGCATTCAGTTTCTAATTCTGGAACTGTAGTATTGACAGAAGCTTCTCCAGCTTTCTTGGAGTCAGAAATAGGAAGTTAATAACTTAAGTTATATTATTTCTATTGTTGCTTTTTGGGCCCCCACGCCTAGGCTCGTTGACTTAAGTTTTTTCTAACTTGTGTTCCTCATGTGGACGTCCAAGTTGGATAAATTATTGCATTTTATAAGTTTGAATACTGCAAAATGAAGTTGGGCACTCAAGTCTAAGTCAAAGGTGAAAATCAAAAGATTATTATAATCCTTCTCTTTGGGAATCCATTTTGGAGGGAATGAGGAATTCGAATTCTTGGGTTTGAAGCCTATAAATACAACATTCTCCCTCTCATTTGGCTATCCATTTTCTATCATAACGAAGTGTTGCCGAAATTGGTTCAGACTCTTGCTTCAAGGTTGAGATGCCTCCTAGCTCTTCTTCAGTTTTGAGTTTGAAAGACAACTCCTAGTTGATCAGTGACCACTTCTTCACTCAGAGGTTGCAGATTGAGCTTCAATGATGATGGCTTCATTTTTGTTCTCAATTTGGTGTGGCTTTGATGTTTTCTAGAGGCATTTTTGGTGTGTTCATTTGCTGTTTGAAGTTTTTGGAGTGTTTTTTCAGTCTACTGCTGACCCACGTTCATGCTCATCTGGGCGCCCCTTTGCCTAGATTATCAAATGTTTAGAGGAAGAAACTGATTTTTGCTGCTGTTCGCCCTCCTCAAGGGGCCGTACCACCTTGTCTGGGGTAGACTGGGAAACGTGCCTATCATTTGCAAACTGTTTGAGGGAAACTTGCTATTGGGAGTTGGACGCCTAGCTTCTTTGCTTCATTTGCCACTGATTTGAAGTCATTAGGAGCTGTGGTTGAGGAGTTACGATGATTTGAGGGTTGCTGGTTGGAGTTCGTGCACACCTCAATTTTATATCAGACTGCTGCTCCTTCATATTAGACCTGGTAACTTCAGTATTTTATCATTTTATCATGATGCCTAATCATTGTAATGTCATTGAGATGGTTTCCTAACACTTTGGGCTTCATTTTGGTTTGGTTCTCTCATATTGTATTGAATCTAACACCATATTGTAACACTGATTTAGTAGTACTAATCAGCTCTCTCTCTTTTAGTATGTCTATTTCACTCCCACTGGATAAGTGGTTGAGTTTTTGTTTACTTTTTGTTGCCCGCTGAAAAGTGGAAGTGGTTGGTTGTGCCGCCAAGTTCTTGCTTTCATTTACTTTCCAGTAGCCCACTAAAAAGTGGAAGAGGCTGGTTTGCCGCCTAGTATTTATATTTTCTCTATTGGTTGGCTTGCCACCAATAGTTCTTTACTTCCAGCATTTTCAATATTGTAATCGGATCCCCTTACACTGTATGTTCTCACCTTGCCCACTCCGGGATCTGGGTGATCAGAAAGTGAAGGGTTGCTTTCAATTTGTTGATTATTACATTGGGCTAACACTAACGGGTGAAGTTTATGTAGAAAAAATTGAGAAAAAAACTAAGGGGGATATTTCAGGAACAGAGAAAACTAGTACTAAAAAGTAAAACATTCCAACTCATTAATGGGTTGTTATACAAGATGGGGTTGGACCAAGTACTTCGGTGATGCGTCATGGAAGAAGAAATTCCTGAAGTGCTTAAGGAAGCACACAAGGGATTTGTTGGAGGACACATGGGGCCAGATGCTACAACATGGAAGATTCTATTGGTAGGTCTATGGTGGCTAACCGTGCACACCGACACCTGAGAGTGGGTGGTTGGATGCAATACATGCTAAAGAGTTGGCAAACTGCTCAAGAGAGATTATATGCTACTCTTCCCATCTCAACCTCGAGAACTCTTTGAGCAGTGGGGATTGGACTTCATCTATTCGTTGAAAGTTAGCCAACTCCATCGATGCAGGTACATAGTCATGGCCACGGAGTACTTAACTAAATGGGCAAAGGATTGAGCACTTCCAGACAACACTGCAATTAGTACGGCAAGATTCATCTACGAACAGATAGTCACGAGGTACAACATCTTGATACAAATTACAAGTGACAGTGAGGACACTTCATCAACCACATCATTCGCTTGATGAAGATGGAGTTCCGAATTTTCCACAACTTCTCAAGCCTGTACTACCCAGGAGCGAACGGGCAAGCAAAATCCACAAACAAGGTACTAGTCTCGGTCATTCACAAGTCTTGCGGCATCAAGGAAGTTAACTGGGAAGAGAAGCTACCAGCAATGCTATGGGCTTACCGTACGGCATAAAAAGGTGATGACGGGCCACATGCTGTTCCAATTGATGTACAGCCAGGAAGTTGTAGTTTCCACCAAATACATCGTGCCTACTCTAAGGATTACCATCGAGAATAGACTAGGCGACATGGAAAGTTTGAAGGAACAGTTGTTTCAATTAACCATGTTGGATGAGAAGAGAGTACTTAAACAATGGGCCACGAAGGCGATGCAAAAGAGAAGGAAGTATTGGCACAACAAACACCTCCAACGAGAAAACTTTTGGCCAAGAAAGTTGGTTCTCAAATATAATGGTCATAACAAATTAAAGCCTGGTAAATTCAAGGCAATGTGGATGGGACCATTTAAAATCAGAGAAGCTGGTGAGAATTGAGCCATTAAACTCGAAAACTTAGATGGATCTCTGTTACGAGATCCAATCAATAGATCAAAACTGAAATTGTACAAGGAGATTAAGGAAGCACAAATCAGGATAAATATGTTGGGATACGCAACGAAAGAAGATTGGACAGTATGTAAAAGCATAATCATGGAAGAAGAGGATTAAAGTGGAAACTAGTATGTGGAAGAGGAAGATTGGACAACACTAGGAGGCCAGAAAATAGTCGAAGAGAGACTCGTCAAGAAAAGAGTGGAATGAATTGTAGTACCCCGAGTACATAAACATTTAACCAATGCCCTATTCAAAACACCTGCACTATGGAAAAGAGTATGGGGACACTGGAAGTTTCATGCACCCTATGACGGAGCGAGAAGAGGGTACGTGTCCTATGAACTCAACGAAGAAGCCAAGAAGGAACGAAAAGAAAAAACAATCCAAAATGAAGACTTGGACGAAGATGCCTAGGATGAATATCAAGAAAAGGAAGGTTTGGGCTTAAAAGCTTTAATAATGGTGGAAGATGTGTTCATCACCCAAACAAACGAATACAACAAAGAGGTAATCAAATATGCTAGAGAACATATTCCGAAGCCCCCTACATTGGTGACTTTGAACGGATTATGGCAGGTCATACCAAATCCAACAGATCTGCTGATGGTGGAAGGAGAAAATGTCACATGGTATTAGTAGTACGACGGACGATATGTCGACAAAAGCTATAAAGGTACAGGACCTACTCCCCTAGTAGATAAAACTTTTGATTTAAAATACCTCAAAACATGTTGCAAAGAAGAAAGTCACAGAAGACCACCCTTCTCGTGCAAATGGTCATATGCATCAGAGGTGAAGGTAAGAAGACAATGGATCAAAAAGCCAAAAGAGGAAAAATGAGAATGAAGAGGAAAAAAATTAAAAATATTGTGGGAGAAGAAAGTGACAATTTCAAAAAAGGAGAAAAAGCAAAACATAGAAAAATGGCTGAGGGGAAAATAATGAAAGTTCAAAATACGAGACAAAGCAAAAAAAGTAAAAATTCAGAGAAAAAATAAAAAGGCGAGAAGTATTGGAAAATTAAAAAATGAATATATAAGAATTTTGACAATTATAAAAAGACAAAAAAATAATAAAGGGACTCTCTAACTTGGGAAAGTCCCAAAAGGAGTGAGCATAGAGCATGGTGGCAAGACAATGTCGGCAACCAAACAATGAAATTGGTACTGTAGCACGCTCAAGTAGATAAGGCTTCACAATTTGCTTTTTCAATTCACGAGACTTTGAACCCTACTTAAAATCAATGGTAATGAATTATAACTAGCATACAATAGAAGTGTGGTAGAATATATGAGTTGTCCAATCTCTGTATCATTCCAACCAAACAATTTTAGGGTTTTTGGCATACCAACCTCTGGAACAATAATAGCTAAACCTACAACAAAAATGGGGCCAAAACAAAAGGAGGCAATAATTAAAATAATTTGTAGGCAAGACTTAAGTCAAAAGGAAAAAGACAACATTTGGAATGTAGGTAACAAAGGGTTACGTAAACAAATGTTGGCTAATGTAGATTGGAAATGCCTCATGGACCTGATTAAGTGTAGACTGACAAGGTCCAATCAAGCGTCAGATATAGTGATATGGATGGTAGATTACATGATCAGGCTAAGCATAGGGAAAATCTATAACTAGGCCCACTACTTGTCAGAAAGAATAAGGGAACTTCTAGAATGCAAACATAAGGCATTTTACATGACCCAACATGCTATTGCCTTATTTTTAGACGTCGTGTATACCCAAGAGCCTACCACCAAATTGGGTAAATTTTAGCCAACCGCCAACTATGATAGTGCTTGTTCGACCATATTCCGATGGACCACACTAGACACACAGGCAGACTAGAGGGAAGAAATAAAAACAAGGAAAAGAAAAAGGAAGCCAAAAGAGGGGGATAGCAATGAGGAGTACAAACATATTGCCATATCCTCATCTACGGCCAGTACTACACATGTAGACACACATCCAGCCAAAGTAGTATCCACGAATGCAAAGACTCGAGATTTAGTACCAATGGCACAGGTAGTAGCAACCGAGGAGATAGTAGTAGCTGAAGAAACTCAAGCCACCACCTTATAGCCTCACCAACAACAATCACAGGAGCAATCACCAATAGAGACACCCCAGATCAATAGTTGGATTGAATTGCTTGGCACTCCCATTCGATTACAAGATTTCTCCCCCTTGCATTCGCCTCTGGACACAGAGATGGCTACGGAGCAGCCCAAAGTTGTGATATCCACAAGGGAGAGCATGCAACCTATCACCACACTGTCGGCCACTACACAGATGATCACCCCTACAAAGACAATGCATACAGCAGGAGGGGTAGAGGAGCCAGCACCCACAGCATAGCCATTGGCAATCACCCCACCAGTTGTTACAGTGACAACCACCACTCCTACATTACCCATGACTGCAACCCCTTCTACAAAAGAGGAATCCAATGATTCGAAAGGGATAATCATCGAGATCCCCAAACCAGACAAGGCAGATCCGATGGGTACTATTCAAAGGTATATTCAGAGTTTGGAGCCTATAGTTGCAGCTATTCAGGAAGTTGCTGACATCTCTAATCAATTAGACTACAACCATTTTCCATTGGCATGGCAAGAAGCCCAAAGAATTCTAACATTCATGCAGACTAGCTGTGAGAAGGAGTTCACTAGTCTTTTCATATCGAGAGGTTGGCCAAAGATTGAGATTGCAAAGATGCTAGCGGCTTGGTACCCCACCAAGCCTACATTCCAAGGGAGAGAAGGGAAATTAATACCAAACTTGTTTGTAATGAAGAAGGCATATAGAGAGTTGTTTTATAGGCTAAAGCAACAAGAGGCATCTAATTTTCGGCTCAGTAGCAAGATTGATGAGGCTATAGCTATATCACAGAAGGTTCATCTATCATAAACCCATCCGATCTCTAAAGCCAATCGATCAAAGAAAAACAAAAAGCATAGTCCAAAGGCAATGCAAGCCTAGGATGTCTCATGCATTAAGTGCTAATAATAAACCTATCAATGTACAAGAGAAGAATAAGCAGTTTGATTGCAAGATGATTAATTCCTTAACAAGTTGTTAAGAGTAAGTTCGATTAAAGGAAGATATATCATTACTTCAGTTGTTTGCATAAGCTATGGATTTTGAGACACAACTTCTTACATCATGCCCTTTCATAGCATATTCAAAGAGGATCACAGGTTCATCGCAAGGCATGGAGAATTGTTCTTATATATATTTACTTCAGATTGAAGGTGCTCAAGGGAGCCATAACATAGCCAAGTAAGGGTGGGTACGTCAAGTAATACCGCAGAAGAATAAGGATTAAATCAGAAACGACGATCAAACAAAGGCATAGCCTCTTCACTTACAAATGCATGATCTTAAAGTAATAATTCAGGAACAAGGATTACACTATTTGTCAATCTTCCATTCTAGAACTAATAATCAAATCAGACTCCATTATTTCAGACAGATCTTCAGTATTCATATCTATTTTCTTCTATTAATCTAGATGAAAGTTCAATAATCAAGACTATTGTTAATTAGTCAAATTAGAGATACTCTTTAAGTTAATAAAAGGTGCATAGTAGAGATCTATATCCAGATATACAATCCTTTAAAGTTATTGATTCTTTGGCATATTTGGACCTAATCTATAAGTTTAAAGGCAGAAATTAAAGTGACCCTGCAACGGACATTACATCGTGCAGAGGCAGAGGTTGATTCTCTGAATCAGCATTTTCAAAGCCAATTGCAGCAGCAAACACAACTTACAGAGGCTGAAAGAGCAAAAGTGGCAGCCAAAGACATAGAATTGATGGAGAAGAATAACCAGATTCAGGCCAAAGGCATAGAATTGATGAAGAAAAATAACCAAATTCAAGCCAAAGAGGTGGAAATGGCAACCCAGACTGAAGGCAAGGATAAAGAAATTGTGAAGATCAAACATCAACTGAAAGAGGCTATGCACATGGTAAAGGCAGCTAGAGAGAAGGAACTGAAAGCGGCTCATCACTTTAAGTTGAGGACAGAGGAAGTATACCAGCTCCGCCAAGTCAATGCCCAAACATCTACTCCAACCTCCTCTGTTCACCCATCTCCAAGGACGTCTTCTCACCCATCTTCTCACTAGAACTACTATACTGTACAATTGTCTTCCAATTTTGGTTGTCAGTCGTCTGGAAGATGACTTTCTTTTTTGAGGGGGCTGATGTAGTCAATAAATAAATAAATAAATTTGTAATCAGCAAAAAGTAATTAATACATGTTGTAGTCGGGAATTAGCCCCTGACAATTGGTTAGTTGTGTTGGGTAGTTGCTGATGGTTGGTGTCCTCAACCAACATCAGCCGAAAATATATTTCATGTTCCATTTGTAGTCGGAGACCGCACATATTGTGTATGATGTAATTACTGCCTATTTGATGAATGAAGAATACACTACATATTTTGTACATGTGCATTCTTGAGTAATTGATATGTTTATTGCTGCTGTTATTTATTCTCGTTTACTATGTATTAATCAGTCAACTAGCATAAGCGAGTAAACAGCCACCTCTTTTAACAAATGCTGAGTTGGCCTCCACTGTAAAAAAATTAATGCTTCAAGGTTTTGATATAATTGTGTACACTATATTCAAGATAGTTATTCCATAGTTATCCTTAGTAGAAATCTTTATATTCTATTAAAACTAGAATAACTGTATGACAACATTCTGCAAGCTATAAACTAATCACAGATCTGAAACGTCAAGATCAACTGAAGTTTGATGGGTCTAAGTTTTGTTATACTGAAAAAGAGAACTTGAGTCTCCTAATCCATACTTTGACTCAAATTATATTCTTAACCTTTATACTACTAGAACCACAGACAATATAATGCATTTAAAGGAGAAAAGGAGAGCAAATGAATAATTGTATCACATGACAAAAGCAAGGAAAATTCTACATTTCATACTTGATTATATCCTTTAACAGGTTTATGATGTTTTAGACCTTAAAAGTTAACCTTCTGTACATCATCATAGATCCTCATCTCAATTGTAAACAGCCAATATTTAATGAGAATTGTAAGGGATAAAATTTGAATGCAAACTCACCATATTCCAACTTGAACTAAGTGCAGAAGTATTCAATGAATATAGGTATCCTGCAGCACAAATATCACAATTTTCTTTGTGACACAGCATTCTGATATAAATCCAATCCAAATGGCAAGCTAGAAACTTCATCATGCGACAACCAGTTCAACTTACAACTAAACAACAACACTACATTACATGCACTATCATCTTAACACTAATATGAATTGACTTCCAGAAAATTTTACATTCGTTGCATATAGTAATGGGTAATAAATGATCCAAAATAGTATAGACTAAATTAACCCTAGTTATGATAAAATTTTAGATTTAATAATTGCACCAATCTTTATCAAAAGAATGCAAACACAAAGCACAGTCGATAAAATACAATAAACAGTCACAAGTGTTGATAAGTGCTTTATGTAGCAAACATGATTATAAATGAACAGCTTCAGCAACTTAGACCGATACGTCCAACATGCATATCAAGCTCTTTTAGGAGCCCCACAGATGAAAACATAATGCATTATTGTATATAAAAAATTTGGCCTTAATCTCCTCAATTTATCAGAGGCTATTTTTTAGTTTCTATACTTGCCCCATTTCAGTATTCTTTGTTTAAAATTTATATACTGATAAAAAAATTATAAATCGAATTAACATAAAAGTTATATATTAATAGAAAAATTTAGTCACTGAATTGCAAAAAAAAATGGTACAAGAAAATAAAAGTTATGTCCGCTCTAAAATTTGTTTTCCAACATGAAAAACAAAAATCCTACAATATTATGCTTCTTTGTAGTGGATTCCCTGGGCTTTTATAGAATTTTCAAGAGATCATTCCTTAAAGTATACCCTGGACCTAAGACAAGAAAACTGCAAAACTTTGATTGGGTAGCAATCACAAGTTGAGGGATGTACAAACCTACCAGTTATTCCAATAGGATCTCAAAGGAAAAAGAAATCTAAGCAAGACAAGAAAAGGAAAAGGAAATGCTCCAAAGAAGTAGCCATTGTCACCACAAGAAAAAGGAAAAGAAGTTGCACCGAACCTCAGCCATTCCTGCTCCTCGTACTCAGCTTTTCACCCTTCAGATGTGCAAGCCTCAAAAACAGGTAAGCCTAAACCCTTCTCACATTCAATTAAGAGAGTATCAAAAATGAAGCAAACTTAATATGTGATCCTAGGCTTGCAAAAGCCACCACCACCCTTAGAGAGGCAGCCATTAATAGAATATTCGCCACATATAAAAAACAAAAAGATGAGGTTTAAGAAATCTAAACTTTTAGAATTTGGACCACCTCCTTTGCCAAATGCATATTCCTGTTGTCCACCATTCCTCAAAATTCATCCTAGCATGTGCAGAAGCTTATAACCCAAAATAAAAAACAGTTAAGGGAAAAGGAAAGGATAACAAGTGAAAGTACCAAATTACTGACAAAAAAATCAGAAAAATGCTAGAGTTTCAATTTGACCATCTCCACATTAATCTTGAGGATATAAACGCCTTCTAGGACAATGATGTCCTTAATAAAATTGACTTCCTAAATGAGATATTTATCCACCCTTTCCAGCAGCCCATTAAGTTCTGTATTCCTCTAAAGACGTTTAAGAATGACATAGCTGATCTATGTATCATGCTAGCCTTTTGTTAGGATAATGTGATATTAACCCTGCAATCCTATGTCTATCTCAAATCTCCAAACGTCCTAGAATGTGTACTTCAATGTCCATGGTGGTTGAGAGATAATATTATTTATTATTATTCAACTTGTAATTAGGAATAATGTTGTAGTGCCATTAACATGAGTGGCTACTTATGACAGTCACAATTTAAGTGATTTGAGTGCATTTATGGCACTTTCTTATTCCTAGGCACTAGCAGGCAGAATAGAGCATCTTTTTGATATCCAGTGGGTCCCTCATAAGTTGTGGTCTTCATTTTGGAGTGCCATTTCTAGGGAAGTGTGCCCCTGATGTGTAAGAGGTCAAAGACGCTATTATGGTTATTATTCAATGTGCATTGAATAATTTGGTCATTGGGGTGTTGGGCTTTTTCCTTAACTATGGTTTTGGTGGTTTTGGTTTTGGGAAAACATTTATGGTTTTCCTACCTTGGTTCTATATAAATTGGATACTTTAAATAGTTCGATTATAGATCTTTTGCAAGTTAAGTACTATCACTTTGCTAGAATGTTGCCAAATTAAGGAGAGGAGTTGATGTATTTGATGTAACAGTGTGAGTTTGATTAATACAAACTTGTGCTATCTTTGGTGGTGGAGTTTTTTCTTGAAAAGGTTTCTCCATGTGCATCTAGTGTTATATATTTAATTTTATGGTTTTTCTGATTTTTATTTGTTGTTTTACGTACTTCTCCATCTTTTGTTTCAAATTTAATGATTAACAATGTCTTCCTTTAATCGAATTTGTGTACTCTGTAAATGTAATCAAATCTTTTCTAATGGGATCCTAAGAAACACTAAGATTTAAACTAAAGTCAGAAAAATATGTATAAGAAAATTTCTAAGTCAAATAATATTTAACTTCTATGTTCAGATTTTCGATTTTCAGATCTTCGATTTCCAGATTTGAACTTCTTATTAAATGTGCTGATTGCAGAACATTGTCCGATTTCTATGTTTGCATATCGAATGAGGAACCACCATAAATAAGGGAAGAGTCCGCCCCTAAGAGGCACGCCTCATGAGAGGACGTGTCTCCACTAGTGGAGACACGTCCACTCATGGGATGCGTCCTTTAGGGTGCGGGCTGTTAACAGTTTTGTTTACCATTTGTTATGTATACATTAACACGTATACACCCTTCTACATGATGGCGGATGTCTAAGAGGATTCCGATTTCAAATAAGTGCAAAATATAATATCACATGTGAGATCGTATTTTATATGTATGCTCATAAATTCGATCTGAATGGTTCTTAGAATTATTTGAATAGAAGAGATGATCTTTGATCACTTATGAATGACGATGATGCTTTACAGCAATCGTCATTCATATCTGACCGAAGCTATCATCTTTAACACTCCCTCTTAGTTAGGGAAGATATTTCAAATCAAATAAGTCAAGATATCACCTTCACACATGATATCGAAATATGATATGCTTTCTCAATGTTGTCAAGTCTCATGACATTCTTCAAAACACATCTTCAATATTCAACACTCCCTCTTTAACTGGGAAGGATAACTTCCAAAGTGATATCACCTATCTCGTGATATCAGAAGATATGATATGCTTCTGAAAGTGTCAAGTCATATGACATTCTCCATAACATATCTTCATTATGGTATGTGCACTGACATCAAGTCACATGATGTCTACCATAATTCATGGCATATCCACGGATATAAATACCCACCATGATTATCTCTTAAGGATCACAATGACCTTCAGATATCAAGTCTCATGATATCCATCAAGATGTCCAAGAGATGCTATCATGACATGTCCACAGATATCAAGTCACATGATATCTATCATGATAGTTCATCATTGTAAAGTCGTCACTTTACAATGTCAAATACAAGTGTTCATTATTGAAAGATCGTCACCTTTCGATAATGTACACAGGGGGAGTAGGCCCATAAATTCATGGAGTCACACACATGACAAAAGAGTTTACACATTAAACATCTTTATATATTAGTACAATTTATAAACAATTTGTAATTCAAACATAAATAACAAATTACATTTCAACCATACCAAGTTTCTTCTTGAAGTGCTCTACCTTGATCCGAGAGAGAGGCTTGGTGAGAATGTCTGCAGTTTGATCATTTGTACTAATATACTCCAACTGAATCACTTTCCTTTCCACCATATCTCTTACATAATGATAGGGGATCTCAATGTGCTTAGATCTGTCATGAAAGACGGGATTCACAGAGAATTTTATACAACTCTGATTATCACAATGAATAATCGTAGGATTCAAGGGCTCACCAAAGAGTCCCACAAGCAATTTACGAAGCCACACTGCTTCTCTTGCTCCCATCGAGGCTGCAATATATTCAGCTTCCATTGAGCTCTGTGCAACTGAAGATTGTTTTCTGCAAATCCAGGAGATCATAGCCGATCCCAAACTGAAGCAACATCCTGATGTGCTTTTTCGATCAGTTACACTTCCAGCCCAATCTGAATCAGAGTACCCATGTAGATCTAGTGGATCATTCTTGTAAAGAAGACCATATCCAATAGTGCCTTGAAGATATCTAAAAATATGTTTTACAGCCATCAAGTGAATTTCCTTGGGTTCACACATGAACTGGCTGAGAATATTTACTGCATAGCAAATATCAGGTTTGGTGTTAACCAGATACATTAAGGATCCAATCATCTGTCTGTAAAGGGTTGGATCTGCACATTTGGATTATGCTGCTGCTTCTTTCAATTTGTGAAGGTTGGTTTCCATAGGTGTAGACATCGGTCTACAATCCAACATTCCAAATCTTTTCAGAATGTCAATAGTATACTTCCCTTGGTTTACTATGATGCCTTTTGATTTCTGCCATACTTCCAAACCGAGGAAGTAGTGTAGAATACCCAAGTCTTTCATGTCAAATTCAGAAATTAGATCCTGTTTCCCTTGAGCAATGAGGTGATCTTCTCCTGTTATCAACAGGTCATCAACATATAAAATAATTATAAGCATATCACCTTTAATTACCTTGAAGTAGAGATTGGAGTCAACATCATTTTTGGAAAATCCTAAACCCAAGAGATAGCTGTCAATTCTTTCATACCAGACCCTAGGAGCCTGTTTAAGTCCATAGAGAGCTTACTTCAGCCTGCACACATGTGAGTTAGAGTTATGTATCACAAAACCTTCAGACTGTTCCAGATAGACTTCCTCTTCAATGGTTCCATTCAGGAAGGCAGTTTTCACATCCATTTGATGGATCTTCCAGCCTTTAGCTGCTGCAATGGCTAATACTGCTCTCACTGATGTATAACATAATCAATGCCTTCCTTTTGAGAAAAACCCCTAGCCACGAAACGTGTTTTATGTTTTTCTATACTGCCATCAGCAGCATGCTTGATTTTGAAGAGCCATTTAGAAGAAACAACAGATTTCTCTTTTGGTCTAGGCACTATGTCCCACACATCATTCTTTAGTATGGACTGATATTCCTCTGTCATTGCATCCTTCCAGGCTTGATGTTTGAAGGCTTCTGTAACATTGGCAGGTTCAGAGTTTATGATGTTGTTCATTAAGGCAACATAGCTAGAGAACTGTTTGGGTCTTTTACTCTCCCTGAACGTTCCTTTAGGTGTTGCATGATCCTCTGCTTCTTTGATCATCTTCCTTGCCCAAAGTGGTCTCTTTTTGCCGATGTCATTTGTGTCCTCATTTGAAGTGGTTGGAGGTTCAAGTGGCATTTCCTCAAGATGCTCCCTCTGAATCTCCGGAGCAGGTTCCATTTTAGGTACTCTAGGGAAATAGGTTTCTGTCTCACTAGTACTTCTTGCCCTTTTGAATGCAATGTCTTCTTCAAAGATGACATCTCTGCTCAACTCAATTTGTTTCTGCCCGGGTATGAATATTCTGTAAGCTTTGGAGGTTTCACTATAACCCACAAATACTCCCTTCTTTCCAGAAGGTTCTAGTTTGGATCTCTTCTCTTTGGGTACATAAATATAGACAGGACAGCCAAAAATCCTAAGATGGCTAATGCCAGGTTTTATGCCGGTAAGGCTTCTTCAGGAGTTTTGTTATCAAGATGAGAATGAGGACATCTATTTTGGATATAGACAGCAGTCCTAGAGGCTTCTACCCAAAAAGATGTTTCAATGTTTTGGTCTAGCAACATTGCTTTAGCAGCTTCTACAATGGTTCTATTTTTCCTCTCAGCAACCCCATTCTGTTGAGGGTTGTAGGCGACAGTGAATTCCCTCTTAATTCCGGCACTCATGCAGAATTCTTTAAAGATCTCAGAGGTATATTCTTTTCCATTGTCTGTCCTTAAGGTTTTTATTTTCTTTCCAGAGAAGTTTTCAATGAGGGCTTTAAACTCTTTGAACCTTTTGAGGATTTCTATTGACTCTTTACACTTAAGGAAATAGATCCAGGTCTTTCTAGAGAAGTCATCTACAAATATGACATAGTATAGAAATCCTGCCTTAGAAGGTACAGACATGGGTCCACAAAGATCAGAGTGAACCAGTTCTAATACATTAAGGGTTTTACTTAGACTATTCTAAAAGGATCCTTTAGTATTCTTTCCTAGGGCACAACCTTTACAAGTTCCCTCATGAGATAGTTTTAGCTTGGGTACGCCTGTAACAAGTTTTTCCAAAGAAGGTAGGGCACAGAAATGGAGGTGACCTAATCTGCTATGCCAGATTTCATTTGAATCAATAGTGTCAAGGGTAAGGGCTTGTTTAACCTCAGTGCAAAGTTTGTAAAGGTACCCTTGTCTTATGCCTATGGTATGGGCTTTCTTGATAGTTGAGTTTTTAGGCCACACTAGAACTTTACCATCCATAAATGTAACTCTGTAGCCATTGTCTTCAAGGGCAGAGATGGATATAAGATTTCTCTTAATTCCAGGTACAAATAAGACTCCAGTGAGTTGCAGAGAAATCCCAGATTCCAATTTGATGGAACATGTTCCAACCCCTTTTACAGGGTATGCAGAATCATCCCGATGGTTACTTCTTCATCAATCTTTTTAGTCATGGAGTCTAAGTGTTCTCTGAACCCTGTGATGTGTCTAGATGAACCACTATCAATTACCCAATTTTGAGTGTTGTCAGATACTTGATTAGAAAGGGCTGTATAGAACACAAGGTTCTCAACTTTCTTAGGTTCAGCCTCTGGTTCCCTAATAGTTTTTCTCATAAGTGAGTCTAGTTTATTCTGTTTTAGGATCATCATGATTCTAGATTTCCATGATGCAAGGTTATTTGCTTTTGCAAGACGATCTTCAAATCTGATCACAATTGACATTATGAAGAATGTGATGTGAATTCGATTTTTAGAAAATACGAATTTCTTGAGCAATCTGATTTTAGATTTGATTTGGATTCACACAACTGGGCTCTGATACCATGTAAATGTAATCAAATCTTTTCTAATGGGATCCTAAGAAACACTAAGATTTAAACTGAAGTCAGAAAAATCTGTATAAGAAAATTTCTAAGTCAAATAATATTTAACTTCTATGTTCAGATTTTCGATTTCCAGATTTGAACTTCTTATTAAATGTGTTGATTGCAGAACATTGTCTGATTTCTATGTTTGCATATCGAATGAGGAACCACCATAAATAAGGGAAGAGTCTGCCCCTAAGAGGCACGCCTCATGTGGAGACACATCCACTCATGGGATGCGTCCTTTAGGGTGCGAGCTGTTAACAGTTTTGTTTACCATTTGTTATGTATACATTAACACGTATACACCCTTCTACATGATGGCGGATGTCTAAGAGGATTCCGATTTCAAATAAATGCAGAATATAATATCATGTGTGAGATCGTATTTTATATGTATGCTCATAAATTCGATCTGAATGGTTCTTAGAATTATTTGAATAGAAGAGATGATCTTTGATCACTTATGAATGACGATGATGCTTTACAGCAATCGTCATTCATATCTGACCGAAGCTATCATCTTTAACATACCTCTATGCATACACTTTCACTATAATTGTTCACTGGTTTTTCAACATGTGGTATTAGAGCTTACGGTTTTGATCATGGAGGGACACTTTTTTCAAAGTGTTACACAATGTTTCTCATTTGAATGGGAGTACTCAATTTAGTGGGTTTACAAATCATTATGGTTAAATCCATCACAAACACATATCAATCAGAAATTAGGAAATTCAATGGTTCTACATACAAGCTGTGGAGGTTGAAAATGGAGGATCTCTTGGGAGAAAGAGATCAATGGAAAGTTGTTGAAAAGGAAGGAAAGCCTACAAGTATGTCTAATGAAGACTTTACAAAATTGGGCAAGAAGGCATGGAGAACCATTTAGTTGTGTCTTGCAGATTTTGTTTCCTTCAACATCTCAGAAGAGGCAACCACATTCAACCTATGGAAGAGAATAGGTGATATTTATCAAACAAAGAGTCTTGTTAATAGGTTGTGTTTGAAAATGAAGCTTTATTCCTTGAAAATGAAAGAGGGAGACTTTGTTGATAATCATTTGAATGATTTCATTTTAATTTTGAGTCAACTATGTTCCATTGATGTTAAACTAGATGAGGGGGATAATTGCATTTTACTACTTTTTTCTTTACCCAAATCTTGAGAAAATGTAATCATTGCTCTAAGTGGTTCTATTTTAAGTTTAAAATTAAATGCCCCTATTGCTATTTTACTTAGTGAAGAGATGAAAAATTTCATGGATGAGGACTCAAAATATGGGTCCAAATCTAAAGGACAATTCAAAAACCTTGGTAAAAAAAACGTGAAGTGTTAGAACTGCAGCAAGTAGGGACTGATAAAGAAGGAATGTAGAAATAAGAGAAAAATTGAAGATGATTCCTCCACTGAGAAATCCTTTGATGGTGGTGATAGTTATGTTTTATTTTTTACTATTAATGTTGCTAATAATGACTTTTGGCTCATTGCTTTAGGTTGCTCATACTTGTAGGAGCTGAAGATTAGCTCAATACCCAAGACCACATGCAAAACCAATGAAAACCTTCCACAAGAGAGTATGCAAGAAATGAGCTTGTTTGATATTAAGATCTATCAAATATGTGACAAAAGTGTACAATGACCTTGCTTATATAGGCAAGGTGAGGTGAACTACCAAATGCAAAACATTAAATGACCTAGAACACTAGAATTAAATAAAAGTTTAAAAGATAAGACAGGATAAGATCTTATCTAAACAACTAAGACTTCTATAAATATGCCTAGGACCTAAGTAGATTTATCATGTAAATCGGACCCACTAATTAACTAGTTGGGTAAATTACCTATTTACACCAACACCCCCCCTTAAGTGCAACTTAGGGAGAAGCCATTATTATGCAAAATGATGCAAAGACGGGTCCCGGCTATGAGATCATTTTAGGTACCCATGTACAAATGCAATCTCTCACAAACAGAGAAAAAGAGAAAAACCACTCAAGAAAAAACCCCTCTCCAAAGGAAAGAAAAGATATAAACAAGGATGATGAATGGAGGACTCAATGATACCCCCCAAGGACAACTTCCATCATGAATATACAATCAATGACTCCCCCATAAGAGGGAAAGAGAGAGACTATGTAGCCCCCCCATAATGTATAATCTCCTGCAAAAATGTAAGTACCTGAAGACAAAACATGATCCAATGTCAACAAACTTGTCTCCCTTTTGGAAGAAACAAAACCAAGTACAAATGTGGGAATGCTTCCCATTCCAGATAGGAATTGAAAGGAAGAACCATAAAGATGTATGATGATGTATCTGAAATCTGATCATGTATCTCCTTGTCCACTGAAGATGAAGATGCCACAATCAAATCAGGTGCATGCCCAATCAATGAAGAAGGTGACAAACCAGAACTATGTGGAAACTGATGTTGAACAGTATCCAAAGACAATGGTGGTTTGACAACAGTAGTGCAATTATTGTCATCTAAGAGAAGAGATAACCCCTCAAATGTGTCCTCCAAATTTGAAATGCGAGATTCCACAAAAAGAGATGCAATGTCTGATAAATAAGAATCCCAAGCAGGAAGACAATGAGATACCTGTTGGAATGAATCACTAGAAGTTCTCAATGAATCACCAATAGAAGATGAATGGTCCTGCTAAACAAGAATGATGGGAGCCTCAATCAATGACTCTACACAAGGAATCAATGAAGGTGAAGGTACAACAACCGTCTTTGAATGAGATGGAGCATCTGAAGAAACCTTGTCCTCATCTTCTGAAGATTCAAAGTACTCCAAATAATCAAACTCTCAAATAGTATCGTAATCATAGGGTATCCTATCTAAAATATGAAGAGGCACAAGACAATCTAAAATAGAATCATCTAGGAATGCCTGAGTATCAGGATCTCCATATATCTCCCAAATTTTAGTCCAAAGAGCATGAGGGCACTCAAAATGAACAATAGCATTCAAAATGTCATCATCAACATGCATATAACAATAACTCCTAAGACATGATCCCTTTTGCAATTCCAAGAAAACTTTTTACTATCAGTACTTGGAGGGGGAACAAGACCATACAAATGTGGCAACATATGAAGCCCACAGAGATGTTTTATGATGCCATCTCTCCATTTTTTATCCTTTCCCTTTTTCAACATAATCAAAGAAAGATGCAATGAAAACCCCATAATGAACTATGAGAAATCTCCAAAATTACAAAGACATTAACCTTCAACAACAATTAGAAACCCCCAAACATCATGTATACTGCAAATGAAGCCTTCCAAAAAGACAAAACCTCTCCAGACATCAGGATGTCCAAGTAATCAATCACAATGTGAAATGTGCAAAATACTGAATAAAATATACCTAGGGTTGAATCTGGAAAAAGTGCATGTGCAAAATGATAGAGCTCCTAAATACCTTTCCAATGCCGCAAAAATCACGAAAAATGGAAATTCAAGCAAAAATTCATTAGCTTGGAGGTCCAAATGGGAGATTTGACTTGAAATAGTGATAAAATATTCCAAGAGTAAAATATCATAAGAAAACCTGCACCATTGGAAAGTGCTCAAAACCAACTTTCCAACAATATTTTGTTCGCCAAAAACGATACTCGAGTCAAAAGTTATGGCGATTTTCAAAAAATTGCCCAATTAAGGCTTGAGGAGCTAAAATTAAGCCCTCTAAGGGTTGTCAAGTGGTTGCCCCATGCGACCAGAAGCTAGTGGACTGGGTTGATCACTGGTATGACGGTTATTTAACTGTCAAATTGAAACTTGAAGAGCTTGATTATTCATACTGAAAGCTATTCTGATCTGAATATCAATCTTCTGAATGTGTCTATGACCCGATTACATTGCTCTGTTTTGAGCTAGTACCTTGAACTTTATGGTTCTATTTAGACCTTGCATAATGAATCTTGACATCAATGACAATAACTTCAACAATGTTTGTTGAATTATGTTTACTCATAGAATAGAAAATTATAAATCAATCTATCAATTATCAAAAAGTCAAAAATAAGCTTCAACAATAGACACAAAGATGAAGAGCAAGAATGTAATGCATTGACTAAATTTCAAATAACCATTCTTCCAAAAACATTAAATTCAATTGTTATTAAACATCATGGATAAAACCGCATCCAACAAAAATCAAGAAACTATCATTTAGTCTAACTCTAGCTGATGTGGGAGCATCCAGGGTGTAAGAGCAATCTTGCATCACCCAAAAATAATTTATTTTGTTTTAATTTTCAATAAGGGCTTATGTGGGTTAATGTTGTGCAGGAAATTAATTATTTTAAATTTCCAAATATTGTAATATTTCCTATGTGATTCTGTAATTGTAATTTTGATGGGTATTTACTCAGGTAAATGTTACAAAGGCATAAAAAAGGGGAATATTCTCTTTGGGTGTCCCATTTCTTGGTGGGGACCACTTTGTAAGCATGCTCTTACATGTTTATTTGTATGATTTGCATGCTCTTGCATGTTGGGGTGCCCAAGTTTGCATGTTGGTGCATGTTCTTTCATGGAACCGTCAGAGAATAATGAAGCACATCGGATTGACCAAATTTGATTAGCCATGGTTTAGGTGCCCATGTGAAGGCCATGTGAGCATTGATTAATTTTATTATTTTATGATTTATTCTCCAAATGGGGCGTGGGTTTTCCAAGGAGGTGTTTTGCTTGTAGTTTTGGAAAACCATAGTGGTTTTCTCCTTCTAAAACTTCTATATTATGATGCCCTGTCATTTGGGGAGATAGCTTTGGGAGTTTTTGCAAGTTGAGATGGGGAGATGCTGCCGGATTGAAGAGAGGATTTGAAAACTCCATTGTTGCAGATTTCTATTTGCATAGAAGCCCATGTTTTAGGGAGCTAGTGAACTCCACATTTTGGGAGATAGTGAGCTAGTGAAGTCCATGTGAAAGGAGCTTGAGAGCTTCGGCAGAAGAAGGGTTGAAAGAGACCAAGAAGACATTTTTGTTGCAGGTTTGAAAGTGTTTGGACAGCAGCAAACAAACTTTAAGGTTTCAGGTTTATTGCAGCAGTGATTTCCATTGGAGATTGCAGGTTGAAGGATCTAGAACCTTGTGAAAGAAGTTGGATTGAAGAAGACCATTTGTGTACTGATATTTCCTGTTGTAAATCAGATTTGTATTAGCTTTGTGATGATTTTCATCAGCTAACATGGCTGCAAAACAATGTATTTTCAGAAATGCTTTGTTGTTATGTAATTGAAGGAGAATTTGAATGAGAAGCCAAGATTTTTCTTGAAGTTTTTTGTGTTATTTCAAGTATTTTCTGAGTTGCATAGTTTGTTGTTGTGAGTTTGTGATTGAGGGTTGGATTTTCCCTTACATCACTAGCAAATTCAATCATTGCAATTACAAGATTTGTTTATTTGGCACAGCTCACCTTCAAAATGTTATGAATTCAAATAGATATATTTTAATAAGTAAAATAACTTGTTCCCTAAACTTTCAAGAGCAAATTTTCATTAAACAACAAGGACCCTCATTTGTATATTCACTCAATATTTCACCAAGCGCACAAGGCAGATTATTAGTTACATCATTTGACTAATAAATTTAAGTGATAATGGATAAAATAAATTAAAGAATGTGAAAATCAGCAAATGAACTGTATAGATATATTTTAATAAGTAAAATAACTTGTTCCCTAAACTTTCAAGAGCAAATTTTCATTAAACAACAATGACCCTCATTTATATATTCACTCAATAATTTCACCAAGTGCACAAGGCAGATTATTAGTTACATCATTTGACTAATAAATTTAAGTGATAATGTATAAAATAAATTAAACAAGATGAAAATCAGCAAATGAACTGTTTTTGTCGCATCTCACCATCTCGTTCAGCTGTAACTGCCAAAGAGTGACGAAAAACATCTGTTCTTTGTGCCTGTATGTAAGCAAGTAAACCATGAAAAAATAAACAAATTTAACCAAATGAGTAATCATTAGAACTGGGAAAGAAAGAAACATAGATAATTTAACAAATTTAACCAAAAATAGCTCAAAAACAAATTTACCAGCATTCAAGCTCACACCAATAGAAAAGCAAGAGATTTAGAATTTGGAGAATCTAGTGGACCATTTATGAAAGGTAGATGATCATCAAATCTCTGTTTTATGCATTAACGCTTTCAAAAAAAATCATGTCCATTATTGCTTCTGCACTTCAGAAAATTGACAAGGCATAACTGCAAAACACAGCTTTTTATTTTATGAACTATACACTACTGTTGAAACACAAAACATGCATCTATTGTGAGAAAATACATAAAGATATACTATGAAAACATGGTTACAATGCAAATGTGTAATTGTAATCAAATCTTATCAAACTTGGATCCTAAGAAACCTATGGAAATTCTAAGTCTGAAATTCTGTGTAAGAATTCTAAGTCAGATTTTCTTCTTTGTATTTCGAATGTGCTGATTGCAGAACATTTATTAATTTCGATGTTTTGCAAGTCAGGGAATGAAATTCTATTTATATGAGAGATGCGCCTCAAGGAGAGACGCGTCTCATGAGAGGACGTGTCCCTTGAGCGCGCGCGGGCTTCTCTTAACAGCCGATATCATTTGGTTTACACATAACTAAGATGCGCATGTTTAACCAACAGCAATCATATAATATAAATTCCGATTTTATTCATTGCAGATTTCGATCATCATCATCTCAAATTTGAATAACTTATTTGATGGTATTATATTTAAGAGCAGATCGATTAAATATAAATGATGATGATGCATAAATGCAATCATCATTTATATCTGACCGATGCTATCTTAAATCAACAAAATGGAAACATCATACCATGATAGAGAAAGAAATGTTAAACACGACATCCACAATGATAAATTTGGTAGCATGTTATTGCAAAATAACACTCACAACAAAGATTTAATAACCAAAATGGATAAAACCAACAAAAAACCTGTCATTATATTTGACTGGCTAAAAATGCCCAATTGGACAATAGAGTCCTGAATTCATGGGTGTCATAGTTGAAGACAAAGGAACCGCTCAAACAACTCTATGAAAGTCAAAACATCCTACAGACCTAAATGCATAAAAACTAAAATAAACTGAATGAAATCAAACTAAATACAATGTTAACATATAAAAATCAAGTTGAGGGCCATAAATAGCCAATGTTCCATGGTTTTTCTGTGACGAGCATGGCAGGAAACACAAGAATGCATTTTTGGGACAGCATGGGGACATAAGGCCTTTTTGCAAGCAGGAAGGTAAGGTGTGTGGGGGGGCCGGGACGAGGTCAAGACAATTAAAAATAGAGAAAATTTAAAAATATAGGGAATTTAGATTATTCATATTATAAGGCATTCACCATAATTGTTATTTAGCCATATTATGTAACCTTTGAGTTGAGAATTTACATATGAGCGAACATACAAATTAATAAATTTCATTATCAATGTGTATATATAAAAGTACAACAAAAGGTCAATAGGCTACACAACTACATAATGACAAAAATGTTGAAAAAACAACATAGCAACTAGATCTACTATTGTTGCACCTAATCTTTGTCTATTAAAAGCTAAGTACAAATATAAGTAACTCCCAATACAAGGCACTGGCTCATCCAATGGCCCAACCAATCCCTATTGTGCCTCATCCTCATCATTCTATGTGGCCTTCCGTTTTGATGGCCTTTTGTTTAAGCTTCCCAAATATGCAGAGGATAAGTTTGTTTTCATTGAAGTTTGTTGACAATTGTCGAGGTTAATAAGAGATGTCAAGAGAGGAATAAGGTTGGTGTACAATTCCCCATTGGGCTTGGCCACTATTCTTGCAAATCCATGTCTGATGTCCTCAACATTGAGAGGGATCTTGTCAAGTATACAATGCAATTCTATGATAGAAGATTTCCCTTTGACAATGAAAATTTTGTCAAAGACAATCTGCAGATGGGTCTTTGTTTTAATCATATTCCGGATTTAGAAGATTACTGGCTAACCGTGCAGATGAATATGAGGTACGAAGAAGAAGTTGGATGAGATTAACCTTGAGATGAATAGTCACATTTAGGCTGAATTGGGATGTCCAAGGCTTAGAAAATGATGAATCTGATTTATTAGATCCAATTTTTGTTAATCATATTCAAACTCAACCCATTGTGTCCATTGATTGGAGTATTAAGGAGGGAGAAACCATTGAAGCAAAGACTGCACTAGTATTGAAAAGTGTTGATGTAATACAGCTGCAGGCCTCATACCTTCCAGGCGCGATCTTGAGACAAATTGAATATAGCCTAAACCGGCTATTCAATTTAAATATAATATCGATTTGCAACATATGAAGGAGCGCTTCATTTGTAAATGAATTAATAAATAATTATTATTAATTATTTATCATAGCCGACTTCTCCTGAAGATTCGCACCTCCTCCTTGAATGGACGTGTTTCTTAAATGAGGCCGACTTGTCTATATGAAGGAGTGCGATTCTTTTCTTGTGTATATATATACATGAGATCTCTCTTCTTTCGATTAAAGGGGGTGAATAATATAGTTCGCAATTATTACAAGAAGAAGTTCGCATAAAGCGGCAAGTCAACATTCTGTAGAAGCAGCAGATCAATTTTAGGGAGAAACATATTCAGTTGTAATTTGCATCTTAGAGAGGTGCTATTTCTTATTGTATTAAATTTGGCATTGTGTAGTGCCTAAGTTGTAAGCAGACTTTTTCTCTTAACACTTCAATATATAAGAGATATATTGGCTGGGTTTTTCTCCCTCAGGTTGGAGGGTTTTCCCAGGGTATCTGGTTGTGTTCATTGTCTCATGTGTTGCATTTTCTAATTACTTTATGTGCATAATATCTGATCCTGTAAAACTAACATGGTATCGAAGCGAGTTAAGTGAAGGATCAGATCAGATTCGTTTAAGCACAATCTTGGATTGAATTCATAATCTGGTAGATGGAGTCGGAAACCTTTGCTGAATTGTTCTCCATGTGAGATGAAATCCTCATCTGGAGATTATGGTTCTCTCTCAGTCATCTCCTCAAATCATACTAAAGTTCGATAGTGACTTTGATGTGAAGACCATTTCCAATGATCGTTATTTTGAGGAAATTTCCATTTGAATATTCTCTTCGGGAGTGTTGAGCAAGTCGGTGTGATTATAGAAGAAAACAAAATTTCAGTTGCCATCCTGTTGCTGAAGAATTGATCGAGAGATCATTAATGCGAAGGTCTTTGTGGAATCTTCTGAGAGCGCTTCTATGTGAATCAGACAAGGCAATAAGGAAGGTTGTGAGTCAAAGTCTGATGGCGGATATATGCCTCTAATCGTCCTTAAGAACCAAGGAGGAGTCGACGCACATTGGATGAATATTGATTGCAGTGCTTGTTACCTTATGTCTGGGGCAAAACTTCATGTTTCTCATATTCAGGACAGAACTTATACATTAGTAACACAGACAACATCGTCTATATGACCATTTGTCGGGATTCCATATTGAGAATACGGGAAGTGTTCATTTCATGAGACACAAGATTACTTTATGCCAGCGCCATAATTACCATTCAATCGGGCTCTTGTATGGAGATATCCAAAGTTTCTATGAATTCAGTGATGGCGTGGTTTGGCTTAATTTGGAGGACTATGTATGTCCTTGCAGTCATGATGGTCATCAATGGTCTTTACGACATTGCAGTCTAAAGCTTATCTACTGACAGATCGAGCTGCTAATGGATGATGTTGTGTTCGATGGCTGCAACCAAATGATTTCATCGAGATAAGTATTTGTTTTTGTTGTTGTTTATATTTTTTATGTGAACCTCAGTCTGTTGAGTTCTGTAGATCTGATAAAGGTTATGAGTGATGATCTTATTCATCTCTAACTTTTTGGGTGTTGCTAGTAAGCGTGTTGCATCTGTTTTATAATCTGATGGATTGCAGTTGGAAACGGAGTGCATCATAAATTTGAACGGTCAAAGACCATGTTCAAATTTAATCCTGCAAAGGGCCTTTGCTCAAGCCGTGAAAGTTGTGTACTGATCTGAGCACTAGAGGGAGCCTATCTTACTGTGTCCAGTATTTGCACCCATTAGAATATTTAAAGAGATAAGTATTCTTTGCTTTGTTTGAAAAGAGAACTGCAACTTCATTGTGATTAGATGACCACATCGATAACATTCTCTTTGAGCATGAACTATGTTGGTGCCTTGAGAGGCCTGATTCTATGTTGTATATGTTGGCTGCATAATATATGATCTATTATTATTATTAATCCTTAAAATGCAGATTGGATCGAGAAGCAAATGAATGATGATTCATTTATCTAGGATTATTTAAGGAGATTCTGATGAGATAAGTATTTCATGTTCATGAATTTCTCATGTAGTTATTAATTCATGCTATAACATTGAGATAGTTACAGCATTGGTATTTCTCTTCGGAATAGTTGAGTTATATGAACTATTAGTAATCTCTCCTTAATGTGCATTAGGACGGACCAAGAGATTGCTTTCAAAAGAAGAAGAGAATGGAGACACTACTTGCAGCCATGAGACTGAGTGGATGGTTGAAGACATCTCTTCAAAGAGGAAGAATTAATCTTCAGAGGGAGTTCTATGACTCGCTCAGAATTAGTAAGGGTTGCAATGTTGCAAGGCCAAATGCTAAATCTTTGAAGCACCTCTTCAACAGTTGAGATCAGAATTGCTCAAGACCGTCAACCTGGATTTAACATTGGTAGCTCCGCAAACCTATTCAGAATAGAGTGATCTGGGATGAGGTTGAAGAGGACAGCCCTGAATCTCTACAGTAGTGTGCACGGAAAACCATTTCTCTAAGGCAGGCGTTGCAGGCAAATCTTGGATGATGAGATCAGGAGGTTGATGCAAGTGCTTGAAGATTCAGAGGGAGCCTACTGAACCTGAAGAAGATGGTTGAGGTCTGCAATGATACCCTGGTGTAGCAGGAAGCAGTCTTTTGTGGCACTGAGTACAACAAAGGCCGAGTACATTACAGCTTGTGTGGCAGCTCGAGAAGCAATGTGGCTTCGGAAGCTCCTTGCAGGATTGCTTGGACAATCATTGGAGCTGACTGTCATCCATTGTGATAATCAAAGCTTTGAGAATCTCTCTGTCATTCTAGTGTTTCATGACAGAACTAAGCATACCATTATATCAGAGATATGGTATTGAGGAAAGCTATATAGTTGAGGTATATCAGCACTAATGAGCAGACGACAAACATTCTCACCAAGCCTCTCTCCAGGATAAAGTTTGTGTACTTTCAAGATAAGCTTGGTATGGTGGAGAACTCAGCCTTAACTGAGAAGGAGTCTCAGTATCAATGATCCTCTTTAATGAGTTCTTCTCAGTGAGAGAAGTTCAAGGTGAAATCCCTTGTTAATGAGTTCTTCTCTGTAAGAGAAGTTCAAGGTGAAATCCCTTGATTCCACCCTTTGGGAGAGCCATGGTGGATGTCATGTGTGTGACTCCATGACAGCATCACGTGAGGGAGTCCATGATGATTTCTCTTGTACTTGTGTTTCACCCTCTGAGAGAGCCATGGTGAAAGTCACGATGAGGTGACATCACATTGAGTGATGAGCACTTATACATACCATCTATGGAGATAGCCATGATGGTTGATATCACGATGAGGTGATATGCTTTCATGATGAGGTGACAAGCTCTTTCTTACATGGGTGTAGCCATGTTGATTAAATCATCATGACGAGGTGATATACTTTTTTTTGTAAAGCTGGAAGTATTCCTCCCTAGCTGAGAGGGAGTGTTGATGTAATACAGTTGCGGGCCTCATACCTTCCAGGCACGATCTTGAGACAAATTGAATATAGCCTAAACCGGCTATTCAATTTAAATATAATATCAATTTGCAACATATGAAGGAGCGCTTCATTTGTAAATGAATTAATAAATAATTATTATTAATTATTTATCATAGCCGACTTCTCCTGAAGATTCGCACCTCCTCCTTGAGTGGACGTGTTTCTTAAATGAGGCTGACTTGTCTCTATGAAGGAGTGCGATTCTTTTCTTGTGTGTATATATACATGAGATCTCTCTTCTTTCGATTAAAGGGGGTGGATAATATAGTTCGCAATTATTACAAGAAGAAGTTCGCATAAAGCAGCAGGTCAACATTCTGTAGAAGCAGCAAATCGATTTAAGGGAGAAACATATTCAGTTGTATTTTGCATCTTAGAGAGATGCTATTTCTTATTGTATTAAATTCGGCATTGTGTAGTGCCTAAGTTGTAAGCAGACTTCTGCTCTTAACACTTCAATATATAAGAGATATATTGGTTGGGTTTTTCTCCCTCATGTTGGAGGGTTTTCCTAGGGTATCTGGTTGTGTTCATTGTCTCATGTGTTGCATTTTCTGATTACTTTCTATGCATAATATTTGATCTTGTAAAACTAACAAAAAGAACACAAGAATGGGTGGCGAGAAAGAGTTCAGAAAAATAGACTCCTCCAAAGTCACAAAACACTCAGCCTCAAGGAGAGAGCAGTCAAGTATCTTCATCCTCGGATGTGTAAACATCCCCTACTCAACACATGTCATCAAAAGGACCGGGTGATTGTGATGATGAACCTCCAGCCGCAACAAGGTAAGTAAAAGCAAGTGGCTGAAGCAGAAGAAGAAGAAGAAGAGATGATTAATGTATCCACTGCACCTTCCCAAGCAAGTGCTCCCTCTTCTCCAGAATCATCTCCTCCCAAGGAAATGCATACTTCTCCTAGGGTAGGTCCTACTCCTCCTAAAGATAGACCTTTTGGTACCCCTCCTTTAAGGAGAGTTTTGCAATTCAGTTCTCCTAGTTCTAGGTTAGCAATAACACCTACTTCCACTTCATGGCTTGAACAAACCCTGTACAAGAAAAGGAAAACAGTCCAAGTAAATCTTCCGGACAAGGATCTTGTTGGTCAATTGATACAAAGGACCCCAAAGCCTAAAAAGTTAAAAACTACATCTAGATTGCTTGTGGATGATAGCACCGAAAATATGTATGTGGAAGTGGCTCATCCCTCTATGCAGAAGGAGGCAAGTCAAGTTACTATCAATGATTTCAATATCACTAGAGTAAACCTAGGACCCTCCACAAGAGATGGTGATGTACATAATTTCTAGGTGACAACAGCAAGGTTAGTGGAAGGAACAGCTAAAGACAAGAAGAGCAAGGATGAATTGAAGAGCCAGGTAAAGCTTTTGGCTGATTGCTTGAAATCTATGCTTGATATAACTCCACAACCAATCACTCAAGATGACAGTACTTTTGACCCAACATCTTCTATGGGGAAGGAAGTGGTAAGTAAAATGCAGAATTACAAGGCCTTTGGGAAAGCTACAGAGGAGTGGACTACTGACATTTTAAATAAAGGAAATAAATTTATTGCTGATATGAAAAAGGTGTGTAAAGACACGGATGCCATGAATGTCGAAATTGATAAAGGTATCACCCCAACTAAACATGAAGAGGCCATTTGGACAACTACTGATGATGATTTTAGAGGGCTGATGGAATTGGGCCCTGACAAGTTGGTCAGTGAAAAGATCCTCCCGAATGTTGCAAAAAATAGATGCGTCATGTGGAAGAGGAGTATAGAGTGGAAGCTCTTAGTTGTCAAATAGAGCATATTAGAATTTGCAAAAGTATTAAATGAATGTAACACCATTAGGGATGAAATTCAGAAGAATCTCTTGGGTATTGGTCTTCATTTAGGAAAGAAGGCAACACGGAGGATGAGGACGAAGAAACGCTGAAGGGGAGTTTCAAAGGAATGATCGACAGTATTTGCGACAAGCAACAATTCAATGTTGAAAGACTAAGGAAGCTCAGTGGTATCGACTTGGCTCTATTCCAATTTGGTGGGCTTGTCACTACTTACACAAGAAAGCTTGAAGTGGGTAAAGAAAACAAGGCTCTTTAGAAACTCAGAGCTAAAAATGTCATTATCCCACAACATGGAGACATGCCACCTGTTGTAAAGGCTTATCATGCATATCGAGCCAAGAATGCCACATCTACCTCCCAGTCATCTGAGAGAGCTACCGGCAATGTGCCACCTCAGCAATAGATTTATTTGCTTTAATTATCTTTTATGGGCTTTATGTTGAAAAGTTAAAGACTCTTTATTTTTCGACGGTTATTTTAAAGAAGCGGTTATACTCGCTTGATACTTATGTAATGAAGTTGAACTTGAAACTCTCTTAATGACAACACAATTTTGGAATAGATATGCAGAATTGAGAATTCTTTACGTCTCTATGTGTGTGATAAATATCAATTTGGATGAAACAAGAATTTAATTGCAATCTATGTGTTTAGTTTATTCCTTATGTTATGTCATTTTTGTGTGAATTGTTAGTGTTTCTTAGATCAGATTAATTAATGAAAGCACTTAATAGAATTGCAACACATAAGACAATGAACACACAAAGATACCCTGGGAAAACCCTCCTCTTGAGGGAGAAAAACCCAACAATTGAATCTCTTATATACGGTAGAACAATGGCAGAAACCTGCTTACAATTCAGGCCCAACAATGGCCAGCAATGGATACAACAAAGTCGCACGTCTCCTAGATGCACTAGATACAAATGAATATCTTCTTCCTTGAAATCGGACTGCTGCTATAAGGTGCGAATTCTGCTCTTAAGGAAATGCGAACTAGCTTGAGTGAATTGGGTGAAACAATGACAAATAAGACCTTGTATTTATACAAGTGTGGCGCCTCTTCAACATAGGTCGGCCCACATAAAAGAACATAATAAATATAATAAACATGATAAGGTCGGCCCAAGTAATAACCAAAGTATGCGAGCAAGATAGGGTCGGCTATCTTCATTCATTAAATATTGTAATCATGAATTAAATAGCCGAAGGCTATTCATTTAATTCATGTACTTCTTCTTGTAAATTGTGCGAAGGAAGTGCAGCCCTAAGCTGCTATAACATCAACATGAATGAGTAACATATTCATCTATTTCATTAACTTCAATTCTGATGTTATTTCAAGTTGATTATTTCCTTCCACTTATATGATATTTCTACTAGTCGTTGTGCCAGTAATTCATATTCACTCTTATATTTATTCATTACATTTGATGCTTAAAAGCTTTTGAGTATTTCATAACCATGTCTTTCCTACTTTCTGGTGAAAAGCACACACCATTTTAAATTCATATTTTCAAGATTTTTTTGAAAATCTGAGGGAGTTGTACCTCTTGAAAATTCAGAGAGTAATTATTTCACATAGAAACAATTAACTCAATTGTTGATAATTGATTGCATCTCATTTGGTAAAAAGAGTCAAATTCATATCATAAATTTAAAAGTTGCAAATCCATTAGCCAACAGATTTTTGGCGACTCTGTCGGGGACACGAATAAAGATAATTTTAAAGTTGTCTTATTCATATATTCTTGTCTATTTCTTACATGAGTAATTATGGTTTTTCCCTTGCAATGATGTCTTCCCCGTACTCCAACCGAATCTAAATTGGATACAGGCTAAGCAAGAATATGCGTTATCACGGTTAAATACTTTAGCCTGCAGAGTAAAGAGAAGTGTAGAAGAATACCATAGACTTAATCGAGTTTTGGAAGAAGAGGAAGAACTTGGTGATGAAATCAAACAACAAGGTCTTGGATAGCAAGTAGAGATTGTAGAAAGAGTAATTGTTCTCCCAAGAGCTATTATTAGAAGAAGTTAAGCCTATATAATTCAGCCTTGTATATTAGTTTATAGTCACACTGGATTCCAAAAGATATACTAGAGGCAAAAGAAGGAGAGGTATTATTGATCTAGTCTTTGAATCTTTGCAAGAAGAAAATTTCTCTATTTTGGCACGTCCAAATAGAAGGGTTATATCTAGGAGTAGGCCTTCTTCACCGACAAGACAAGCTCACTATTATCCCACCTGTCAAGCTCTTATCTTACACGGTATTGTAGTTCCCCTAATGGCTATCATTGGTGATATCATTAGCAAGCCACGTAACTTCATATGCCTTCCAATCCCTAGCAACATCTTCACCACAAGTGAATAGTTTGATAGTAGAAAGTGTACGCTCAAATATTAACAAAAGATACTAAATTGTGTCACATTGTTTCCTATCTAGCTACATTATTAATCTATCCATGTACGAAGTTACAAACTGAGATTAAAATCAACACCAATTATATTCAAAATATTACTCTCTAAAAATTACCTCTTCTCCTTTAGTGTTTCCTCTAACTTGTCCATGCAAAGAGTGCCTCTAGCTTCTTTCTGCAAAGTGTACTCAACAATTTGTTGTATCTTTTCACTATCACTTATTGAAGATCTCTCTTCTAAAATTCACATCAAGCAATGGCCTTGGATCGCAACACAGTTCATCACAATCAAAAGACACATATTCCACCTCCTTAGCAATTACTTCGAGCTCATAGATGGGCATTCCATCCTGCAAGTTTTGGATCTTTAGTCAAACACACTTGACCCATCCTTCTGCCATTAAAACTTTTATGTGATCAACATTATCAAGGCTTCCATTATTGCACCATCTCCTTTGCATGTACTATGTCAAAGTAGATCATTTTGCCTCTGATGTGGCTAGTGCAACTTAGTGTTGTTTCTTGTTTCTCTCCCTAAACTCTTTGCACTCAACATTAACATTGTCAATCTACCTTTTGTTTTGTGCTTGTTCTCATGAACCTGTTGCTCCCTCTTCCACACACCTTTTTGTGCAGAAGGTAGTCTAGGCCATAGCAAAAGTTTTTGCGCTTCTCCAACTGCAACATTTTCACCCACAAAATGATTTTCTTTACGAACTTCCATCAAATGTGTATCAAGAATTTACTAAGCACTTCTTCGATGCAATTATAGGTGGTAACAGAAAATTGAAGAATGTAGGAATTGATCGTGAGTTTGATAAAAGTATCCACAACATGTGTACATATCAAATCTACACACTTTAGGAGAGCAATTGTTCCATCATTCACAAAACTTGGTAGTGGTGTTCACTCCAACATTGTTTGAGCCATGCGGAGATCCAATCAAAAATGTCCTTAGGAAGTTGAACACAAAATTCCTCATATAGATTAGAATACATCTCCTTCTCACGCCATTGTCAGATCTTTACTCCCATGAGGATCTCTTTGGCTATGAAACTCTCTATTCTACTTGTGACCCATTTGCAACTCTTGTCTCATGTTAGTTGCAATGCCATATGAGTGTTACAGCACACAAATTCACAAAGGGTTCTAGCAATGGAACCAAAATGTTAACTATTTTTCAATGTGTGCAATAGATGATGGTTAACACCTTTGTAATATGTGCACTAGCCTACAATCTATCTCTCACCCAAAGCATGTTTGAGAGTTTGGAACCCACTTTGCTATCTATGTGTTGTTTAAGATAATGAAATGCTAATCTAATAAAATGACATACATGAGATAAATAGCAGAAATCTGATGCTTCATTATCCATTCTCTTTGTTTCAATAGTTACAAAATGTATGGTTTTTATAGGCACTTTGCCCCAGCACAAGTGACTCAAGTCTGCATGTGCAACTTTCAATGACCAAGTCCAACAACAACGAAGTTTGCACACTCCCCAATTAACTGGACTGCAGCTACATGTGCACATTCAGTTAACTAACAGATGACTACAGATGACTGCACTACAATTCTTGTTAACTGATTACAATGGAGCATGCAGATAGAAGGCATACACAGTGCCAACAATTTGGCACATAAGATTTTATTTGAGTATCACATTGAAGAGAATTAGAGGAATTCAGCTGTTCATTAGTTTCTTGTGGATACACCAAGAAGTAGAGGACAACCATTTTGTACCTATTTGTTGTACTAGCTCCTTCAATTAATTGCAAGAAAGGGTAGTAGTGCAATTGCCATGAGAAAAGGTGGTTTTTCCCCTCACTGAGTCTCGAAAGTAAAATCCTGTGTTTTATGAGCTCATTTACTTCTGTTTTTGCAAGTTAGATTCCTGATTTTGCTCACATATTCATATCTTTTAAAATACTTCATTTATTTAAGCAAGTAGTAAGGTGGAAATAATTTTACGATTCTTGAATTCTACAACTTTTGAGAATTTATGGATCACATATGCAATACTTTATGTCTTAACATCATATTATATCTAATACAGGTATTAAGAGGCATCTCATGTGTCCATTTCATAGAGCATCCTTAGTCAAAAAGATGGATCCAAGTTTAGACTCAATATTATGGTGACTAATTTGTTTCAAATTTACCTTGGGCTTACATGCACCCAATATACATTATAATGGCTAGCTATCCTTTATTGTTGTGATTTATGACATAAAGTTTAAACAAAACAGTTGTTGCAAAATGCAAATATTAAAAAAAAAATGATAAAGTAGGTTAGTAACTGTCGAGACATTACATCTTCTCCATCTTGATATTATATTTCTACTTTTATGCCTGACAATCCTAGAGAGAACATTTGAATTGGCTCAAAAGGATTTACTCAGATTTTAAGTCAGCAATACTTACAATTACTGTTGGTGACTTCTGCACAATATACTCATAGTACCAGTATGGTTCACCATCAACCTGCCACACGTGAAATTTTGAGCAAAAATTTAAATAGGAATAATATTAAACCTTAACATAAAGGAAAAAATTCAGTTCCCTATAACACAAAGTGAACTTTCTAAAACACAATAGTTTTGCAAATTAGATCCTAGTTTTTATAGATTGTACAAAGAAAGCAATTTAAATGCAAACTACACAACAAATTGGTTTTAAAAAACAATACTTTATCACCATATGCGTCAATAATAGATGTTTCTTGCACACGTTGCCCTGTTGTGAGGCGCTGCACAAAACCATCTATTCTTAGAAGTTACAAGAAGAGGGCAAGGAGAAAAAAACTAAAGAAATCTGCAATGTATTCAGGAAGCATTCAAGTTTCAAACTCGCCAATTAGAAGATTTAATATATAAGCACATTACTACACATAATGTAACAGAAGATACCGCAGTAGACTTGTCAGAAAGAACAGACTCTGCAACATTTTTTGCATCCCACATATTCTTATCCTTTGATGTGAGAAAGCGAGAGTTTGGAGGACCTATCTGTGCATGCAAAACATTTAAGCTCATTAATATCAGTAAATTAAAGAAAACTCACTTATCCAGAAAGAAATGACATCAAAGAAGTCTTAAAAACAAGTAGTTCCATCAACATTTACCAGTTCTTCTACAGACTCTGAACTGACATAACATTTTTCTTTGTTTTGTCTGTATTTTAATATAAAAGTGGGGATTGAGGGCATTCAGGTGACAAAAGTCTATCACATAAACCTTGAAAGTAGTCTCCTCTCCCATTAGCAACAAGATTCACTTAAATCAAAATTGTCATAATGCAAGCATTATATTTGTTTACAGTTCCTCAAAGCCCAAAATATATCACAAAAGATTCAAAGTGTCAAGGCGAGTTGGAGGATATTTTCCATTTGATTACCGAAACAGAAATAACAAGGTTATCTTTTATATCGAGGCGTTCTGACACAATACGTTGCCGTCCATCAGCTGGAAGAAAAACATAACCACCTTAATTTATATATGCAATTTGCACCTACATTTCAAAGAATTATTGTATGTATCCAGTTTCCAAATATGCAGATTTCTAATACAGAAGATAGATAACTTTCCACCTCTAGTTAACAGAAAAATAATCTGCTGAATCAATTACATTACCAGATAGTGGTGCAGCTGATGAATACCTTTCTGGCTTTCTAGATTCAACCCTGCATAACATAAGAATTCAGTTTACCATGAAAAACATGAGAAAAGATGATCTAATATCATTAGGAAATGCAGACAAAAGCTAACTTTGCAAAAGGATAAAAGAAATTGTGCCCTTTACAAGTATTTGCAAAATAAATTTCAAGTATACCACCTCCCAAATAAGGTAGAAAAGAAAGGTACATTAACAGACTATTTATGAACAAACAAAATTCAATGTAAATTTTACACTTACTGGCCAGTTAATAATATTTTATTTCATAGCATTGGAAGGAATGAAAATTAAAAGATACCCAAAGTCTACAGGCTATTCATGGCATGTGAAAGGCCTCTAGCCCAGCCCACTTAATAATGATGTTGTGTAACTAACTCCCAAACGCTAAAGCTCAATGTCAACTTTAGCTAATGATCCAACGAATATCTCAGCTCATGCTTAAGCTGAGGGCACAGAAATACATAAGGAAATCAACAAGTTCTTGTAATTCGATACGTGACACAAAGACTACATATGTCATCTTTTATTACTTAATGGAAACTTCACAATCAAAAGTATTTAGATATTTTGATTTTGTGTGATTTCTATTGATATGAAAAAAAATCATACAGGATGAAAAAGTTTCTATTTGTAGTCATTTCTTCTTTGATCTTTCTCTATTGCACACTAGTAATAATCACAAGACAAAGGACCCAAAAAGCACAAAAGCACCTCCAAGCAATGTAGTAACAAAGAGGAGGATCTTAACATATTCAGCCTGGGGGCTCTATACCCAAAGATTGTTAACAAAATTATCTTCCATTAACCTAATTGTAAGCTCTCTTCAAACATAATTTACATTCAAACTAATGCTAAACATAAGCCAAACTCACCCAAGACTAAAATTATAGACAAGATATACAACTACCCACACTCAATCTTTCAAGTGGGGGCTACTGAATAAAAGAAATAATAATCTACCTTCATTTTTGCCTAGGATACATGCACCAGGCTGTTAACAGTCGTGCCTTGTAAATGAGATTTTCAAATATTAAAGAGTGAAACAACTAATCTAAACACATAAACAACACCTTTCGAATGACTAAAACAAAGACCAACTATTAGTGCAAACATAATTCTGAAAGGAATAACAACACACAATTCCAAAGACTTGTTCAAGAATGAACTGGTAATTGCTTTCTTCATTGATAAGAAAAACAAAAAAGTTACAATATATAGAAGATACAGGGAATAGTAGATATTAATGATATCTAACTACTAAACCTACCAATTACTGTAGAAACAGTAAAACTAAACTAACAATAAAACATTGACCATTAATATGATGAATATATTATTCTAACACCCTCCCTTAATGGTCAATCGGTCAAAAACACCAAGTTGCCCCCTGAATTTGACAAATTTATCCAAGCTCAGAGACTTGGTGAGAATATCTGCAGTCTGATCCGCTGTTGGAACATACTGCAGCTGAACTGATCCATCTTTTACCAGCTTGTGGATGTAGTGACAATGAAGCTCGACATGCTTGGTACGTTCATGGAAGACCGGATTTTTGGTGAGTTTGAGCACCCCTTGATTATCAGTGTACAAGGGAGAAGGACCTGCTTGTGACATGTGCATGTCAGAAAGCATCCTGCAGAGCCAAACTGCCTCACATGTTGCCTTAACGGTTCCTCGATATTCTACTTCAATCAAGGAAAGAGCCACTGCCTATTGCTTCTTGCCGGTCCATGTTATAGCACCTGTACCCAAACTGAATACATATCCAAAAGTAGATTTGCGGTCATCCACTAAACCTGCCCAATCTGAATCTGTATAACCAATCAGCTTTGGATCCTTGCATCTACCATACAGTATGCCAAAATCGGAAGTGCCCTTAACATATCTCAACACTCGCTTCGCTGCAAGCCAATGATCAGCTTTTGGAGCTGTCATGAAGCGAGAAATGTAGCTCATTGCAAAACTGATGTCAGGTCTAGTGACAGTGAGGTAGATGAGATTGCCCACTAGTTGCCTAAATGTCATTTCATCGACCGGAGGTGAATCAGAGTTGGCTAATAACTTCAACCCCTTTCTCCATAGGTGTGGAGGCAGGTTTGCAGTCCTACATCCGAAACTTGTCAAGTAGACTCCGAGCATATTTAGATTGAGAGATAAAGATACCACCAGCGATCTGCCAAACTTCAATACCCAAACAGTAATGGAGAAGCCGCAAATCTGTCATGTCCAAAGCCTGACACAAGTCCTATTTGATTGCTGCAATCAAATGTGCTGAACTGCCAGTAATGATCAATTAATCAACATAGACAACAAGAAACAAAATATCATCACCAGAGTGTTTGACATACAGATTACTGTCAGAAGGGTTGCGCTGAAAACCATGATCAACCAAGTACTGATCAATCTTGATGTACCATGCACGAGGAGCCTGTTTCAGTCCATAGAGTGCTTTCACAAGCCTACATACCTGATCTGCTTTTCCGGCAACCTGGAAACCAGGAGGCTAGGTCATCTAGACTTCTTCCTGCAACTCACCGTTGAGAAAGCCACTCTTGACATCCATCTGATGAACTGTCCATCCGAATTGGGCTGCAATCGCGAGAAGAAGACAAATTGTGCTCATCTTGGTAGTAGGAGCAAAAGTCTCCTCGTAGTCAATGCCCTCCCGCTGTGTGAAACTCCGAGCAACTAATCTGGCCTTATATTTATCCAAAGTGCCATCTGCATGATACTTGACCTTATAAACCCATTTGCAACTAATGGGTTTCTTCCCAGGAGGAAGATCAGAAAGAACCCAAGTGTGATTCTTCAAAAGACTATGGTATTCTGTCTGCATAGCCTTTTCCCACTCTGGAATTCCTTTAGCCTCTGAATATGTCTGAGGCTCATAGATGTTGTGGATGTTGGCCATAAGAGCATATTTGACTATGTGGTGTTGCTTGCTCTTACTGCGAGCTGATCTACCCTCAATGAGTTCATCATTATGAAGATCTCCGATAGTCTTGAGCCACCACTTAGGTCGACAAGTAGAAGTACCAACATCTGGAGTAGGAGAAACAGCATCTCCTGGGATTTCTAGAACAAAGCCATCTGGATGTAAATCCTAAGGAAGATTAGGTGGTGCTATAGCATGACCGGTAGACTCCTCATCTTCAGAGTCAGAATGCTCTAAAGCCCTCCCATCAAGGGAACCAAGAGGAAGACGAACACCATCATCAGGAACCTTCGTAGGCTAATCCTCAGGGCTGATAGTAGGAACAAATGGACCAGTAGTCTCATCAATCACAACATCACGACTGAATATGAGACGATCCGTCTCCACATCAATCAACTTGTATGCCTTGTGATTTTCATTGTAACCAGTAAACATAAGTTTCTGGCTCTTGGAGTCCAACTTGGCACGCTTGGCGTCTGGAATCCATACATGAGCTGTAGAACCAAAGACTTTCAGATGGCCCACTTTAGGCTTACGTCCTAACCAGGCTTCTTTTGGAGTCATCTTCTTAACGGCTTGTGTAGGTGACCGATTCAGGAGGTAGACGGCAGTATAAACTGCTTCAGCCCAATATTTCTTAGGTACATTTTTGTACTCCAGCATAGAACGAGCCATTTCAGTAATGGTGCGATTCCTATGTTCAACAACACCATTCTGCTGAGGGGTGTATGGCGTGGTGAGTTGTCGTTTGATGCCGTGTTGAGCACAAAAAGTGGAGAAGTCAGCTGAACAAAACTCCCCCCCATTATCTGACCTTAGAGTAACAATGGGAAAACCTGATTCATTCTCAACTAAGGCCTTATACTGCTGAAATGTACTAAACACATCTGATTTATGTTTCAAAAAATACACCCACATTTTTCGACTGAAATCATCAACAAATAGTAAAAAGTACCTAGACCTAGTAACAGATGGAGTGTTCGTTGGTCCACATACATCAACATGAACCGATTGAAGTACCTTGGAGGCTCGCCAAGAATCACCATCCGAGAATGGTGTCCGATGCTGCTTCCCAGCTTGACAGGCTCCACAAACTCCATCATTTTGAGTTTGGATCTCAGGTAGACCAGAAACCAAACCCTCCCGAGACAGTTGAGAGAGATAGTGGAAGTTCAAGTGCCCATAACGTTGATGCCAAAGTTTGTTGATGGAAGTACTCCTGGCTGCCAGAGCGTGCTCCTAAGAATCACCAGAATCAGCAAGTCTATACAAACCATGATCCTCAAGTCCCATAGCAATCGTAGTACGTATCGCCTTATCAACAATGCTGCAAGTGGATGAACTGAAAATGACATCCAACTGGGGAGAATGCTTCATGAGCTGGCTGACAGAGAGAAGATTATGTTCCATGCCTGGAACATAGTAGATGTCAAGAAAGAGTAAATTTCTTCCCCCAGAGTGAATCTGAACATTGCCCTTACCGGCAACGGTGTACTCTTCGCCGCCTCCAAAGATCACTGAATCAGTGAATGGTTCATATTTGGTGAACCAATCTCGACGATGAGTAAAATGCCGAGAAGCCCCTGAATCAATATACCAGGAAGAAGATTGGACTGGATCTGCAGTTCTCTTGGCCATAAAAGCATAGAATGCAGACTCTTTCTGCTCAGTGTGCTCCGCGACATTTGCCTTATGTTGAGAGCCTCCCTGCTTCTTTTGTTCAAAAGCCATTCGAATGCGACAATCAACCTTCATGTGACCATATTTATGGCAATAATTGCACTGAACGTTCTTCCTCTTCTTGCTGTCCTGAAAAGAACCAGAGCCTTTCGGCTGAGAAGAGTGAGCCTTCCCTTTGTTCTTAGCAGAAGATTTGGCAGAGAACGCTTGCTCTGTGGAGGTTGAACTGGTACTGCTTCCAAACTGTTGTCGCCATCGATCCTGCTGCAAGAGCTTGTTGCAAAGATCTTCAAATTTGAGATCAACATTGGTGGAGGTGATATTCAGCGTCTCAATGAAGTGCTCATACGAACGCGGAAGACTCTTCAGAGTAAAGACGACCATGTCTTCTTCCTCCATTGTTCGGCCAATCGCCTCCAACTGATCACGAATGTCCTTAATCTTCGTCAGATGTTCCTGTAAGGACATTTTCTCATCCGTCATGATGGAAAAGAGCATGTTCTTGAGAAAGAACGCTCTGCTCTTGTCAGAGGTTTCATGAAGGGCTTTCAAATGATCCCAAATTTTCGGAGCAGTTTTGCCAGACGATACCTGAGGTAGCTGCTCATCTGTGACTGAGAGTTTGATGAGCATGACGGCTTCCCGGTTTCGTTCATCCCATTTGTCCTAGTCCTTTCCAACTACAGTGGGACGAGCTGAGTTCCCCAAAATGATCTGATCAAGGCAACGATATTCGAAGATCGTAATCATGCGCTACTTCCAGATGTTGTAATTCTTCCTGTTGAACTTCTGGCTGCTTTCGAGCATGATATTTGTCAAAGATGCCATCATGAACCCTGCGGTCAAACTGGTGAAGGCAAAACAAAAACAAAAACAAAAACTGCACAAATTCAAATATGAAACCCTAGCACGGATTTTGACACTTTGAAGACAAAAACCAGAAGATCTGAAGAGTACCCAGAAAAGGATGCTGAAAACCCCAAAAAAGATTGTCAACACCCAGTTGCACAAATTTTTAGGCACGAAAATCAAGACACCCAAAAAAATTTAACGACAACCCAGTTGAGATCTCAAAAAACCCACCAGGAATATGTGATTGAAAAAAAATTCCGACCTCAGATGATGGAAATAATCCCAAAACCCTAGGCACAGATCACGTTTTTCAGAAAATACTAAAAAAACATCTTCAAAAAACACAGATTTCGAGCAAAAATTTTAGTGAAGCAGGTCGCAAGTCTTCAATCAAGCAAATCACGCCAGAAAGTGGACGAAAAACGAGTTTTTGACAGAGCCAAAATGCGACCAGAGAAATACTACAAAGTCGCGTCCAAATGAATGGAGAAAACGCGGGCAGAAGGAAAACCGGCGCCCAAAAAACAAAATGCGATCAGATATCGCACCCAGTAGAAACAGGAAGTCGCGCCCAAAAAGAACGCGGATTTCTGCAAAAAACGACGCCCATAAAACACATGCAAACCCTAGCACGAACAGCAAAACAAAAAATGCGCGACCAGAAGGGTTCTTAAAAACATGAAAAATTTCGAGGGTTTCAAACAGAAAAAATTTCAAAAACTTTCACTAAAAAGTAGTATTATAAAATTTTCGAAAAATTTTGCCCTTCGGCTCTGATACCATGTTCAGGAATGAACTCGTAATTGCTTTCTTCATTGATAAGAAAAACAAAAAAGTTACAATATATAGAAGATACAGGGAATAGTAGAATTAATGATATCTAACAACTAAACCTACCGACTACTATAGAAATAGTAAAACTAAACTAACAATAAAACATTGACCATTAATATGATGAATATATTATTCTAACAAGACTAAACAACTAGTTTTCATGCAAAGTTACAACCTACATGAATTAAATGACATCAATATAAAGATTGATACTTAGTGTTCACATGAAGTCTAATCTATGAAATTACAAATACATGTTCAACAATAGCTTCAGCAGCATAATTGTAGCATCAACCATTATTCTTTGTTTATGTGCTCAAAGCACTTATTTATGGGTTATAAATGCCCAATATTTGGGAATTCAAAATAATCATAATTTATCCCAAAAAGCAACTTTTGAAGTGAAACAATTAAAGGCTCCTCAAAAGTTGGAAAGAAAGAAACTTTGAAGCAAATATATTCCCAAACAACTAATTAAATAAAACTTAATTAAGGGAACCTAAAAATAGGCCCTCATCCTTACATAAAAATAGAGCATTGGAAACAACAAATGCTAAAATTAGCCATTGCTAAAAATCTAAGTTACCGGTTCAGTTTTGGGTTCGGATTCAGGTTCGAGAACCCGGTTCACCGGTTCGGGAAAAAAAAAAATTAGGATTTGGGTTTGTTTTGGGTTCAGTAATACAAAAACATATAAAAATCAGAAATATATACATATTTGCAGCAATAATTAAGTTCAGAATACACCACCATATTAATAGTCAAAAACATAGCAAAAATGAAAAATACACCACCACTTTATACTCAAAATCCAAGACATGCAATCAACCTAACAAGAATCCATATCTGGATCTAATCTTAGAAAATATAATTCTTTGAAAAAAGAGCTCTACACAAGCTGACCAAATTCCATCAAGAACATAAAAATTTAGAGGCAAAGGCATTATTTTCCAACTATTTGAAGCTGAATATGGAGAAAAACAAAAGAGATCAAAATCGCACAGCAATTACATCTATATTTGGGCATTACATCTATGTATCCATCTACTTGTGACCATGCTAATCATTGTATGCTCCATGTTCTCCCTCTACCTCTCCTAGCTCCAAAATGTCTACCTTTGCCAAGTCCAAATTGAAGTCCACCTCATCTACATAGTGCTATTTAGCAATGCCGACAAAATCTTCCTTCGGTGATGGAAGAGTGGTAAGACATAAGACTAGAGTGGTCCTCACAAAAAACTATGTAGGACCAATTGTGGTCCACACAAAAGGCGGTATCATCAAACTACTTTAAGGAACTATTGTTGAAGCACAACCTTAAGTATTTGTGAGGCTTAGCCCAAGAAACTTCTATCCTCCTTTCTATCATGGTTATCACCACTATCCTTATCATCTTACTCTTAGGTTTCCTAATCATGATCGTATTCCTCATTGGAGAAACCTTGTTTGATTCCATTATGGAAATATCATGCTCAACATCACCAACTTCATCCCTTCCTATTTGCAAAACTACATAAACTATTATACATTTTCCTTCAAATGTCTTCCTATAGACTATCTCCCTCCACTATTTCCATGTCCACCATAGGAGTTTGTTTGAATTTGATGCACTTCTCTTAGCCATCTATAATATCCCCCTTAGTTTTTTCCCAACTTTTCACATGAAACTTCACCCGCTATTGTTAGCTTGAAGAAAGATAAGCAAACTGGAATGTAACCCTTCACTTTTTTATCACCCAGATACCAAAGTGGGCAAGGTGAGAGCATACGGTGTAAGGGGATCTGATTGCAATAACTGAAAATGTTGGAAGTACAAATGATATTGGCGGCAAGCCAGCCTCTTCCACTTTTCAGCGGATAACAAAGGAAAGCAACAAGGCGGCAAGCCAGCCCCACTGAAATTAAAGAGCAGAAATGAAAAGGCTAATCAGTACTACTGAATCAGCATTACAATATTGAAATCTTTTACAATGAAACTGAGATATTTTTAGCAACTTGAAAGCCCAAATGTTAGACAATGATCTCCATATCAAATACAAAGATGAGCATCAAGAAAATAAGGTAAAAACTGAAAATACCAGGTCTGATATATATGTGTGTGTGTATATGTGTGTGTGTGTGTGTATTTCTTTCTTTCCTTTTTCCTCCTTTCTTTTCCTTTGATTTCCATTCCTCTTGTCACTTCCCCATCCCTACATACTTTTTAAGTGTCAAGTCTGTTATCCAAATCATAATTCTCTCCTCATCCTAATGATGGATTACTGAGTGTGATCTAAAATGTTCATGCAAAAATACACAGTTTAATCCAAGATTCCAAAAGCAATTTCAACCAATTTGAAAACCCACAATAAACCATACAGGATGATTCTACACAGAATAATAACATTTGAGTTCATTACCTTAATCTGCTGAATATGAAACTCTTGTTCTTTCCTTAATAAAATAAGGGCATGATAACAAACGAGGTGCCTTTATGACCCACGCACTTTTGGTGTTCTGCTATCATGGCAACAAACAGATGGGCATATGAGAGTCCCATATGCTGTTATTCATGCTCTTTAAACTTATACCCCTTCTCTGACAACACACTTCTGATCACAAGCAATGATTTTTAATCTTTTGGAAACTTGGCCTTTTATTCTCAACAGCGCACACTTGGAGGGGAGAAACTTTTTTTAGCATTTTATTAAATATCCCCAATGGGGATCTGCCCTAAAATTCTGATTTTGTTTCTGACCCTAATTCTGATTTCTGATTTTTATTTTCTGATTTCAAATAAAATAACACACAAACATACAAGTGCCCAAACATGCCAAATGATGCTACCAATTGATATTCATATCAAACATGAAATCTGCCATGAAAAACACAACATAGGGCATCCAAATGAAATATACAGGTCTGATTTTCTGTAGATAACGTATGCTGTTACAAAACTGAATATTCTGGACTGATTTTACAAAGAACTCAAGGGCTCAAACATGCCAAACATATGCCCAAATTTCTGCTCTCCAAATCAGATCTGAAACTATGATTATACATACCAAATATAAGCAAAATAGTCTTCAAATATCAAACCCTAGATGGGCGAAATTCCTCCTTGGTAAGTGCTTAGGGTTTGCTGCTCCAAATATGCTCCAAATAATGCAAAATCACCCTCCAAAGGTGGGCGCTCAGATCTGCTCTAGGTGGTGCTCCAAATTAGGGCAAAACCCAAATGCAATCTGCTCATAAAATGCCACAACGATGCTGCTCCAAAACTGGTCATGCAATGATGCTCCAAACCTCCAATTGTCTCCAATGAAGTGCAAATAGAACTTTGTTATGAGTCCTCCACAAGATGAGCTAGGTTTTCATCCAACTCACCGTATTCACAAGGGTTTTCATCCTTAGAATTAAAGCCAAAGCAAAGAATCTCCAAATGAAAAAATGAGATGAATGGATGCCAAATGACTTGCACTTTACTTTCTTTTATAGCCCTCCCAAAATAACCTTAACAAAGCCGACCTCATTTATTTTATTTTTTTTATTTATTTTTTTTTATTTTTTTTATTTATTTATTTATTTATTTATTTTTATATTTTTATTTTTTATTTTTACTTTTTTAATTTCCTCCAAACTTGGCCGACCCCAATAGAGTATTCTTTTTTTTTTAATTTATTTAAAATATTTTATTATATTTAATTAAAATATGAAAACTAGTGTTCAAAAACACTTTTTCCCGCCCTTGCCAAATTTGAATTTCAAATCAAATTGGATACATGACATTTTAGCTTTCTGGACAAGATCATGAAAGGGTCCACTTTCCTACATATTTGACTGTTTTTTATGTTTTGCTAAAACCTTGGCCATCCTTGAGCTTGGCACACATTCCTTAATACTGCTGCCAAATTTTTGTGTTGTTGACTCTGCCTAAAACAGTCATGGGCACATGTCATAAGCCTGTCAATCCCATTTTTTATTTTGATCTTTTGTCTACTTTGCCTTATGGCATGCTCTCAGATCATTTTGGCTAGATTTTGGTTATTTATTTTCACATTTTAGTCAAGATGTCCATTGGTGCATGCTTCAGCTGAGTATGGCACTTTTTGTGTTTTCAAAACTTGTCCATTTCTCCTAATGGTACACATTGGGCACAATTTTGGCTTTGTTTTTTTATGATTTCAAACTGCTAATCAAACCCGATTGGGGCACTGTAATATGCACCCTATTTTTTTTTTGTTTTTTCCCGAGTTTTTCCCTTGGTTTTTGTGTATGAGATTGATAATGGATATTGATATAAAATGCTCAGAAATATTGCAGCGATAAACAAAATGATTTGCACATGTATTTTCAATTTATATGAAATAACCATAAATTGGAAATGTATTCCAAATTAATACAGAACTTCAATTAAATACCTAGATGACTATTTCATTCAAAAATCAATTTTCAGACATACCCAGAATGGCTGTTTATGAATAGGTCTTATAAAAACCTTTGTAACAGCAATACATAGCTTTCGGAAACAATGCCAAGGCCACAATAGAGGCTTGTCTCAGTTCTGAAGTTTGCAACGTGTATGGAGGAAGACTTGGCGCCACCTTTTCTTGTGATTTCAGCTCCAAACCCTAGGCGACCAGCACTAGGAACTCACACACCCCTGCTGGCTGTAGTACAGCCTCCTGTGACTGCACTCTCCTTCTCAAATCTCCAAAAGTTCTGCTCAGATTTCAATACACAGCCCTACGCCCTCTTCCCAGCCTTTTAAAATCAATTTTCAATGGATATTTCTGCCTTTACAAGTTTGAAAGTCACACTCGAAATGGTACAGCCTGTCCCAAAATGGTACGGCCAGATTTATGGAAACCAAAACTGTATTTAATTTTTTCAATCTCCAAACTGATTATCTTTCCTTCACCCTTTGTCTCAAAATTTGTCTCCTTCAATGCTAGTGAAAGACTGAAGAAATCTCATTCAAAGCTCCTGTGCAATCCCTGACTAGAATCACCTATAAAAATCCACCAAGAATCGTATTTCACAATCAAAGTGGATGTTCCCTGCAAAGGTTTCCGTCCTTACAAAGCAATTGGTTCAACCTGTGTGTTCTCTCCAAAATAATTTCTAAGCATCCCTTTCAAATGAGCTCACAAAGTGCCTTTTATATTTTCCTCCAAAACCCATGCCGCCTCTTGGAGAAATAAAATATTTAATTTTATTTTAAATTCCCCCTTATGTTTCTCACTTGAGCGTCCCATTTAATGAGGCTAAAATATTCACTTTTTAACACTTCCTTATGTCTCCTCAAAAGTCACCTTTAATATTTTAAATAACACAGAGTTAATAATTTTAATTTAATTTTATGACTTTAATGTTAAATAAAATAAAGTAGCACCTCCAAATGAATTAAATGGCCACCAAATTGTTAGTGTTTCTTAGATCAGATCATAAACAGAAAGTACTTAAAATATTGCAACACATAAGATAATAAACACAGCAAGATACCCCGGGAAAACCCTCCTCTTGAGGGAGAAAAACCCAGCAAATAATCCTCTTATATAATATAGAACAAGAGCAGAAATCTGCTTACAACTCAGGCCCAGCAATGGCCAATAATAGATACAATGAAGTCGCACCTCTCCTAGATGAAAAAGATACAAATGAATATGTTCTTCCTTGAAATCGGACTGCTGCTATAAAAGTATGAACTCCTTCTCTAGATGCGAATATGCTTAATGAACTTGAATTGCAAATGACAAGGAGTGACCTTGTATAAATACAATTGAGGCACCTCCTCAATTAGATCGGCTCCCTTGGAAGAATATAAACATATATTAAATGCAATGTAGGTCGGCCCAATGTATAAACAAAACATGCAAACCACTATAGGGTCGGCCCCTTTATGTTTATCACATATTAACAATATAGATTAAATAGCCGGCAGGCTATCATTTAATTTATGTAATCTCCTCGAAGTGTGTGCGCTGGAAGTGCAGCCCTAAGTTGCTTATAACATCAACACTCCCTCTCAGCTAGGGATGATACTTCCAGCTGCACAAGACACATCATCTCAATGTGAAAACAAATAGGATATCACCTCATCGTGATATCAACCATCATGGCTACCTCCATAGATGGTATGTACAAGTGCTCATCACTTAATGTGATGTTGTCACCTCAATGTGACTTTCACCGTGGCTCCTCCAGAGGGTGAAACACAAGTACAAGTAAGTCATCACGGATTCCCACACGTAATGTTGTCATGGAGTCACACACATGACATCCACCATAGCTCTCCCAGAGGGTGGAAACAAGGGCTTTCACCTCAAATCTCAAAGAGAAATGCACTACCAAGGGCTTGCACCTCAAATCTCTCTCAATAGAGAAATGCATTACCAAGGGCTTACAACTCAAATCTCTCTCAATAGAGAAATGCATTATCAATTTTAAAGATCACTGATACTGAGACTCCTTCTCAGTCAAGGCTGCATTCTCCACCATACCAAGCTTTTCTCGAAAGTACACAAACTTGATCCTGGAGAGAGGCTTGGTGAGAATGTCTAACGTCTGCTCATCAGTGTTGATATACCTCAACTGTATAGCTTTCCTTAGTACCATATCTCTAATATAATGGTACTTGATCTCAACATGCTTTGTTCTGTCATGAAACACGGGATTGACAGAAAGCTTTACACAGCTCTGGTTATCACAGTGGATAATGGTAGGCTTCATTGATTGTCCAAACAATCCTGCAAGGAGCTTACGAAGCCACACTGCCTCACGAGCTGCCACACAAGCTGCAATGTACTCTGCCTCAGTTGTACTCAAAGCCACTAAAGACTGTTTCCTGCTACACCAAGAAATCATAGCAATACCCAAACTGAAGCAACAACCAAAGGTACTCTTCCGATCTGAGACACATCCTGCCCAATCAGAATCAGTAAATCCATGCAGCTCCAAATCCACACCTGAAGAATATCTCAACCCATATCCAATTGTGCCACGCAAGTATCTCAGGATATGTTTAGCTGCAACAAGATGTATTTTCCTTGGTTCACACATAAACTGGCTAAGTGCACTCACTGCATAGCAGATGTCAGGTCTAGTGTTAACTAGATACATCAATGAACAAATCAACTGTCTATACATCGTAGAGTCCACTGATTCTGAACTAGCTGCAGCCTCCTTCAATTTATCTAGATTAGTCTCCATGGGTGTAGACATAGGTTTGCAATCAATCATTCCAAACCTCTTTAGAATGTCAATAGTATACTTGCCTTGACTTAGAATCATCTCATCCGGCTTTTGCCAAACTTCTAAGCCAAGAAAGTAATGCATGAGACCAAGGTTCTTCATCTCAAATTCTGAAGCTAACTCCTTCTTACATTTTAGAATTAGGTGTTCTTCTCCAGTGATAATTAAATCATCAACATACAAAACCAGAATCAAAGCTTCACCATTTACTACCTTGAAGTAGAGGTTAGAATCTGCATCATTCTTTGAGAAACCTAGACTCAATAGGTAATGATCAATCCTTTCGTACCAAGCACAAGGAGCTTGCTTAAGACCATACAAGGCCTTCTTCAGCTTGCAAACATGAGACTCCTTCCCATGTACCTCAAATCCTTCGGGTTGCTCAATGTAAACCTCTTCTTCTATTACACCATTCAGAAAGGCTGTCTTTACATCCATTTGGTGAATCTTCCATCCTCTAGGTGCAGCAATAGCGATGATGGTTCTGACAGACGTATATCGAGCCACAGGAGTAAAAGTTTCTTCATAGTCAACTCCCTCTTTTTGTGAGAACCCTCTAGCCACGAATCTTGCCTTGTGCTTCTCAATGCTCCCATCAGCTGCATGCTTGATTTTGAAGAGCCATTTAGAAGACACCACAGATTTGCCTTTGGGTCTAGGGACTATATCCCAAACATCGTTCTTAAGTATGGACTGATACTCCTCAGTCATGGCATCTTTCCATACTTGTTGACTAGAAGCTTCTTCGACGTTTGAAGGCTCTGACTCAATGATCTGACTCATTAAGGCAACATAACTAGAGAACTTATGAGGTCTCTTGCTTTCTCTAAAAGCTCCTCTTGGGGCTGCAAAACTTTCTGCCTCCTGCATTGTCCTACGAGTCCAAAGAGGTCTTTTCTTTCCAATCACAATGTCTAAAGGCCCATTAGTAGGATCCAAGGGTTCAACTGGATCATCATCTTCTTTAGGTTCTAGAACCTCCTTCTGATTCTCTAGAATATGGTCAACTTCCATATCTTGAGGAGGTTCTTCTTCATCGATCTCCATAGGAGTGCCCTTGGATCTTCTGAAGGCAACATCTTCCTCAAATGTGACATCTCTACTAATCTCAATAGACTTCTGACCGGGAATGTAGATTCTATAGGCTTTCGATGTCTCACTGTAGCCCACCAGAATTCCCTTCTTCCCAGAAGGTTCTAACTTTGTTCTCTTTTCCTTTGGAATATGAACATATACTAGACAACCAAAGATCCTCAAATGACTGACTTCTAGTTTCACCCCTAAGAATGCTTCTTCGGGAGTTTTATTCTCCAAGATCCTGTGAGGGCTCCTGTTCTGAACATAGACGGTTGTCCTAGATGCCTTAGCCCAGAGAGAGATTTGCAGATCCTGATCATGAATCATAGCTTTGACCGCTTCCACAATAGACCTGTTTTTCCTTTCAGCAATACCATTTTGTTGTGGATTATAGGGAACACTGAACTCCCTCTTAATCCCTGCTTCAATACAGAAATCATGAAAGGTCTCAGAGGTGTACTCTCCACCATTATCGGATCTCAAAACCTTGATCCTTTTCCCAGACAGGTTTTCAACCTGTGCTTTGAATTCTCTGAATCTTTCTAAGAATTCTTCAAATTCTTTAGATCTCAAAAAATAAATCCAAGTCTTTCTAAAGTAATCATCAATAAAAATAATGTAATACAAGAAACCACTAGAAGATGCAATAGACATTGGACCACATAAATCAGAATGAATGAGATCAAGAATACATTTAGATCTACTTTCACTAGAATGAAACGTACCTTTTGTATTCTTGCCTAGGGCGCATCCTTTGCATGTACCTTCATGTTCCTGGTTGAATTTTGGAAGACCAGTGACCATCTTCTCCATGATAGGTAGCTCGAAAGTGAATGTGAGCCAATCTTCGATGCCAAAGATCACATATGCTGGAGGAGTTATGCACAAGAGCTTGAAGGGGGCGAGTGCATAGCCTGTAGAGACATTCATGTCTAACTCCAATTACCCGAGCAGATTTGAAGTTGGAGTTCTTTGCCCATATAAGAACTTTGCCTTTAGAAAATGCAACTTGATAACCCTTGTCTTCTAAAGCTGAAATAGAGACAAGATTCCTCTTTATGCCTGGAACAAATAGTACATCATTCAGCTCCAATGTAATGCCGGAATCCAAGTGAAGAGAGGAGTTCCCAACTCCTTTCACAAAATATCTAGCATCGTCTCCAATAACAACTTGTTCATTAGAGTCACTCTCCACCAAGTTTGATAGATGTCCCTTGAATCCGATGATGTGCCGATAGGCACCACTGTCAATCAGCCAAGTGTTGGCGTCAGTGGATACATTGCTTGATAGGGCTGAATAGAACAAATAATCACTTGAGTCCTTCTGCGGAGCAGCTTCCTCAACATTTGCAGTGGCAACCTGCTGCTTAGGTCTAAGGGGACATTCTTTCGCAAAGTGGCCATACTTGTCACAACGAAAGCATTGAACCTTGGATAAGTCTCGTTTCCTTTTGAAGGCAGGAGCACCATCATTTCCATTCTCTCAATTCCTCTTGAAGAACCCTTTCTTCCAACCTTTTCCTTTCTTCGATGAATGAGAAGCGAGAACATGTATCTCTTCATTCTTTGAACTTTGACCAATGCCTCTAGCCGCTTGTCTCGACTCCTCTTGAATACAATCGATCCTCAATCGATCAAACTTAGGAAGTTTAGATCTTGCACTAATTCCTTGAATAAACGACTCCCATGATAGCGGAAGACCATTGAGAGCAAGCATAGTCAAGTCTTTGTCATCAATCATGTGACCAATTGTAGAGAGCTGATCTCTTATCTCTAAAATCCTCATGAAATAAGTAATTACAGATTCTCCTTTCGTCATTTTCACATGATGAAGTTGTTGCTTCAATGCAAGTGCTCAACTGGTGTTGTTGATTTCATACATCTCTTCCAAAGTTGTAAACATCTCCCTTGCTATATCCAACTTGAAGACAATCGGTACAACATGATCCTTGACGGAATCAACCAACACTTTCTTTGCCCTAGTATCTTTCTTCCTCCACTGCAACTTCTCTTCTTCCTCCTCAGGTTCGGGAACTTTTGTTTTCACAAACTCAGCCAAATCATTCTCTTCTAATGTGAGCATGATCCTGAACCTCCATGATGTGTAGTTAGAAACTCCTTCGAGTCTATCCTCAATTTTTACACCATTCACCATCTTGAAATTTGAAATAGGAGATAGACTGAAAAAGATTAGAGTGAGTGCTGCAAAATAAATCTGATCACGATCTTTTTCAAACCCGCTTTGATACCATGTTAGTGTTTCTTAGATCAGATCATAAACAGAAAGTACTTAAAATATTGCAACACATAAGATAATAAACACAGCAAGATACCCTGGGAAAACCCTCCTCTTGAGGGAGAAAAACCCAACAAATAATCCTCTTATATAATATAGAACAAGAGCAGAAATCTGCTTACAACTCAGGCCCAGCAATGGCCAATAATAGATACAATGAAGTCGCACCTCTCCTAGATGCAAAAGATACAAATGAATATGTTCTTCCTTGAAATCGGACTGCTGCTATAAAAGTGCGAACTCCTTCTCTAGATGCGAATATGCTTAATGAACTTGAATTGCAAATGACAAGGAGTGACCTTGTATAAATACAATTGAGGCACCTCCTCAATTAGGTCGGCTCCCTTGGAAGAATATGAAATATCCTAACCAATTTTTTTCATTTTGATTACACAGCTAAGTCACCCATTAGCGTTAGTGTAAACATAAACCAACTGAAGGGAACCCTTGACTTTCTGATCAGCCCAGATCCCAGTATGGGCAAGGTGAGAGCATACTCGAAGGGGGTCGTTAGCCACAAGAACTTGCTGAAAATAACTGAAAGAAAAGCAATCACTCTACCACTTATTCAGCGGGAGGACTTGAATGGAAAGAACAATGCTGAATTCAAAGATGCAACTCGACCACTTATTCAACGGGAGTAGGTTGACGGCTCAGTCGATCAGCAACATGATAATGCAGTACAATAAAGTAACAGGCGGCAAGCAGACCCCTTCCACAATCGTGGGAATTACAATGAGTTAAGTATGAAGGATGAATGGCTGACAGTACTACTGTTCAGCTTACAATATCATAGAAAGCCTGCCAAGCATACGTGATTAGAGAGTATAACATGCTGCAATAATTGTAAAGGACTCCCCTATACTCTTCTAAATTTCCAAGACTTAAAATCAACTCCCAAACCCCATTTTTACCAATCTGGTTATGCAGACCTGCACTGAAACTGTAGAATCAGCAACACAGAAATTCACAAAAATGAAGATAACTTCTTCAAAACTCGCCCAAACTTCATGAAGTAAGCTGCAATATATTCTAATACTATAGGCGCGCAAGATGAAAGCATAAAACAGACTCAAAAGACCTCTGATTATTTGGCACGCAAAACCAAGCAAACATAGAAAGGTACGGCCAAAGAGAAGGAGCGATTTGCTCTATAAAATTCAAGGCTTGGATATAAATTCTAAGATTTGGAGGAAGGGGTCGCCTCAATCTTCCAAATGCATTTTCTCAATACCCATAAGCAGAATAAAATCGTCCATAAACATATGATTGATTATCTAGATCAGCCACAGGCAAAACAGCAACTGTGAAAATGACAGAAATACATGAACTCAAACTCCAAAATGCAAAACAGTAAACTAGAATCCTACTCTCAACTAGTTGCTATATTTCAAGCAAGAAGTCAAGCCTAGCTAGGAAGTATGCATCCCTCGAAGCAATCCTAATACCATTCCGGCAGCATAACTTTGCATAAAATTCAAGATGCTGAAATGAAGATCCCAAACTTCCTTATATAACTTTGCTAGGCACCTCTAGAAGCTTCCAAAAGGTGCGCTTCACTCAGAGAAGCCCTAATTCCTTGTTGACTGTTGACTCAAGGAATGGCGTACCTTTTTTCCTTAGGTAAATCCCACACCATTTTCACTTTTTACATTCTTCCTCAAGTGGTGTACCTTTTCTCTAAATCAGCATTGTTAACAAAGGTACAAATTCACTTAAATTATTTGGATGAGGCGCCAACCCATAGAAGTCCCCTTTTTAAAAATGACTTAAGTTTGTGAGGCTAGACCAAGGGGGGGAAATAATTAAAATAAACATTATTTTAATTAAAACAACTTATCTCTCCAGAACTGCATCCATGCGCCAAATCAGATACTGCCAGCTGAACCACAGATGAGGCAAGTCAAGAACACTGAAGCCAACAAGACCACTGCCAGAAATAGAATGTACTAAAAATAGTAAATTCCGGAAATAACTCGGATTATCATGCCAGATATACCAATGCGAAGCTCTCTGAAAACCCAGAAAAGAGCTGCCAACTAATCACCAAGATTCCAAAAGCACACTTCAACACAAGCTGAAACGCCCTCCTAGAAGATAGGAAACCCTAATTATGCTTCCGAGTAGTCTACGGGTCACCAGGATAGACTAACGGCCAACTGTCAGGTCACTGTTGAGAAGGGGACATTACAGAATATAAACATATATTAAATGCAATGTAGGTTGGCCCAATGTATAAACAAAACATGCGAACCACTATAGGGTCGGCCCCTTTATGTTTATCACATATTAACAATATAAATTAAATAGCCGGCAGGCTATCATTTAATTTATGTAATCTCCTCGAAGTGTGTGCGCTGGAAGTGCAGCCCTAAGCTGCTTATAACATCAACACAAATTAGCACTAAAAGCACAAACCGAGTATCTCGAGATGTAACTGAAGCTGAGTGACAAGGTCGGTGCCAAAACGGTGACTTACTAAAAATAGCCATAACTGATGAAGTGTTTCAAATCACTATCAACATGAGCTCAAGGTAACACTTGGAAAGGCCACATAGGCTACACTGCATGTAGCCAAAACTCGAGGAGTTCCCTAACCAAAGCATATCAGCCTACGGGAACCCAAGGGATAGGCTAATCCTGGTAACACCGTCATAGCTTAGGAAGGGGACATTACAGGCATGTACTGAAGGTTCATTCAGACATTTTCCTAAACCTTCATTTTTTTGGCAATCTGCTTGCTGAGGCGCACTAGACAGTGAAGTGTCCACTTTTGATTTTGAAGTTCCCTCTATGCTGGAAAAACTGTTGTATGTTAAGACCAAACAAAGATACAGTCTTCAAAACCTAAAAACAACTTGCAATCTCCTGTAAGATGAAAACAAGGAGCATGTTCTCGCTGAAATCCTGCTGTTATCCCTGCTGCAATAAGCCTTGGTATTTGTGAAGGGTGGTGCTCTATATTTAGTGTGGACAACTTCCCAACAGGTGCATGCTTTTGGTGCAAACGGACACTTTCCTAACAAATTTGCTAACCTACCATAAATGGCTGCAACAAACCTTGTGATGGCAGCCAATCAATGAAAAGCTGCTATGGGTAAGAGTTGGAGTTGACTGTCATCTTGTTGGTATGGATGACCTTGATGATGATTTTGGCATTGCCATTGTAGACCTTTGTGAAAGTACTGTAAATCTTGTAGTAGGTATGAGGATTAAAGAACCTCAAAATCTTAGAAGAATATATAAAGCTAACTCTAAAGAAATCTTTGTTATTTGTTTTTCACATACATAATTAGGCATATCTTCGTCTTTTGTTCATGTCCTATATAATAACAAAGACTTTGAAATGCATATTATTGGCCTATCACATGTAGCAGAATTACAACCGGTACAGCAGAATTGGCAGAAAAGACAAGTACAGTTTCTAGAGATAAATATATGAGAATTACAGAACAACATCAGCATTTCTGTTGCATACCAATATGATAAGATACCTTATAAATGGAAATTAAACAGCAATAATCATACCACTTCAACATGTTTTGTCGCTTGGGCAATCTCAAAGGATAAGAGAACGTGTATGCATTTATTTCATCAATCTGTGAAGCATAATCTGTCTCTTCGGCTACTTTATTTGTATCTGCAAACAATTTCAGTGAACTCATGGCATCAACAATAGCCAAAATTAAGAACATATACAAGAAAAAAATATATATCCAGTGGATATAAAAACTTTCTTCTGCTCGAATAAATTGATAAGGATTTTTCTTGATTTCCAATAACATATAGAATATTCATACAATTTCATGAACAACCTCAGTCTCTAAAACCAGTAAAGAAAGCCTTCGTGTGAAGAATAGTTTGATTACTTTTTCAGCCTAAGTTATGAGGCAGCTAATTCATTTTTTCTTACCTAGAAAAGGCCCATTGCTACATTCAATCATTCATAAAGTGCCTTAAATTTGATTGTCATTCAACATTAAAACCATAGATCAATATTTCAAGACTGACATTTAATCGATGAGTGTAATGTTAAGTGAAGGCTTTTATTGGACCCACTTGTAAGTAGGGGAGGAATAATGCATATAATCCACCACTTCAGCCTCTTTCCACATTGGTAAAGCTTTTGGAGCAAGTATGTCAGTCACGCTTGCCTGTCAATTCTTAATAATGTGGAGCATGTAATGCCTTATAAGTCACCCTTGCCTTGCTATCATTACCAATGTGAAATCAGCACAACCAATGCATACATGTTAAGACTTCCATGCATAGTTTTAATTAGACCAACGCAACCATATCAGATAAATATTGCTTTGATCAGCGAGGATGTCAACGTGCATTTTCATGTTTATTTTTAAATAGCTAATGGAAAGAAATAGAAACTTAGTGAAAAGCAATGAAAGTGAGAGTACAGTGTTTTGATCAAAAAGAAGACTTGGAAATTAGCAGAAACACCACCAAGTTAGAAGGTAATAGGATGCAAATGGAAGTACCATATCACATTCAAAGCAGATGAATCAATTGATAAGTACAAAACTAAGCTGCCGGTTTGGGCTTGGATTTGATTTCAGGTATGGGTTCAAAGTTTGACTTCACAATACAGCAGATTATTTTTCCCTCGATTCGGTACAGCTGGGTATGGCTGGACATGTGTGTATATATACTCATAACTCACAAAAAGACAAAAATATAATTAATTTTTATTATGAGTTCTTATATAAAAATTAAATATACATCATTTTTTTGGAGCTTTATTAATAAATTATAAAAATCCCATTCTATATTATTATATAGTGAATCTATTAAATAATAATATAATAAGATCTAAGTATCATTAAATTTAGTAGATTAACCTAGAATATTTATTTAATTTTGATGATTTAGTAGTGATTTCTTAGATTTTCTTTTTAAAAACTAAAACTTTAAATAACTACTTGTTGGCTTGAAAAGTTAGACAAGCAATAACTATTTTCTTTGCATCACATGAGATAGAATGTTTAGCATGGATATGCAGCTATGCTTTAATTAAGCATGAGAGGACTATTTTAGAAAAGAAAGGGAAAAAAGGATGAAGAATAGGATTAAATATTTGCAAGAGAGGGGATTCATAAGAATAAAAGAGAGGATAAGAAAAATATACATATATAAATAATGAATAGTCTCAGAAAGAAGGGAAAGGCTTTTTAGGGATTTCTCTTCAAGATATTCACAGGTTGAAGGAAAAGCAATAGAGAACAGCACATTGCATTTAGCAGAAGGCTGGAAAAACTTGGAGGACAGTTGAGTTCTCAACGCTTTCTCCAGTCTTGCTCAATCGCAGTCCAATCTTGTTTGATCATAGATTATCCTAATTCCAGTAGGGAGGTGAGTGTTGCATAGGCGTCCAGCTCCATAATGCCCACTACAAAATAGACAACAGCAAAAGTGAGGCAGTGGCAGCTCTGCAGAAAGGTTGTGTGGACATCTCTATCGGATCCACAGTCAATGTCTTTTGTTTTTTTTGTCTTTTCTATTGGGACAGCCCTGGGTTCACCCAGGATGGACTGAATGCCTGGGTCAGACCCTGGATGAACCCAGGATCATCCCAGACCCATAACTGGCCCCAAACCAATTTTTTGCAATATGCAGAGGGTTATAGCCAACCCTGGTAACATAGGTATAAAACTAAACCTGTTATAGAAGGTTATTAAGAAACTTTTCCCACAGCTAAATGAGAATGTTTTTAGTTGTCACAGCATAGTTTGGATGGCAAGTACATCATCTGGCAGCAAAGAGTGCTCTCTAAAATTGAATTTGGAAGAAGTTTATACGGCACAGCCACAATGTCTTGGTATCCAAGGTAAAGAAAATTTGATTTGCATACTGATAAAAGATTTGTATAGGCATGGTTTATACAGATTGATCAATATCCCATCCAATGGCTGTAAAACAAACAATTCAGATCAAATCTGTATCTTTAAACAAAAGAAGAAAAAATATTACTACAGTTGTTTATGTTGATGACCTAACGATCACATGAAATAATTCTGGCCTTATATAAGAAAAAGTTATTCCTTGTGAGACTTTTGATATGACAAATTTAGGCCTACTGTATATATTGTTTGGACATACACTACACTAAGTTCGGCAGCATAAAGATAGAATTTTTTAACAACAAACTAAGAATGTATCGGACTCACTCAAAAAGTTCAAAATGAAAAATTACAATCACAGTAAGGCACATAAAGAGGCAGATTTATCTTTCCCAAATAGGTATTGTTTTCTTTGTGGACACAATTGTTTTACAACAAACACTAAATTTGATAACTGCATTGCTTTGATCCTCCATATAGGGCTGACTTCCTGATATTGATCGACACATTTTAAATTGAAATAAACTTCCAAAAATGTGTGCTTTATTCATTTGATAAATCACCTCTTCGAATGTTAACTAGGTGTAGGATATAGGTATCTTGTTTTGTAGAACGATTCACTTTAGGAGGCATCACTTTATCTGTTAACTATGAAGTATTTTAACCTATTATGGTTCAATTTACATTTGAAAAGTCTTCACTTCATTTTTGGTGGCAAAAAGGAAAGTAACAATTCACTTTGGAAAATGCATTGACTTCTATTTATTTGTTTTTCTCCTTTAGCACAATTTCCTAATGTTGACTTCCTTTTAGGAAATGACTACTAGAAATGACAAGAATTAATCCAAGATCAGGACCAAAGGAACCAGAGAAAGATAAGGAAACAAGAGCGAGGATAGGACGGTTGAGGCAAGCACCTACCTCCCCAAGTCGTCATATGTCTAGATGTACCCACAGGGTACACAAGGTAGCAAGTGTTGGGAATATTACATAATTCCCGTAGATTTTTTTTTTTTTTTTTATAGATAAGTGTTACCGAAAAAAAGGGGGTTAACGCCCAAGTACAATCAGTTTTGACTTTTACGTGCCCAGCACAAGAAAACAAACCCTACTCAATCGATAAGCAGGAAGATGGCAGTGAGAATGTCCCCAATCCTCAACAATTGCTGCAGACGGGCCTCGCTAAGCCATGCCAGATCGGAGCGCATGAAATTGGAAAAGGCATTCATATTAGCATTTTTAACTCCTACCCTAAATACTTCCCATGCATTATTTCAGAAGTAATCAGCAACGGCCAGGCGATCCCGTGCAGCCTCTTCATCCACCTCATCCTCACCCGAGTCTGCTTCCTCCACTTCATTTTCTGACTCGTCGGATGCCATATTCAATAACACTGGGTCGAAATAGTACTTGAGGAAACTAACCTAGCCCTTGTCGCTCAAGTTCAAAATAGCATTTGCCATAGCCTTAGCGTTTCCAATCTCAACGAAGCCATCCAGCCTTTCCACCACTACTTCCCTGGCCTCCGTTATGTCAACAAGTGCACATAAAATGAGCTCGTAGACTTTACCATCACACCAGTGCTGCTCCAGCGACAAAACTAAAGATACCAAGTCAACAACTGCATTCCTTATAGCTGGGTCAGGAATGACGAAAAGCCGTCTGCACTGAGCCATTGCAGGTTCCTTAGTGCACTAACACTCAACACCAAACATGAATACCATTCTGCTTATTGCAGACTTGGGGTGACTGAGTAGAAATGGCGATGGAGATCAAGCTAACCGCCTATTAATAGCCTTAACCCTGTACCAATACAATATGATGAGAATCGAGCCCTTTTATTCGGGCCATACCGAATCCAATCTAAAACAGTCCTTATTATAGCACCCATGTGACTCCCGTCCTGATTTGAGGTGTGCCAGGTTTTGGTAAAAGAGATCAAGCACTTTGACTGCTTCCATTTCTGCCAAGTAATCGTGGTGGGTACACTTGGCTAGTGCAATAGAACTTGTCTACTGACATTCTCGTAGGCCAACGCTGGGAGAGCAATGAGTATGATCCGGCTCAAAACAGGCCCTATGCATGAGTACGCCGCCAAGACCAGATTCTGCCACCATAAGCCAGTGAAGGGCCGTATTCCCGTAGTCTAATGGACTTAAGTAAGATTTTTTACTAATTCTTGATCGACAATGTACTTTAGCCCGTCCCATCTCTCCATTTTGGAGTCTACTATCAATTTGGTTGTTTGACCAACACCGGCATTTGCTAACCAGTCCGCCGCCTCATTCGCTTCTCTGTAGGCATGCCCAATCTTGTAATTGTCCAAAATTCCCAACAATGATTTTATTTGTCCCACCCAACAGTTAATTTGCCAATTTGGAGATTGGCCGTTGATAATTGCATCAATGCAAATTTTTGAGTCACCTTCAATTTCCACCGACCTTATTCCTTTGCTTATACATGTTTGTAGGCCCAACATGAGTGCCTCCAATTCCGCCAAATTGTTAGTACATACTCCTATATTTTTAGATGCGGCCCAAACACACTGCCCAGCATGGTCCCTAATGATGTATCCCGCACCGGCCTTACCTGGATTGCCTTTGGCCGCTCCATCGAAGTTCAGCTTCCATGGTAGTTCAGTCGGGCCCTTCCACTGAACCAGCTTCCTGTCCACTTTCAATTTCCTGACAGACTGCTCTTTGGGGCATTTCAAATTGCACCAAACGTTTTGGATGTCTACATCCCACTTTGAGAATTTTGATTTTGCACTAATAGTAGTCCTATTGTTGGCTACCTCGATTAATGCATCCTCGATTTTTTCAATCAAATGCTCGCTGCACAGGGCTTCCCCTTTGAATATTCTTCGGTTTCATTCTTTCCAAATGTGCCATATTAACATCAAAGGAGTTGAGATCCATAAGCCATGCCAATAACCACTCCTGTTGCCTAGATGCCATGAGTTCAAGAACTCCCGAAGTTTTTCTTGCGTTGGTCCGTGGATTTGGAATGAATTTTGAAGCCAATCCCAGCATTTGATTGCAAATGGGCAGCGTAGAAAAAGGTGATCTAAGTCTTCCTCCGCCTGTTCACACATTACACACCGAGATGGGCCTGCAATACCTATCCGCTTCAGTCTTTCCATGGTAAGGCAATGTTGATTACTAGCCACCCAAAGAAAAGCACCTGCTTTCGGGAGAACCGCATGATTCCAACACAGGGATGCTAGCCAATCCACTCTCTCACCTATTTCCAATTGCATCTAGTAACCAAGTCTGGCAGAATACTCCCCTGATTTAGCCCTACACCATATAATGGTGTCCTCCTCCCTTGAAATGCATACCATGCGGTTGTTTAGTTCTTCCATTAATGCTTCCTTTACTTCATGGGTTAAGGGAAAATGAGACATACTCTTCCAGGTCACCCTACCCCCGCCTTCCACTACCTGTCCATCCACGTAATTGATTAACTCGATGCCATACTCTGATTCCAATCTCTCAATATTCTGTCCCAAATTGAATTGATCAGAGAGGCTTCTATACCCATTCCACAATTCAATCCAGAACCTTGCCTTCTTACCATTTCCAATCTTCCAAGAGACATGGTTTGTGATCAGTGTACGACATTTCTTGATGAACCTCCATATGGTTGAACCCCCTTGAAGATTGTCGGTTGTCAGGATCCTTGAAGGAGAGGGACTTTCTAGATATTTGTTTTGGAGAATACAACACCATAACTTCTCTGGTTGCCTGAACATTTTCCATACCAACTTGGCACCTAATGCGGTATTTTGGAGTCCGATTTTCCTTAGACCTGTGCCGCCTTCACATTTAGGTTTACTTGCCATTTCCCACCCAATTAGAGATATCTTCTTTTCTCCTTTGGAACCTTCCCATAAGAATATTTTCAAGATCCTCTCGAGCTCATCCTCAGTCTTCTTGGGGGCCTCATAACAAGCAAGTGTGAAGATTGGAATGGCCGATAATACTGCTTTGGCCATGGTAATTCTACCTGCCAATGACAACCAATTATTTTTCCAAGACATGGCTTGTTTTAACAACTAGCCACCACCGCTTCCCAGTGCTTAGCCCTGCAAACGCCAGTTGAAACCTGAACCCCCAGAAATTTGGCCAGAAGGTTGTCCACTTGATACCCCAATAGTGAGGATATGCCTTTTTGGACCGACCGCTTGGTGTTAAAGAAGTATATTCTTGATTTTTCTTTGTTCATTTTTTGACCCGACTGTTTTTCATACTCCTCTAGAGTTGACTTAATACACCTTGCTTCTCTAAAGCTTGCTTCACCGAACAATGTGGTGTCATCTACAAATTGAGAGTGGGTAATCCTTTCCACATTCGGAGCCGATGTTATTCCAATCCAGTCGCCTTGTTGCTTTGTACGATTAATAGCACAGCCTAAAGCATCTACCATGATAACGAATAAAGAAGGTGATAATGGGTCCCCCTGCCGGAGACCATTGGAAGTAGCGAAAAAGCCATGTAAAGACCCGTTGACCAATATCGAGGATCTTACAGTTGATATGCAATATTTGATCAGAGAACACCAATGATTATTGAAACCCATGCGTTCCATTACTTTAAGCAAGAACTCCCAATTAACCTTGTCATAAGCTTTACTTACATCCAATTTGATTACCATCCCTTTCAGGTGATAAGCTTTTAAAGAATGAACTACTTCACTATTGAGCAGGATACAATCTAATATTTCTCTCCATGGTACAAATCCGTTTTGCTTTAGTGAGATTATTTTCCCCAAGATAGGTTTGAGCCTATTTGCGAGAACTTTGGCAATAATTTTATAGACAATATTGCAGAGGGATATGGGCCTATAATCGCTGAACGATTTGCATTCCACCTTCTTAGGTAACAGGGCAATGACCGTGTTGTTTAAATCTTTGACAAATCTTTTTGATTTTCTGAAATCTTCCACTACCTACCAAAGGTCCCTGCCTAGGAAGCTCCAGCAGTTTTGAAAAAACCTTGTCGGGAAGCCGTCTGACCCTGGAGCCTTGTCAGGGTGCATCTGGAATAGAGCAGACTTAACTTCCTTTATCGAGATAGGTTGACACAATAAGGCATTTTCCTCGCTTCCCACACGACTTTCAACTGTTTCTAGGATACTACCTTGAGTAAATCCACCCTTCTCAAAGCCCAGGAGGTTTTGGAAGAAATCAACCACAACTTGGCTTACCTTCGTACTCCCTTGCTTGTAGGAGCCATCATTGGCCTGGATACTTTCGATTTTGTTTGCAGCCCTACATGCCAGAACTGAAGCATGAAAAAAATTTGAATTGGAATCCCCATCATGCAACCACACCTCTCTTGATTTGTCCCTCCAGTAAATTTCCTCCCGTTTCAAAGCTTCTGCAAGCTTGGCCTTTAACTCTTTCTCCCTTCTGAATTCCTCATTCCTCATACCATCCCTTATTACTTTCTCATTCAGTGCTTCTAATTCAGATTCTAGTCTAGCCTTTTCAGTAAAGATATTCATGAATTTACCTTTATTCCATTCTTTCAACTTGATTTTTAAATGCTGGAGTTTTTTCGCAAATCTGAAACTGAATGAACCCCCCACCCTTGTCTCGAGCCACCAACCTTTCAATAGGCTTAGCAACGCTTCATCCCTCCACCACATATTCAAAAATTTGAATGTAGATTTTGTTTGCACCGAACCATGGCCAATGGAGACTTCAATAGGGAAATGGTCTGAGATAGAGACTGGAAGTATTTGGGTTTCTATTGGGGGAAAATATTTGCTCCAATCCGGAGATAGTAAGAATCTATCCAGCCTCTTCGATATTGCCATAAAATCCTTCCGCCTATTGGTCCAAGTGAAGACCCCATTTGAGGTCTAACAGTCTTCCAATCCTGAGTTCGCCACAAAGCTCCTAAAGTTAATTAGTGTTTGTGATTCATACCTGATCCCCCCACTCTTTTCTGAGAGATCTACAACCGCATTGAAGTCACCCCCGATGATAAAACTTGACCCCTCGTGACTTCTTATGAAACTCAGCACCTCAACCCAGAGCCCAACTTTTGCTTTTGTTCGGGTCGAGCCGTAGATGTTGATGAGTAAAAACTTGGTATTAAGTTTCAAGCTGAACACTTCTGCCGCCATCCAGTTTGTGTATGAACATTGGATTTTCACTAATACTTCTGCTACTTTCCACAACATCCCTATTCCCCCTGCCGCCCCCACTGAATCTTGGAAATGACCACTTCATGAACGAATGTATTGTAAAAACGCACTTGATTTTGTTTGTGATAACTTAGTTTCTTGTAGGATAATTATGTCGCTTTTGCATAATTGAAGATGACGTCTAACCAGACGTCATTCCAGGAGGTAAGCTTCATTGCTTCCCAAGGGAGGACTTTCCTCCCTTGGTACTTAAAAAGTTCTTGCTACTAGGGTAATTTCTGGTGACTGCTTCTTCCTCTCTCAATTTCTTGAAAGACTTCCTCCCTCTGGCCTTCACTTTTTTGTCGAGTTTGCCCAAACCTAAACGCTTGGCTGCAAATTGGGAGATAAACCTCTCCTCTCTTATGTCTAGCTCATCCCCCAAATCCATTTCCGAATCTGGTCTGTCAAAATCAAAAATGATCTCTTCGGACCTTGGCACCGTTGGATTTGTCAAACTGGTGTCGTTAAGGTCTTGTAGGGCTACCTCCTATGGCCCATCCGCATCTTGTTTCGCTTGCCAGCCTTCCTGGTTTTTAGAAGATGAAGCTTTTGAATCTACCGATTGAATTTTTGCGCCGAAGGGCACTATCTGTAATTCCGGCACCACTTCCTTACATGCCTCCTTCCGATGCTTCGATCTTTGCTCACTTTTACATTCTACCTCAAAGTGGTTTCTTGCACTACACTTGAGGCAAAATTTCTTAACCTCTTCCACTTCGACCATCTGAACCCAATTTTTGCCTTCCATCGTTAATATGATCGACCGAGGGATCGGATTGATTGCCGCTATCTTTAGCCTGGCATATTTATATAGGTCCCCGTCTATTATCTCCATGTCAATATCTACCAAGGTGCCCAGAGAGCGTCCAATCTTTTCTAGACAAGCACCGTTCCAATATTCAAAAGGTAGGTTGTAAAGACGGATCCAAATTAAGTGGTCGTAGGGCTTTATTTTGGTGGGATCAAAGTTCTGACACCAAGGTTGCATGAACAGGGGTAAATTGTTCATATACCAGTTCCCACCCTCCGTAATTCGCTTTTTTGATTCCTCATCTACAAAAACCACTACAAAAACATTCTTTGGGAGCTGATTAAAACTTTTGTCTACCATTTCTCCGAAATCCAATTTCTGATTGAGGCCCTGTCTGGGGTGCCACCGATGAAGCGACACAAAAAACCGAATTCCTTTAGGATTTATGCGTCATTATTGATTTCCTGTGACATATCAATCTTCATTGTTTCCTCTATCTCTACTTTCTTAGGGTAACATCGTTTATTATTGTCACGATTAAGCCTATGTTGTTCCAAGTCGCTTGCAGAGTTCCTTTCCACCCCAACATTTCTGCTAAAATGAGACTTTTGCTTCCAGTTAGGTCTTCTCCTTGGGGGCTTCACATTCCTTGACCTAGTATTCTGGTGATTTCCTCTTGGGTCCGGTGAGGGAGTGTCATGGCGCTTGCGCGCTGGATCCTGATACTCTGGTTGCCTTGCAGGATGCTCCCATTGAAGCGGATGACACCGATCTATCCACCTCCCCTTTGAAAAGACCCATTGGGGTGTATGTTTATTTGTCTGTCCTTGGAACCCATTGGGTGCCGTTCTGGACACCTCGTCTGCCCAGCTTTCCTTAGTCGCGCCCTTCTGGCCTAGATTCCCCCCGCTTTGCTTACGCCAAGTCGGTCTTCACCGATCCTACTGGGCAAATTTGTTTCGCACTGCTCTGCTCTAATTCTCTTCGCTCCATAACAATTTTCTTGTTTAATTCCCGTAGATTGTTAGTGTGTCATATTATAGCTATTTGTTAGTGTTTGTTTGTTTATTTGTATTGAGTTGTTAAAACAACTCATATATTTAGGAGAGTTGTTATAGGAGTTTTCCTATAAAATAGGATATGGAAATCATATATATATATAAGAGATTATTGAATGAAAGAAGGAAAATAGAAGCACAACATTATTTGTGCATAAAATTTATTTAGCTTCTATTAGTTCTGCCCATTTTTCTCACATTGTATCAGAGCAAGGCATCCAAAAATCTATTTCACAGTCAGTTCAGTAAAATCCTGATATCTCTCTCAATACTGAACGAAAAAAAAAAAATCAAAATGTTCTGGAAAGCTGGGAACGAGTAGGATAAAACCGAGAAATCATTTGAAAATATTCCGAGTATTTTGCGAGCAATCTGAAGAGGAAGTTGGACATGAAAGGAATGTTGCGTAAAAGTTCTAATAGCTGCAATATCAATCTTTGTAGAACATTGCTTTGACGAATTGACTGGATTAATAATTGTGTTTTCCTTTGTCATGAGGAGGCAGCTGAGTTCCCAGAAGGTGTGAGCAATCTCAAGGAAGGAGATCATGTTCTATGTTTATTTTCTTAAGGATTTTTTTCTAGTGTTTCTGCAGCATTTCATTTCCTTGTGGAAAAATGTTTTGTTTTGTTTTGTTTTTAAAGCCTATGTTTGTAAACTGGGTGTTTCAAAACGTATTATTATTTCATATAGAAATATTGTATGTTCTCAAAACAAGTCAAAATCAAGTTGTATTACTTTAGGATTGGATATATTAATTCTTGTGTCAAAATGTCAAAAATTATAAAAGTAAAATTGCCTCAATTGTAACTAGACGCATTATAGCTTGTACATGACATCCATCTTGAGGGAGGGCATTGTAAAATTGAGCTTCAAAGCCAAATTTGCTAAGTAGCAAATCAACTAGACGATGGAGGCACAGGAGGCTAGAGGAATTCAATGACCTCTCGTCAATCACTAGCAACAGCAAGGCCGTAAAAGAGCATTAGTGGCAAAACTATTTGTGCCAAAATAACTAAAGCCAAGATCGGTTTCCAGGTGGCAGCGGTAACCGTCTCATATCGTTTGTGATCAGAGTGGCAAAGATCTTTAACGATGGTTAAATACATGACAACGAAGACTTCTCAAGTTTGTATTTGTGATTGGATGTGTTTGTCCCCAATCACAATTGTTGGTTGTTTGTGAATGGATGTGTTTGTCCCCATTCACATGATGTTGTATGTGATTGGAAGTGTTTCACCCCAATCACATTTTTGTTGAGTAATTATGATTGGATGTGTGTGTCCCCAATCATAATTGTTGTGAATAGAAGTGTATATCCCTGTTCATAATTGATGTTGGATAGATGTGTTTGTCCCTATCAAAGCTTTTCGTGAAACCTTAGGTAGAAGTGTTAGTCCCTATCCTTCGTTCCATGGGTAGATGTGTTTGTTCCTATCCTTGGATAAAAGCACAATAAGTGTAGTGAAGCTTGTTCCACTATTGTTTGTCATGAGTAGATATGTATGTTGTAATGAACCCCCCTAATTTTTTCTTGATTTTATCACAATGAAACCAGCATCAAACCACTGATTAGAGTTAGCGCCAAAACCAAATCAGCTTGTAAATAACCCTCACCAAGAATGTTCACCAAGATCCCAGTGTGGGCGAGGTGATAGCATATGGTTCGGGGATCGTTAGCAGCAAAACTGAACTAAAAGTACTTTCATCTGCTAATAGCAGGCATCCACAAGGCAGTGGGGATACTCCACTTATTCAGTGGGTGAGATTATTACATTTAATAAGGCAGCAAGCCAGCCATGAAACCACACTTCCACTTATTCAATGGGGGCTATTTAATCCTCTATGCCACTTATTTCGTGGGGGCAAAATAAAAATTAATGAAAAGTAATTTATTTAAACTCAACCACTTATTCGTGGGAGTGTATACAAACATAAACTCGCAGCAATAAAATAAATAGCTATTAATACTACTAATCAGCTTTACAATGAATTAAACAGCTGCAAACAAGAAAGATGTGCTTCCAAAATCTCACAAGGGTTAGAGTAATAATCCTCTAACTATTACAATGCCACAATGATGTAGAAATGAAACTAAACCAGCATTATACTAAATTTCACTAAGTCTGATTAGAAATAGTATGAACAGACAATCAGACCAGCAAGCTTAGGAATCACCAAAACGGATGTATCTTCTTCAATACAGCTCGAAAAGCTCTCAAACCAGAACCAATTTACAACTAAGATCTAGGCGTCCAAACTTCCAAGAGAAATCGAGCTAGAAACAGTAGAGAACAGTTGGCACGAATCCCAATGCAGCCAAGAAAAATGGTACGGCCTCCAGGAAGGGTCAACCTTCTCCCAAAAATCAAAAACTCAATAAAAAAATCTGAAAGCTCTCACAACTAGGCGCCCTCCACAGTAGAACAGCATGAGCAAATACCCAAAACAAGAATAAATTCCACGACAAAGCTATAAGAGAAAATTCGCTTCAACCATGTATAAACCAGCAGCTAGATAACAGGCTATACAACAGCAACCTGTCCAAAAAACATCATATTGAAGCTCTATCTGCACCTCTGTGTGAAGTACAGTCTCTACTAACCACCTAGGAAACGATAGTTTTAGGCCCGAAGGTTGGATCGATTTGCTAAGCTTCCCCTTAGCCAGGTTTTGGATTCAGTCTAGCAACATAACTTTGCTTTCAAAATCCAACATAAGAATAAACGCTCAAAGCATCAAATGAATAGACTTCTTCTTGGCATTCGAATCACCACTGTAACCTCCAAGAAAAGAACGCGAAACACTTCAACTTCTCCAAAAGGGACGCCACCTTTTTCCATTTGCAAATGAAATATTAAATTACCTTTTTAATTTCTCTCCCTAGGCATCCAAAGTAATTGGCATTTAAAAACATTAATAAAGATATTAATTTCTTTGCTTAGACGTCCACTTAAAAAGGCCCCATTTTTAAAAACAACTTAAAGTTGATCACCTAGGCATCGGGATACAAACTCAAAACATAAAATTGACTAAGTGTTGAAACTCGGTCCAAGGAGGTAGCCAAGTGCAACGCCCAAACTGCAATTGATAAACTGCTAAAAAATAGCCAACTGATATTTGTCGAGCTAAACCAAACTGATGATGATGCCACTGCCACAAATGGACTTGCTAAAAATAGCAAATGTTCAAAAATAGCGAGTTTAATTCAAACTCATCAGAAAGCCAAACTGATCAACCTCACTGCCCAAAATAGAAATGTGAATTACAAATGATTGAACTACTGCCAAAATGATACTGCTATAAATAGACTTACCAAAAATAGTGAATTGCTATAAATAGTAAGTTTGCAATACATTATCTGAACACCGAGCAGTATCATGACTTACTATAAATAGTAAGTGTTTCCAAATATCTTCTAAGCACAAACCAAGCAGCCAACATGACTTACTATAAATAGTAAGTGCCCAAAAAGGATGTCAGATTCAGATGCATGTCACACCTCCACGGAGGTCTCTAAAAACCCAGAAACCTTTCCTGCATGCAAGGTATCAGTCAAAATTACATGTCATTATCTTAACATGCATGTTACCTCATCCTAAAGTTCTCTAAAAACCTAGAAAGCTCCACCAGACATGCGTCAGAAAAGCATACATGCAAACTTCAAAATTGCATCTGAAAACGGAAACCCTAATTTTCAATTCTACTTAGCCTACAAATTTCTGAAAATAGGCTAGATCCTCAAGAAGAGCGTAGGGCTAAAATGAGGACATTACAACTGCTCTTCCCAAAATTGCTTGTCCTCAAGCAATGCCGCCACACTCCAAGAAAACAATTTGATCCTTACTATACCAAATGGGATCCATCTTTGTAAGGTCCCACCATGTTGATGATGCACCTCATTGATCTCACCAACACAATCAAAGTTCCAAGACTACTTTGTCCTCCTTCCAAACATGTAGCTTAATTTGACAGCCCTGAAAGTAATGAAAACATAATCTTGCAGCATTCCTTGACCAAAAGGCTCTGAGGAATCTAAATCTGCAACATCAAAGTCTAACACATTCCTATGCAATAAGGAAAATAATCTTCTGAATTCAAAAGCATGCTCCATATCATAACTCCTCATAGCATCAAACAAAGTCACGACAGCATATGTGACTATTCCAACACTTCTTGCAAAGGAAAAACCAACTCCTTGCAAGGGATCTTCCATCACGTCCTCAAAATTCCATGAAGACGTAGAATGCCTTCTGTGAAGCAAACTGATATGACTCCAAGAAAAACTTACAAATTTCACCTCACGAGTCTCCAACTGGTGAACCAGATCAATTTCCAACTTGCTGCTCCAAGCATTGGTATAGGAGAAAACACAGAGAAGGCCACTATTAAACATTAAAGAACATCCCATACATGAATTTTGGCTATACTAAAACAATCCTTTTCTCATTTGAGGCTCAAAATCAGTCCTAATAATTGACTAGAAGGTCTGAAAATGAAAATACCAATCAACCAACAAGTCTGATTTAGACATTTCGAAGTCTGATTTAAGAAAAATCAGCATTCCAAACAATAAGCAGCAACTGCAATATGAAAAGTCTCCAACAAAATAAGCATATTTGCTCATGAATAAGGCTAGTGACGCCGTAATCAAAAATCCCATTGCAACAAATAAATAATTTCTGATCACAATATCCTTCCAAACCTTCATTTTATAGTCAAAATTTACCATCCAACTGTCGATTAAGGAGCAACCTCCAACACTCTGGTGAATGAGCATAATACCATGTGTTGATTCCACCCTTTTAAGTTTTTCATTTTTCTCTATTTGTTGATTAGTGCCAGGATCCCAAATCATCAGCATTGAAGAACCATTTCTCAGACGAAGAACCGCTCTTAACTAGACCCTCTGATTCAAACGTTCCATCTGAATAGACACTTCTTGAAACTCCAAGAAGTATTCAACAAATCTGAATTCAAAACCAAGAGTTGTGAACTGCCAGAAAGATTCAATGAATCCTTAATCAATCTCAATTCTGAAATCAGTTGTTCTCAAGGAAGCTGGTGCAGACATAAAATCAGACATAAATCTAACCAACAACCTCATCAAAAATTGGATAAATTCGTCATCAAAATGCCAAGCAATTCTTTGTTGTTGGTCAAGAAGAATTTCTTCATCACTTCTAGTTTTTGGACTCTCCATTTCCTACAAAAAGGATGAGCTAGGAGCAGAAGTGGGTTCATCTTTATGGATCAATTCTTCAGTGCCAAAATATCTTCTTCCTACAATAGTTCCTAAAGAAATTCCCTCATCATTTTCAAAAAGAGGATTTTCATAAATCCCACTAGCACCTTCTTCATACAAAGGATTATCACAGGCCTGAAAAACTTGTTGATGAGAATTTGAATGTTCGTCTTTCTAGACAGCGATCCAAGTCAAATGTTTCTTGTATGAGATCAAGCTCATCAAGAATTTTCTGAATCTCTTCAGCTCTCCCTTTGTTTTCTTGCTCCCATGAACATTGAGCAACAGAAATCTGATTCTCTACTTCTATTAAAGCCTCATGTACTTCTTGTAACTTGGCTTTAGTTTGCTCATTCCACTCCAACGCCTTGTCAACAATTTTGGCCACTTTGTCTTTATCACGAATGATGAGCACAAGATGTGACTTGAATTCTTGCAAGGCATTTTTAATTGACTTCATATCAACAATAGAAATATAACATACATCTAGCCTTCTAGGCACTTCATTAATCATATCGTCTATTTGCCGATGAATATCATCAAGTTTGGATAAAACTTGAATTTATTTTTCAGCAGTTAGAGAACTTGAGCTGCACTCTTCATGAATTGGTTGAGATGGAGTTGTGCTGCTTTGGTGTACAAAGATGTCAAAAATCCTTTCAACTGAACTCCTCAAATTTTCACGCATTTGATGTACACTTTTCATAATCTCATCAATGGTATCGCCCAATTCATTAGCTTTCTGCCTTAGCTTGGCTTCAAGCAAAGAGAATTATGTTTTGTGATCACTTGAAACCGCTCCCTCCATATTGTCATCAACACAAGATTCAACGTTTGTGAAGGATGGATTTTCCTCTTCTACCTTCTCCGTTTTTTCTTGTTGTTCTAACCAAAATCCTCCTAAATTTCGAAGGTGTAGAAGAAATTCATCAGCTGATAGGATGTCATCAACTGAAGACACATTTTCTGACTCGGATGGTTCAGTTCTTGACGTTTCATCTTGAGTCTCTTTAATGGAAGCAACTATAATACACTCTTCCTTAGGAAACATGGATACCTCACATGTCTCCAAGACATTTGTTGCTACAACACACTCTCCTGAAGAATGCTTAAATTGTTTATGCATCGCTGAAACTATTGTGGTCTTACTGCATTCTCCTAAATAATGCATAGACACTTCATGTGTCTCCAAAGTAGATATTGTCTTATTGCATTCTTCTGTAGAATGCATGGATAAATGCATTTCAGTAGATACCCCCTGAACATTTGCTACAAAATCAAAGGGATTCCAACTTTCATTCCCCTCTTCAACATTGGAACTCTCTTCTTTGTTCTCCACCATCTTCATCAAAAGAGCCTTCAACTTTTCTTCACATTGATGAAACAATCCTTTGACCAAAATTCTAGCAATAGGAGAAATTTGCTCTTCTTGCTCATATGTGTCCAAAAGAAGAGATTGGACATTTTGAGGAATGAATTTCATTTCATTAATTGTCAGAACAAGGACATTTTGAGGAATGAATTTCATTTCATTAATTGTCAGAACAAGGACATTTCTGACAGCAGCAAATACATCCTCCTCTTGCTCACTCCAAATTGAATTAAAAAGATAATGGAACAACTGATAAATCTGATTTTGCATGTCCAAATCTATTAACAGCAAACTTGTTCTGAGCATGGAAAATGTCTTTAAAATGGTAGCTCTTCTTGGAAAAAAACTGCTACTCGTTTCATCTAGATCTTGGAAACTTTCAACAATCAAATGCAGCACTTTCTTCATGGTACCTTCATCATAAGGCATCATTGGTGCCAAGATCCTCATCATTTCACTAAGACAAGAAGTGATCAGCAGATTGACTTCTTCGTCAAGATGCATCAACCAATATGGTTGATTCATGGAGATTATTGCAGGAGTTAATGCTTTTTTAATCAATTCAAAAGGTGACTAGTTCACCTGATTCAAACATTGTTCCAGCATATGAAGAACGCCTGCTTCCTCTTCCACTGACTTAAATTCTTCATTGAACCTCTTTCCAGCTGTGTAAAGTGATCTCGCCAAACTCATCTCTTCATTAAAAGCCATAGCTTAAACTGGAAAGACAAGGTTTCTTAAAACCTTTCAAAAGGAGTCAACCTCGTAAACTTTTGGAAGTTGAAACTAAACTCTGTTCTAACCTCTGATGTAGTATCGATATTCCCTATCACTCATCTGCCAATGAAGCATGGAACTCACAGGATGGCTGGAAAACAGGCTCTAATACCACTATAATGAACCCCCTTAATTTTTTCTTGATTTTATCACAATGAAACCAGAATCAAACCACTGATTAGCGTTAGCACCAAAACCAAATCAGCTTGTAAATAAGCCTCACCAAGAATGTTCACCAAGATCCCAGTGTGGGCGAGGTGATAGCATATGGTTCAAGGATCGCTAATAGCAAAACTGAACTAAAAGTACTTTCATCTGCTAATAGCAGGCATCCACAAGGCAGTGGGTATACTCCGCTTATTCAGTGGGTGAGATTATTACATTTAATAAGGCGGCAAGCCAGCCATGAAACCACACTTCCACTTATTCAGTGGGAGGTATTTAATCCTCTCTGCCACTTATTTCGTGGGGGGGAAATAACAATTAATGAAAGGTAATTTATTTAAACTCAACCACTTATTCGTGGGAGTGTATACAAACATAAACTTGCAAAAATAAAATAAATAGTTGTTAGTACTACCAATCAACTTTACAATGAATTAAACAGCTACAAACAAGAAAAATGTGCTTCCAAAATCTCACAAGGGTTAGAGTAATAATCCTCTAACTATTACAATGCCACAATGATGTAAAAATGAAACTCAACCAGCATTATACTAAATTTCACTAAGTCTGATTAGAAACAGTATGAACAGAAAATCAGACCAGCAAGGTTAGGAATCACCAAAATGGATGTATCGTCTTCAATACAGCTCGGAAAGCTCTCAAACCATAGCCAATTTACAGCTACGAGTTAGGTATCCAAACTACCAAGAGAAACCGAGCCAAAAACAGCAGAGAACAGTTGGAACAAATCCCAATGTAGCCTAGAAGAATGGTACGGCCTCCAGGAAGGGTCGACCTTCTCCCAAAAATCAAAAACTCAATAAAAAAATCTGAAAACTCTCACAACTGGGCGCCCTTCACAATAGAACAGCATGAGCAAATACCCAGAATGAAAATAAATTCCACAATGAAGCTTTCAGTGAAAATTCACTTCAGCCATGTATAAACCAGCAGCTAAATAACAGGCTATACAACAGCAACCTATCCAAAAAACATCATATTGAAACAGTATGAACAGAAAATCAGACCAGCAAGGTTAGGAATCACCAAAATGGATGTATCCTCTTCAATACAGCTCGGAAAGCTCTCAAACCACAGCCAATTTACAACTAAGAGGTAGGCGTCCAAACTACCAAGAGAAACCGAGCCAAAAACAGCAGAGAATAGTTGGAACGAATCCCAATGCAGCCTAGAAGAATGGTACGGCCTCCAGGAAGGGTCGACCTTCTCCCAAAAATCAAAAACTCAATAAAAAAATCTGAAAACTCTCACAACTGGGCGCCCTTCATAGTAGAACAGCATGAGCAAATACCCAGAATGAGAATAAATTCCACAATGAAGCTATTAGTGAAAATTCGCTTCAGCCATGTATAAACCAGCAGCTAAATAACAGGCTATACAACAGCAACCTATCCAAAAAACATCATATTGAAGCTCTATCTGCACCTCTGTGTGAAGTACAGCCTCTACTAACCACCTAGGAATCCATAGTTTCAGGCCCGAAGGTTGGATCGATTTGCTAAGCTTCCCCTCAGCCAAGTTTTGGATTCAGTCCAATAGCATAACTTTACTTTCAAAATCCAACATAAGAATAAAGGCTCAAAGCATCAAATGAATAGACTTCTTCTTGGCATTCGAATCACCACTGTAACCTCCAAGAAAGAACACGAAACACTTCAACTTCTCCAAAAGGGACGCCACCTTTTTCCATTTGCAAATGAAATATTAAATTACCTTTTTAATTTCTCTCCCTAGGCGTCCAAGGTAATTGGCATTTAAAAACATTAATAAAGATATTAATTTCTTTGCTTGGACGTCCACTTAAAAAGGCCCCATTTTAAAAACAACTTAAAGTTTATCACCTAGGCACCGAGGTACAAACTCAAAACATAAAATTGACTAAGTGTTGAAACTCAGTCCAAGGAGGTAGCCAAGTGCAAAACCCAAACTACAACTGATAAACTACTAAAAATAGCCAACTGATATTTGTCGAGCTAAACCAAACTGATGATGATGCCACTGCCACAAATGGACTTGCTAAAAATAGAAAATGCTCAAAAATAGTGAGTTTACTTCAAACTCATCAGAAAGTCAAACTGATCAGCCTCAATACCCAAAATAGAAATGTGAACTACAGATGATTGAACTGCTGCTAGAATGATATTGCTATAAATAGACTTACCAAAAATAGCGAACTTCTATAAATAGTAAGTTTGCAAAACATTATCTGAACACCAACTGAGCAGTATCATGACTTACTATAAATAGTAAGTGTTTCAAAATATCTTCTAAGCACAAACCAAGCAGCCAACATGACTTACTATAAATAGTAAGTGCCCATAAAGGATGTCAAATCCAAATGCATGTCACACCACCTTGGAGGTCTCTGAAAATCTAGAAAAAACCCAAAAACCTTTCCTGCATGCAAGGTATCAATCAAAATTACATGTCATTATCTTAACATGCATGTTACCTCGTCCTGAAGTTCTTTGTAAACCCAGAAAGTTCCACCAGACATGCGTCAGAAACTCATACATGCAAACCTTCGAAATTGCATCTGAAAGCGGAAACCCTAATTTTCAATTTTGCTTAGCCTACGAGTTTCCAGAAATAGATTAAATCCTCAAGAAGAGCGTAGGGCTAAAATGGGGACATTACATATGTCCCTACTCGTACCTTATGATGAACTACAGAACGTGGTCATCAAGTATTGTTGATCCACTTATCCCCATTTAAAGAATGATGTAATATGGGGGGTGTTGGGAATATTATATCATTCCTATAGATTGTTAGTGTGTCATATTATAGCTATTTGTTAGTGTTTGTTTATTTGTATTGAGTTGTTAAAACAACTCATATATTTAGGAGAGCTATTATATGAGATTTCATATAAAATAGGATATGAAAATCCTATATATGTATACATATATATATGTAATAGATTATTGAACGAAAGAAGGAAAATAGAAGCACGACATTATTTGTGTATAAAATTTATTTAGCTTCTATTATTTCTGCCCATTTTTCTCATAGCAAGGGCATGCCTTGGCCTTTTGTGACATGCAAAAATGCTCCTAGCCACACCCAAAGGCATGCTAGCAGATTTATTTATTTTTAAACATTTTTTAACTTAAAAGATACAATTTAAAAGACTAAAAAGCCCTCGAATGTGAATAACAACCCTAAAAGTGACCAATCTTGTTCATTTCACAATCACAAAGCATAAAACAACCAATATCATCCCCCTTTGCCATTTTTGCATGTAATGTCCCCTTCTCAGCAGTGATCAGTACTGTTGACCGTTAGCCTATCTCGGAGGCCTGTAGGCTAGTCGGAAGCTAAAATTAGGGTTTCCACTTCTGAGGAGGTTTTGAGGTCTTGCATGCGAGAGTTTCTGACGCATGTCTGTTGGAGCTTTCTAGGTTTTTGGAGAGCTTCATGATGAGGTAGCATGCATGACAAGATGTTGATTTGCATTCTTGGCTACTTTTGGAGGCTTGCATGTCGGAGTTTTACAGTTCTGCCTCTGGATTCCTTCTAGGTTTTCAAAGGGCTTCGCGATGGTGTGACATGAACCTGAATCGGGGATTTTTTCTAGACTTACTATTTTTAGTAAGTTGCAACGGCTGCTCAAAATGTGATTAAAATGTGTTCGGACACCCTTACTATTTTTAGCAATATGCTATTTTTAGTAAGTGCTATTTTTAGCAATGGCTATTTTTAGCAGGTTTTCAACAGGCCAATTTTGAAGCTATTTCTGGCAGGTCAATTTGAGTAGTGTGGTCTTCAGCACTTCCAAAGTTATTTTTGGCAGGTTTGAGCTTGTGCTTGGCACCTCACTTGGCAAGAAAATAAAAAATTTATTAAGTGAAATATTTTAAGGCATGTTTGCACGCCTTGGAGAAATAAGTGGTCATTTATATTTATATTTCACTTTATTGTTTTGACGCCTAGCCTGGAGGAATTAAATCAATTTAATAAAGTGTTTCACTTTATTATTATTTTGGACGCCATAATATACTTTATTGACATTTTAATAAAGTATAATGCTTCTTGGAGGAGGAGGACCTGGAGAAATAAAATACAAATGACATAAACTGGCATTGTGAATTTGAGTTTGGTTTTGGCGTCCATTTGGAGGGAGGTTGAATTTGAATTTGGAGCAGGAAATGTTATAAATAAGAGCATTGGGCTCTTGGTTATTCATTCATGAGAAATTACATCATTATGCTGCCGAAATGGTGAGTGAATGCTTCGAGGAATGCATACCTCCTAGTGTGTTTACTTGGTTTCTTGCTTGAAAGATAGCGACTAATCATGTGTGATTGCTATTCTTACATTGGAGAACAAATGGAGCTGATTGTATTGAAGTTTTTTGAAGTTTTTTAAGTTTTTGGTGTGTTTCGGGTTGTTGTTTTGCTGAGGAGCTGAGTGAGTTTTTTAATCATAAGTCTTTGAGGGAATTTTTGTTGCTTTTGGGTATTGACTCTATCTTTTCCTAGGCTTTGGGCGCCCCTTCTAGCTGAGTTCGAGATTTTTTGGTACGGTCTATATTTTTCTATGGCTGGTCACCCCTACCTCTAGGTCGTACTTTTGCTTGGGAGTGCCTTGGGAAACATGTTCAATTGATGCTTCATATTTACAGCAGTTTCTGAGTCTTGTCTTGGTCACCTTCTCTCTAGGAGCTATTAGCATTTCGTTTCATGTCATTTGATGAGGTATAGAGGGAGTTAGAAGCATTTACTTGGGATTTTGGGTTGCTGATCTTAGTTTTCAGTTTGCTGGTTTGTTTTATCAGATTATTGTAGTTGGAGTTTTGGCTTGGTATTTCATGTTTGGTAGTCACTGGGAGTTGGAAAAAACATATGATAATATTTGCAGCTACTTGGACATCTCTAATACTTGGATATTGCAGTTTCTTCTTCTCATTGTAAGTTGTTTCAGTAGTACTGATCAGCACTCTCTTCTTTCTGCAAACTCTTTGTATTCCCACGTTAGTGGAAGAGACAGACCTCGTCGTCTATTACTTTCAGTATTGTAATTCACTCCTGCTGAATAAGTGGTCAAGTCGCATTTCTCATATTGCTGGTCGGTTGAACCGTCAATACACTCCCGCTAAATAAGTGGTCGAGTTGCATATTTACTTTCCAGCATTGTACTTCTTTCAGTTTTGGATGCTAATGATCTCTGGTGCCATATGCTCACACCTCGCCCGTCATTGGGATCTTGGTGTACATTCTTGGTGTAGGGTTACTTTCAGTATTGATTTCAATCTAACGATCCCCGGCACCATATGGTCACACCTCGCTCGTCATTGGGATCTTGGTATACATTCTTGGTGTAGGGTTACATTCCAACAATTGGTTTATGATTTCTCTAACGTTAACGGGTGAAATTGATATGTTAAATTTGAAAAAATTGTTGGGGAACATTACATTGCACTTGTGAAGCTTGTCTATTTTTTTGAAGGGTGAGGATTAAATAAGTGCCAAAAACATTTGCTAGGTACTATGAGAAGGAACTAGCTTGCACAAAGAGATATATCGATCAAAGGTGAGTATTTTGTGAAATTATTTCATGTTTTTAAAGTTTTTTCAAAAAATTCAAAAAACAAGGAAAAATTTTAAATATTTTAAATATTTTAATTTTTTTAGTTGTTTTTTGTTTTTATTATGTTTGTATGTATTGTAAGGTTGTATTTTTGTTTTTGCTTTATTTTTCTAAGTTCATGTACTCTATTGTTACATTTTCAGTTTTATTTTTATTTTTTTCTTATAACAATCTATTCAAACAGCTATTAAATCAAGTTCAGTGGCCCCAAAGACAAACACTTCAAATACAATCAAGCATCACCCCTATGGAAATCTGTTACAGTGATTGAACAAATCCCATAGGGTGGATTCTCTAGACTCAATTGGAGGAGTCAGGACTTTAAAAGCTAGGGTTTGAAGACTTGTTTATTGCAGATTTAAGGAAAAATAAGGCAGATTGGTTACCATTGGACGTCTTGGAATAAGTCACTCCATTTTAGGCATATGGGGATTTCATTTTGAAGAGCTTTTGCATCATGGGTTGGCTGGAAATCCATATCAGGTTTCCACAAGTTGCTGGTAATCAAGTTTCAGACTTGATATCAATCATATCTCATCCTTCATCAAGCATAGGAGGCAGCTGGGCTAAATCACTATCTATCTGAGCTAGGCAATTTCATGATTTGAGCTATTTTGCAATATTTGATGAGATTCAGCATTTCTGGATCATCTACAGTCAAGTTCAGGTGTATATCAGCTGTTATAGAGATATCATCAGTCATATCAGACCACCAACAATGTTGTTAAGGTCTTATTTCAATCAAGTATTGAAGGGTACTTTATCAAGACTACCTAGGGTTTCATTCTTCAATCACTTGGATAGGGTTTGGTATACATTTTGGCCATTTTGCATGTTGTATGTGATCTGATTTTCTAAATCAGACTATCTGATTGTAAGCTACAAGCAATCATTTATTGTAATCAGATTGTTCATTCAGTAAGAAGCCATCAGCATTTTCTGGGTATGTCATTCTCATGTTTTGATTGATTTGATTATAACTTCATCATTTGGTATTTTGTTTCATGTTATATTTGAACCTTTTTATCTACATCAAAATAATAAACACAAGGAGGAAAAAAATTTGGTGGAGATAAGGTAGGCTTCTTACACAGCAGCAATTAAAGACAAGAATCCATTGTTGAAGACAAGAACAGTTTGCCAGTTGAAGTTTGCTAGTTGCGGGTTGCAGGTTGAAGATTGCATATGAAGGAAAAGGAGTTGTTTTTGTTGTTGCATACTATTTTTCTGTCATAAATCAGATTGTAACTCATTGATGGTTTTTGTGTAGACCCCTCTTGCATTAGTGGTATCCAAGCATGGTGAGTCCCCTACATCAGTTGTGACTCTTTCAATAATAAGATATAAAAGAGAGATCATTTCCTTGTGGAGAAATCATCAATTTGGAAATAAATTATTATTCTCAAAAGGCAGCAATGAAGGGCGGTGACTCTTTTATTGTGAAGGGGAGTGACTCCTCCAAGAAATGGATACAAAGGGTAAATCAATTCAGCATATGAATCAAGTTGGAAAAAGGAAGAATAAGAATAAGAAATATAAGACATCTCTTTGGAATAGAGATTGAGAACAGCCACTGGTAATATTCTAAAATATAATTGGTGGCAGCCATTTAAGAGTAAATTTTTCAACTCCTTAAGAGGTATTTATTTAGAAATGTTCTAGCAAATTCCTTTAGCAATCTATTTTGAATTTATAGAAGTGTCTTGCAAATAGGGAGGCCATTCAGCCTTCCAAGTCACGAGAGCTGAAGGACTAGAAATTCTTTGTATCAAGAACACCACCCCGAGATGGATGAAGTGGAGGTTCTACCATATTCATGGGTTGGGCGGCTGAATGGACCCAAAATCCATTTTCGTGCTTGTGGGCTTGGTTGAAGAGGACAGCATTCATGTGTCTTATTAAGCACGCCACCCCAAGATGGATGAACTGGAGGTTCTACCATACTCGTGGGCTGGGAGGCCGAATGGACCATAAATCCACTTCCGTGCTCTTGGGCTTGATCAAGGACAGCCAGCCTCCAAGGCAAACTATGGGATGGAATGGATCTAAAATCCTTCCATGCTCTCGCAATTCAAGGGCAACCACCCTTGAGATTGCAGTTTGCAAGCATTTTGTAATGTCCCTAGCAAAATCTGACTTCATTTTCAACTTTCAGACCTTGTACATTTCGTTAAACACTTTATGGGTAAACTCCTTAACTGTTGTTGAATGTTTTCTGTTCTGTTTTGTCTTCTTTGTTTTGGTTTGTGTGATGATCAAAGGCACGGAGAGACTTGTCTAATATGCCCAGCAACTTGTTAATGCAATCTAGATGAAATGCAAAGCATTCTACTAATTTTCCAAGCTTAGGAATGACTGGGATCTGATGCAAATATATGAGTCTAGCAAAGAGACATTGGGACAAACAATTGTCATGCCGTTCACTACTTCTTATTGCAGTTCAAAGACTGATCACAGTAATGCCAATGCAATTACAATCAGCTGTATCACAGACCAGCTACCAGCACTTTAGGAGATGCAAATATGATAAAAATGTAAGCTGCAGGTATGCTGTATAAGACAGCAATACAATATATTCTCCAAATACAATATCTCAACTAGAATCAGCTCTTAAACTCCTTATATATGAACTGTAGCTTGATTACAATGAATGCAGCTGATTGTTCATGAAAGAGGTGATAAAATTCAGTTCTTTAACAATGTGCAGACCTGGGTGATTTCTTCATAAGAAATGCTAGCTATCAAAATGGCAAACTAACACTACTCCAGATTACCATTGCAACTACAGTAGAAATGACAGCAATGTATTACAAGATGCAACTACAAAGCAATTTATGCAATTGAAGAACCTGATGGAAGCCTTCCTATTTAGTTCAAGCGGCTCCTTCTTTATAAATCACGACCTCAGAAAGGACAATTCCTTTCTAATTCATCCGATACTTCTTGGCTTCCAACGTCCAGCTGCTATGTCGTCTTCTTCAAAGGCGACTTGGCTTTTAGCGGCTGACCAAACACTCAGACAAGAAGGTCCCGACAGCACCAAACTGATCTTCTTTGACTTTATCAAATTCCTTTGGCAAATAAAATCGTTTCTTATTTCCTTCAATAGTATATTCGATCTCCATCCATATTTGCCTTATCTGATTTTGGAATCTTCTCTCTTACTCAAGCATCGACTAAACTTCCATAATGACTCAACTCCTGCCGTCTGTCTTTTCTGCTTCCAACCAGCAAGGAGCTCCCAATAAAGTTCTTCTTGGCATCTAACTCTCCAACAATAATCGAATATAGCCAAAAGTCTCCAACTCCGAATTGCACTGTGTATGACGTTGGATTGGTGCGCCCAGGAAAATCCATAGGAAACTCCAAATCTCCATCGTGTTTCTTTCTTATTATCTTCCCCCCATACCTTTTGGCCTTGCGTAGGCTTCCTTATATCACCCGATCAAAGGGCATATCTCTTTTGGTCAAGAGTTGGCATCTTCAATAATGCTTGTTTGTCTTGGTTATTTAGGGATTGCTAATTATTGGTTTTGATATTATATTTTATTGTCTTTTATTTTATTATTTGTTTCTTTTATATTTATTATTTGATTCTTTTATCTCATATTTTATATTTTATATATTTACTTTTATATTCTCGTATTTTAAATATTTATTTTATTGTGAATATTTATTATATTGATTAATATATTTATAATTTTATATTTGTGTTTTATCTTTATGTATCTTTAATATTTATTTTATTATTTAAATTGTTAATACTTATATATTTATAATTACAATATTATCTCATGATAATTGTAATTATAAAAATATTAAAACGATAATATTTTTCTTTTATAATCTTATTATGTATTGTGTTATTTGTTTTCACTTATCTGTATCTCAGGGTGTTCTAATTTCAGGGACATGACACATTTCCAATGAACTCCTAATATGGTTGAGTATAGGAATATGCCCTGGAAAAATTATTAACGATATTAAGGTATTTTGATATGAGTGATATTTAGATATTACCATAAATTTGTTACTTGCTACTACTAATATCAGTTTTGGTGCAGACCTAAAATTAGGAATTTTCCAGAAGGGGGCATTACAAACTGCTACTAACAATTATGGAACAAGTTATAGTGTGGAAAATCAAACAAGGCTCAAAGACAAGAACATCAAATGGGTCAAGTTCCAAGGTGATCTGATGAAGAATAAGGTGACACCCAAACTTCACAAGGGAGCCAACAACAACAACTAAAGTGGTATTATTTCATGGTGATAGATGGTTGAGAAGATGAATTGTCAAAAGCAATGGAAGGTCAATCTATGCAATTGGGGAAAAAACTAATGCAAGGTGATGAGCAGGTAAATTTTTCTCTAATACTGTTTGCAGATATTTGAATCTAGTACATGTAATGAGGACAAAGGAAATCTTGAATGGGAAGCTACCATAAAGGTCAAATATGAGGCCTTGATGTAAAACAAAACTTGGGTGTTGTTTGAATTACCCCAAGGTACAAAATTCATTGGTTGTAAATGGGTTTATAAGATCAAATGAAAGTTAAATATGTCAAATAAAAAGTATATTTATGATAATATTATGGCAAATAGAAAGTAACAAGCTGTCCATCTTACACATAATTCCTACCTATAGAAGAAATAATACAGGTATACGACTCTTCAATAAGACATTATCATATGAAATACAAGATAAATAGATATGATATGATAAATCCTCTCAACTTCTTGGGGGAACACTCGTCACATGGCTTTTCAAATTCCAAAGTGAATTTTTTCGCTTTCTAGTTTTAGATTATCCATTTCCTTCTGTGAAGGAATTATCAATCAAATGTAAAAATAAAAGTAGTAGCTTCACATCTCTTCTCAGAGATTGCTACCTTCTAGTAAAAAATACTCTCAATTTTACTAAACTTTCATCTATGTAGTGGTATCATGTATTAGTATATTCATTTTCTTTGCTTCAGTTCATAGCTTTCATACACATCAAGTTCCTACAATTTAGTGTGCTGTTGACTGGATTGTCAATTGAATCAAGATCATTATCAGCAGTAGAAACATATTTATCTTGGTTTTTTAGAAGATAAAGGATTAAGGTGTTGGTTTTTTAGGTTAAAAGTTAGCCAGAAGTTTTAAGTATTTTGTTCAAATGTTCAGTTAATTTTTCTCTATGCATGGCTACAACCCCAGACAAAAAATTAAGAATAATAATTTCAATAATAACACTTTACATGTAATGTTTCACAATCACGTAAACCTCACACCATCATATTTTAGAGATTCATGGATGTCAGAAATAGAAAAAGGGCAATGAATTGTGCACATACCAAGAGCAATCCCTGAATCACCAGTAAATAGGAATGACAATGGCACCCAAAATGCATGGAATACTAATTCCCTTCGACATATCTCATTTTTATTTGATCCTAACTTTGTCATGTGTTTGCTCTCTGGAATTGTTTTCAAATGCCCTTGCAAGTCCAAAGAATTTCCTTTACAAATCAAGTGATTGTGCTTTGGCATCAAAGATTGATACTCACATCTACCACAATACATGCAGTAAACAAGTTACTATCAAGGATCTCATTAATAAACCAAGCAAAAGCATATTATAAATAATACAACTGTAGCCCCAAATAAAATTATGAAACTTCGGAACAGCTATTCATAAACATTTAAGAAGTAATAATACTTAAAAACAAGCATATCTTCCCCCATCTTTACATGCATTTCTTTCCAAAAGAACTCAATACGAATTGAAGAAAGATGCCTGAGATTCCATCAATCAACTCAGCTTGTTTGCAAGGTGGAAGGCAATCAAATAACTATTAATTTAATGATCTCTTTCAAGGTTGTAAGCAGATGTCACAGATCATTTTTGAGGCTCCATTTGTATCAGAAAATTGGGTTCACCTGAGTTGTTAATTTTTCATACTTTGGACAATATGCCCTTCCAAACACAAATTTCACAATAAATAAATTTCTAAGTTCAATATGTTTGGAAGAAAGTATATTTTAGGAAACAGCGTGCCCTAAACAACTTTGATATCTTCAGCAACTTGTTCAAACTAGCTAAAACTTGAACTGTGTCTCCCAGACCCATTTAAAAATTTACAGATACATATCCTTTTCATCTACAATTGAGAAGTTACCTAAAGGAAAAAAATTCATCTAACCATTTTGAACATGTAAATGATTTCACTGTCTTGCATTCAACACAGTGTTCAACAAAAAAATTCTCAATAGTTTTTGGTACATTTGCAAAGGATCCCTAGAGTACACGATACATCTAGTTATTTCATCACATATAAACAAATACTGTAATTAATAATTGCATTAGTCGATTATGCAATGTAATGTGAACGTGTGCTCCCAACCTCCTAAAAATCCACTTACAAGCCACTTTCATGTCTATTTGATGACACGTTCATTTTTGCTAGTAAGGTTGAAGTTATCCAAAGTGAGTTTTCTAAATATGCAACTTGAAGACACTCATAACATGACATATCTCAGCAACAAAAACTGAGTATGAAATATCAGTATAAGGAGTCTACAAAAGCTGTGAATAGCCTTAAAGGTGATCCAAACATCTTGGAATCATAATTAGTTGGAAGACCTGAAAATAGAGAAGAAACAGAGATTAGTCTGCATAATGCCAAAATCACTGGATATGGGAAGATGGTGATTGCATTGCTGTCATAGGAGTTATGTTTCTGTCAATCTGGTTTCAGTTGTGTCAAGGCAATTGTGCTAGTCTCATGACAGTTTCTCCTTGATGGTCGTGGGACTCTTCAACAATGAAATAGAAAAGAAGAGTAACAGCTGAAAACAGTGTATCCTCATGTTCTTTGGCATTTAAATTGGTCATTTGGTTCATCCTTGCTGAGTTTCACTGTGTGCACACCTCTACAGATGTCATGTCCCCTTCTTGAACATAATTTCACAACTGACCCTTAGCCTAATTGCCGTATTTTTTCCATAGGCAAATAGGATGGTAAAAAGGGAATTAAATATTTAAGTTGTCAAAAAATAAAATCAAAAGATAACTTATATTTAATTATTGAAAAAGGTGTTATAAGTGATTTTTTTAGTGTCGTTAGGCTGATGGTGCAAAAAAGTGATGAAAATGACACTTAAATTATAATTTTATAACTTTGAAAAACATTTGGCAAAAAAGAAATAAATATTATTTTATTATCTCAAATTAAAGTTATAAATAAGAGGAGTGTTTTCAAAAAAAGACTACATACTTTTTCAAACAATTTCCTTTTGTAAAAATGAACATGTGTTCCTCTTTCCTTCCCAAGGACGAAAATCCTCAAGAATTTTGAAGCTTCGAGGAAGAAAATCCTCCTAGTTTTCGATGCAATCTAACTCAAAGATTGACAAAGTGCTTTAATGGATTCTTGCTTTCCATGCTTTCAATTTTGGATGTAAACTTTTCAGTGATTTTCCAGTTTTGGATTGAGGTGATATAATATTTTTATTGCATTTAATCAGTTTTTGGTGAGTTTAGTATCTTTGCAGGCCATGCTCCTTTTGGGAAGTTTTGGAAGTTTGCAGGCAAAGCGTTTTAAATGCTGTAGTCCCTACAAGGGTTTTCAAATAATTATTGATTTTGCTGCTCCCTATTTCCTTGCCATATTCCTTAATATGATCATAGCTTGGATAATATTTATAGTGCAGAATCTAGCTGCCTTCCTTATTTTCTTGTCGCTGCATATAAAATGATGAGCATGAGGCTGTACAGTACTCATATCAGTTTGCAGCCTGCTGTTCTTTATCAGAGGAGTTATTTGGTATGTCTAATGCATGTTTAAACTATTGGCATCGTATGAAGGCTGCCATACCAATTAATTGGCGTGTTGGGCGATTTCCTTCTGAGGCTGCAATCATTCATTAGCTACTCCAGTTTCACTGAAGCCTTCAACACCTTACTTAGACCTGGCTGTACCACCTAGATGTTGAATGTTATGGGGAATGTTGAATAGGTGAAATAGATAGAGACCTAGGAGGAGAAGTAGAAGAAGAAGCAAGAGAAATGGAGGCAAGAGTGGGAGAGAGAATCCAAGATCTCGATTTGAGCTGCAGTCAAGAAGGAGACTTCTGAAATAACCCTAGCCAAATCTGATATTTATTTTGTGTTTTTGCTGCTTGGGAATTTTGTCGAACAATTGTCTTGCAAACTTCTTTCAGCTGGCAAACTATTTCTCTTTTGGTTTTTCCCACATATAATAATATCATATGCATGAATTTAACTCAAACTACTTATGCCAATGATTGTAATTGGAAAGAGGTATGCAAATGCAAATATTTTCTGATTTTGAAGATCATATGATGACTGAAATGAGGTGCAACTAGTCAAATGAACAACTACAGCAAACTCACATTTTTACAAACACTTAGCTAGCAACCCAAACTCCCAATAGATATTGAAATGCAATTGATTACAATGCTGTGATAACTTCAGTTCTGATCGCCCTTTTTGAGAGACGATTTACCATGCCCAATGAAGATAAGATGATCCAGCATTACAAGATACAATACAGTTACAAAGTGCTGTTATGACAGCGATTTATTGAAATGACAGAATGCAACTACAATGCAGATTTATACTATAAAATAAGCCACCTGGATAGACGCCTAGATGAGCAATGATAACAATGCAAATGCAGATTTAAATACAAATTTCTGTATTGAGATGGGAACCTAAATTGACGCCCTGATAATGACGACTTACCCAGCAAGAAGGAACATGAACAAGCCTCCAAAATAGAACTGACTGTAGCTGCACCTTGGTAAATGAATTCGTCCTCCAAAAGTAAATGAAATCACCCTCCAATGATGACTGAAGATGATCGCAAGAGCAGCGCCAATAGTGTCAAGGTAACTACGATTTTCCCAGCAATGAAGGCGTCCCACAATGATGAAATCGATCTACCAAGAGGACTGATTTGAATCTCCAAAAATTGTACTTCTTGCTCCCCAAAATTATAACTGTAATTAGCTCTGTGATGAACACTGATTGTATCCACCTCTCACAGCAGGAATGGGGCTATCTCCACACCCTAGATGTCAAGGGATCATCACCTTGAATGGACTGAAAGTGATTCTCAGCCAAGAGATAAACTCAGATTGCAAAATCAGACTCAATTCATAATGCCAAAATGAAACCCAGCACCTTCTTTTATATCTTTTTTCTAACCGCCCCAACCAAGGCCGACCTAAGCAATAATAAAATTTTATTGCTTTTATTTTATTTTTTTAATATTATTCTCACATGAGTCAAGTCAGCCACCCAAGAGAAATTAAATAATATTGTATTTGCCTTATAACTCCCCATGTGGTCATCCACCTCCTAAGCCCAGTTTATTATTTTTTATAAAATTATTTTGGCATTATAAGTGAGAATAAAATAATAATAAAATATAATAAATATTATATTTTATTTTTCATTAAAAATATTTCCCTTTTTCCTCCATTTGCAAATTCATCAAAATATATTTCTCTTGGCCAAAATATCATTCCCTAACCATGATGACTAGCTCACGGGAATGGTGAATGAGCTAGTTCTCATCTCCAAACTGTCACTCCGAGAATGGGAGCATTACAGTCATCCCTTCCCGAGATTGCTTGTCCTCAAGCAATCGCAAATTAGGATGCTGAAGTATCTGCTCTCCTTACCACGTTGCATCCTCCAATGGCAAGTCTCTCCACTTGATAAGATATTCTCTGATTACCCTATTATGCAACTTGTGCTCCCTCATATCAACAATGGACTCAGACTCTAGTATCAAAATTCCCTCTTCATCAAGTGGTGGAAGGACTGGAGAAGTGTAATGTCCCCATTTTTAGCACCGCACTCTCCAATGAATGATAGCCCATCCCCGAATGTCTGTAGGCTAGTCAGTAGCAGAATTTGGGTTTCCAGCTGCTTGGAGGTTTCTTTTAAGGATTCAAGGGTTTGCATATTGGAGTTTTGCAATTTGGTTGCGAGATTCTTTCTAGGTTTTCAGAGGGCTTCGCAGTGGCATGACATGCAACTGAATCAGAGAACTTTTTCGGACTTACTATTTTTAGTAAGTTACGACGACTGCATGTTGGAGTTTTACAGTTCAGATTCTGAATTCCTTTTGGGTTTTCAGAGAGCTTCACAACAGCGTGACATGCAACCAAATCAAAGAACTTTTCTGGACTTACTATTTTTAGTAAATACGACAGCTGCTCGAATTGTGGTTAAAATGAGTTTGGAACAACTTACTATTTTTAGCAGTATGCTATTTTTAGTAAGTTCTATTTTTAACAGGGTTTCTGCAATTCAATTCAATGGCTATATCTGGCAGGTCAATTTGAGCAATTTGGTCTCCAACACCTTTGGTGCTAACTTTGGCAGTATTTCAGCAACTTGGTATTATGGCTATTTCGGGCAGGGCAGTATATTCAGCCGGTCTCCAACATTTGAGGTGTTTATTTTGGCAAGTTCGATATTTGATGAAAATATTATTTTAAGTGAAATATTTTTACTAAGGCTTGGTGGACGCCCAAATGGTGAGATAAGTTGGTTTATTAAAAAGAGAAAATTTTATAAGGTTTCTCACTTAAGTATTTTGGACGCCATACTAGGAGAAATATTTGAAAAGCATTTCACTTTATTAATTGGGGCGCCTAACATTCCTTTTATTGGCATTTTAAATAAAGTTTTATTCTCCTTATGTTTGGACGCCAAGTTATGGAGAATGAAGTTTGAAATGAAAGGCAAATGTCAAAGTGAATTTGAATGTGAATCTCATGGGGGCGACCTAATTGGAGGGAAAAGGAATTTGAATTCAAGGTTAGAGAAAGTTATAAATAAGAGGCTTTGCTCTCTCTTTCAGCATCTTCAGTTTATTGCAAAGTTATGCTGCCGGAATGGTGACTGAGTGCTTCGAGGAAGGCATACCCCCTAGCTTGGCTTGACTTCTTGCTTGAAAGATAGCAACTAGTTAAGATAGGATTGTCCATGTTCTTTGAGTTGAGTTTTGAGCATATTGTAGTTGATGTTTTTGCATTTTACCAGTTTTACAAAGTTGTTGAATCTGTTCAGCTGATTGTAGTTTTTATTCACATCTTGCAAAATAAAAATAGTGTGGTTATGGGTGTCTTGCTTAATGGTTTCCTTGCTAGGGGCGACCCTACATGTTAAATCTCAAATTTTAATATTGAGTGTGGATTTTTAAAAGGCAAATTCACCCCTCTTGAAGGGCCGTACTTTCTGAAGGTGCATTGTTTTCCGTGCAAATTAATCTAAGGCTGTTAGGGTGGGTTTTGGTTACTGGTCTTGGTCGCCCTCCATGCTAGAACATTATGCATCTTACTTCATGTTATTTGGTTGGGTTTTGAGCGAGTTATGAGTGATTTAGTGAGGTTGCAGGTTGCTGGTCTGTGTAATTTCAGTCACTGTTACAGTCATATCAGATTATGAGAAGTCATCTCGTGATTAGGCTTGAGTCTAGGGGAGTCAAGGTTGAGTATGGGGAAGCTTCTTTACACTATTACAGCTCTGTATAATTTCTAATCACGTATTCTTGACAGGTTCTCTTCACATTGTAAGCTGAACAGTAGTACTGTCAGCAATTCTCCTCTCATGTTTAACACTTGCAATTCCCACGATTGTGGAAGGGACTAGCTTCAATTCAGTCCATAGCTTCAGGTTTACTTTTCTTGCATCACCCGCTGAACAAGTAATGGAGGCTGGCTTGCCGCCTATTTCTTTATTGTATTGCATTGTTCAACATATTGCTAATTGGTTGAGCCGTCAACTTGCTCCCGCTGAATAAGTGGTTGAGTTGCATCCTTTGAATTCAGTAATGTACTTTCTATTCCAGTCCTCCCGCTGAATAAGTGGTAGAGTGATTGCATCTTCTTTCTATTACTTTCCAGCAGCTTCAATTATGCTAATGATCCCCTTTCGAGTATGCTCTCAACCTTGCCCGCATTGGGATCTAGGTTGATCAGAGGAAAGGGTTCCTTTCAGTTGGATTGAGTTTTCATTAACGTTAACAGGTGAACTTGGTTGTGAAAAAAAGTGGAAAAATTGGCCGGTATATTTCAAGAAGCAACCACATGCTGTCCCAAAGCCTTTTTGAGGAACGATACATCAAAAACATTATGGATCCTGCTGCCTGTTGGTAAGTCAAGCTCATATGCTACCTCTCCAACTCTCCTCACAATCTTGTAGGCACCATAAAACCTTGGCTTGAGTTTTTTTGCATGACTTCTCTTCAAAGTACTCTATCTATATGGCTGAAGGCGCAAGAAAACCAAGTCATCTACCTCAAAAGTCCTCTCCACACGATGTCTATCAGCATACATCTTCTACTGGTTTTGTGCCTGCTGAATATTATCCTTAAGTACCTTAAGGATGTCTTGAGTATCTTGCAATAACTCCTTGGCCCGAGGAGCTCTACTGTCATCAAAAGCTAAGTCTATGAAGGATAATGCATCATATCCATACAATGCCCTAAATGGAGACATGTCAATCGACATATGATAGGTGGTATTATAACAATATTCTCCTAAATACAACCACCTAATCCAAGCACGCTGATGGCCCGCAACATAATTGCGAAGATAACCCTCAACCCATTTATTGACAATCTCCGTTTGTCCATCTGTTGGAGGGTGATAACTGGTGCTCGGTGTCAACTCTGTACCAACCAATTGGAAAAGCTCTTGTCAAAAAGCACAGAGAAATCTGCTATCCCGATCACTAACTATGGTCTTAGGAAGGCCATGCAAACGGAACACCTCTTGAAAGAATAACTCTACCACCTATAGAGCTGAATAATCAGATGGTATAGCATAGAAGTGTGCATATTTGGTCAACCTATCAACAACCACAAATATGCAATCTCGTCCCTGAACCTTCGAAAGACCCGTAATGAAATCCATAGATATACTCTCCCACCTCTACTCTGGAATAGGCAATGGTTGTAGAAGTCCTGCTGGGAAAGTATGCTCAAACTTGTTTTGCTGAAAGTTTAAGCTTGGACTCTCTAACATATTGCATCACATCATCCTTGAGACCCTTCCATGAGAATCTCTCTCTGACCTATCGATAGGTTTTAAAGAAACCTGGATGCCCTGCTGTAGGTGTGTCATGAATGGCTCGTAACATCTATTGTTTAAGCTTGGACTCGAGTACTAGAAATATCCTATATTCCTATCCTTATAATAAATACATCATTAACGACACGATATCTATCATCTTGAATCCACCCATCCATGATCTCGCATGCAAATGTGGATTTGGAATACTCAACTAAAAGTTGAGACTTCCAATCTGTTGATATCTCATTCAAAGAGCAAAGGGTGGGTCTCTTGGAAAGTGCATCGGCAACAACATTCTTCTTGCTCTTAACATAATATCAAAATCATAGGCCTGTATCTTACTAACCCATTTTTGTTGCCACTCATTAAGGTCCTTCTGCTCTAAGAAGTATCTCAAACTGTTTTGGTCCGTCCTAACCACAAATTTTCCACCCACTAAGTATTGTCTAAACTTGGCCAACACATGCATGATGGCCAACATCTCCTTATCGTAGGTAGAATATAACCTCTCTGCATCCCGTAGTTTCTTGCTCTCATATGCAATGGGATGATGATTTTGCATCAATACAGCTCCTATGCCCTCTCCTAAAGCATCACACTCAAGAACAAAAGGCTGTGTAAAATCAAGTAATGCCAATACAGGACAAGAACTCATAACATCCTTGAACCGATCAAATACTACCTATGCCTCATCTGTCCAACTGAATGCCCCCTTCTTGGTAAGATCTGTAAGAGGTGTTGCCAATTGTGAAAACCCCTTCACAAATCTCCTGTAGTAACTGCATAGTCCCAAAAAACCTCTCAAGTCTGAAACATTCCTTGGTGGTGGCCAATCCAGTATAGCACGAATCTTCTCCTAATGAACCTATACACCATTAGCCCCAATCACATGGCCCAAATAGAGAATCTCTTGAAGTCCAAACTCACATTTGGACGCCTTAGCGAACAATGACTGAGCCTCCATGATACCAAGCACCTCATCCAAATGTCTAAGATGCTCCTCCCAAGATTTGTTGTATATCAAGATGTCATCGAAGAAAACCAAAACAAACTTACACAACTACCTATTAAATGTATGATTCATACAAGACTGGAATGTAGCAAGCACGTTAGTTAGTCCAAAGGGCATAACAAGAAACTCATAGTGTCCAAAGTGGCATCTAAATGTTGCCTTGTGAACATCCTCTGCTCAAACACGAATCTGATGATATCCTGATCTGAGATCAATCTTGGAGAAATACACAGCCTCGTGTAACTCGTCTAACAACTCATCGATCCAGGGTATAGGGTACCTATTTTTGATAGTCTTTTTGTTCAAGGCCCTATAATCAATGCACCTCCGCAAGGTCCCATCCTTCTTCACCAGAACAACTAAAGAAGCAAAGGAACTAGATAAAGGTCGGATATGTCCCATCTCAAGCAACTCCTTAATTGTTTTCTCTATCTCCTTCTTGAAGTGCTTGGGATGTCTGTATGGTGTAGTGATGACGGGCTTAGAGCCCTCCTCCAACTCTATAACATGCTCGAATCCACGGTTAGGAGGTAAACCAGGAGGTATGTCACTAAACACAATATTGCGCTTATCCAAAACCCTCTGGATATCCACATGATGATGAGGCGTATCAATAGAAGGAGATTTAGATGAAATGAAGCACTAGGCTGCCCATGCCACATCTCCATGCCTAAATGTCTCCATCCTCCTAGCTGAAACCACTCTAGGCTTCCCATCTAACAAAGCCTTCAGCAAAATTTTCTTCCCATTTGACATAAACTCTAACTCCATTTTCTAAAAAATCTTAAACGTACCTCCCAAGAGATTGAAACCACTGGATGCCTAGCACCGCATCTATCTCACCCAAACCAAGCACATAGAAGTCATTTTTCAATGTGTAATCTCCCATCTGTATGGTCAGTTGTGAGATCTTCCTGGTACAACTCATGCCAAACCCATCAGCCACTGTCACCTAAAATTTTGGAAATTCCTCTGCATGAAGACGTCTCCTAGCCACCAATGCCTCATCAATAAAATTATGCGTGGCTCCACTATCAACTAAACATACAACTCACTGTCCATAAATAAATTTCACACAAAAGGAATGATATCGTGGAACCCCTGAAAGTGAAGCAATGGTAACCTGCTGAGTATCATCATGATCCTTAGGCTCGATATGAGGCTGATCCTCATGCTCCTCTTCACTCTTTGAATCTGTATTAGGGATATCCTCATCATCTAAATCAAATATGACCTCAATAAGATGTGCCTTGCCTTTCCCAAGGCATCTATGCCCAGGCTCCCATGGTTGTTTGCAAGTGAAACATGGCTTCTTTCTCCTGAGCTCATTCCTCTCATCACTGATCACTAAAGAAGGTGTAACCTTGGGCCTATTGAATGATTTCTAATTAGATTTGAAATTCTTGAAACTCTTCTTAGCGGGCTGCAATGAAGTAGATGTAGTCTCAAGGTCTAAGGCAAGTTGAATAGCATCTTGTAATGTGTTAGGCTTAAGTGTCTTAACTATGCCCTTCAATCTATCGTTAAGGCCCTCAATAAACAACAGGACTACCCTCCTCTCAAACATATCAAGAACCATAACAGCAATCTTCTGGAATTCTTCTATGTATGTCTCCACATGTCCACTCTGTTTAAGCTGTGCCAACTCCCTATAATACACTTCCATGTCCTTCCTATCAAATCGTGTTATCAACCTCCTGCTGAACTCATCATAGGAATGAATCAATCCATGGTTTTGAGTAACCAAGCCATGATGCCATCAATCATATGTAGTGCCCTCTAAGTGCATGGTTGCAAATTTGATTGCATCATCCTCCGCCATAGGTCGAAGAGTCAAGAAGGTATCCAGCTTGTGAATCCAAGCTCTTGATGTGATCTTTCCACTACCATCAAATGTTGGAAGTGTGAGTTTACTTGTGGCATGTTTTAGGTCCTTGTTTTGATTCCTTGGTCTTCTATCTTGCCTTGTTCTATTGTGTTCCCTTTTTTGACTCATGTATCAGTCAAAGGTCAAGTTCTCCTTTACTTGTGGTGGTAACAAGTCCCATTCATCGTGCATTGTCATGACATTATCTGCGAATGATGCATCTTCATTTACTTCAGCAATCTCTTCTTCTGGTTCATTCCTCAAAAATGTAGGTTGCAAAGGTCTATTGATTGTACGTGTAGGTGTTCTTTGTGCCCTTGGAGTCCCAACAACACTTTCATTGTCTTCATGCCCAGGATTTTGCCTTCTAGGAGTATTCATCTTTTGTATAGCTGTTGTAAGTTGTTGCAAAACATCTGCCACATGTTGCTGCCCTGCTACAAGGCCTCTCATGATATCTCTTGCTTCTCTTTCTTCATTATTGACTTCTTGTCTTGGAGAACTACCACCTCCTCTATCTCCCATAGTGCTGGCTGAACCAATCTCAATATCACGTTGTCTTGCTGCTATTGCTGCTGATAGTGTGTCATGTTCGAGATAAGGATGTGCCCACTATTTTTGTTTTCTTTCTTCCCGTGTAATATACCTTTTGTACCTATCACTTTGTTGCATCAAATAGGACTGAAATCAAACCCAAAGGCTGGCAGGATCTTGGCTCTGATACCACTGAAATAACCCCAGCCAAATCTGATCTTTATTTTGTGTTTTTGCTGCTTGGGAATTTTGTCAAACAATTGTCTTGCAAACTTCTTTCAGCTGGAAAACTATTTCTCTTTTGGTTTTTCCCACATATAATAATATCATATGCATGAATTTAACTCAAACTACTTATGCCAATGATTGTAATTGGAAAGAGGTATGCAAATGCAAATATTTTCTGATTTTGAAGATCATATGATGACTGAAATGAGGTGCAACTAGTCAAATGAACAACTACAGAAAACTGACATTTTTACAAACAATTAGCTAGCAACCCAAACTCCCAATAGATATTGAAATGCAATTGATTACAATGCTGTGATAACTTCAGTTCTGATCGCCCTTTTTGAGAGACGATTTACCATGCCCAATGAAGATAAAATGATCCAGCATTACAAGATACAATGCAGTTACAAAGTGCTGTTATGACAGCGATTTATTGAAATGACATAATGCAACTACAATGTAGATTTATACTATAAAATGAGCCACCTGGATAGATGCCTAGATGAGCAATGATAACAATGCAAATGCAGATTTAAATACAAATTTATGTATTGAAATGGGAACTTGAATTGACACCCTGATAATGACGACTTGCCCAACAAGAAGGAACATGAACAAACCTACAAAATAGAACTGACTGTAGCTGCACCTTGGTAAATGAATTCGTCCTCCAAAAGTAAATGAAATCACCCTCCAATGATGACTGAAGATGATCTCAAGAGGAGCGCCAATAGTGTCAAGGTAACTACGATTTTCCCAGCAATGAAGGCGTCCCACAATGATGAAATCGATCTACCAAGAGAACTGATTTGAATCTCCAAAAATTGTACTTCTTGCTCCCCAAAATTATAACCATAATTAGCTTTGTGATGAACATTGATTGTATCCACCTCCCACAGCAGGAATGGGGCCATCTCCACACCCTAGATGTCAAGGGATTATCACCTTGAATGGACTGAAAGTGATTCTCAGCCAAGAGATAAACTCAGATTGCAAAATCAGACTCAATTCATAATGCCAAAATGAAACCCAGCACCTTCTTTTATATGTTTTTTAATATTATTCTCACATGAGTCAATTCGACCACCTAGGAGAAATTAAATAATATTTTATTTGCCTTATAACTCCCCATGTGGTCGTCCACCTCCTAGGCCCACTTTATTAATTTTTATAAAATTATTTTGGCATTATAAGTGGGAATAAAATAATAATAAATATTATATTTTATTTTTCATTAAAGATATTTCCCTTTTTCCTCCATTTGCAAAATTCATCAAAATATATTTCTCTTGGCCAAAATATCATTCCCTAACCATGATGGCTAGCTCACGGGAATGGTGAATGAGCTAGTTCTCATCTCCAAGCTATCACTCCGAGAATGGGGACATTACAACTTCACACTTTTCCTTGTTACCAACTTGAATTTTTGATCTTAGGAGTTGTATCTGTGTCACAAGGAGCTTTGAACAACTTATGTATCTACTTTATCCCTTCTTTCTTCTTCATCACCTTTGCTACCTCCAACAGCATTTGTATCTCCTATCGTATGTGAAGAAGAGTATAACACCTTCCTGGGGCAAGTTGTGAGGTGCTATTTGATGTTTGGCTCCTTTCTTTCACTGTTCCTAAAGCTCTTTGAGAAATCTTGTCTTGAAAATATCTCCTACTTTGAATCACGATGCACTTGTTCTTATCCTAAATTGAAGTGCTTTTTTTATGATCCAATCCATGGAAGGCAAAGGTTGTCTATCCATGTTCGATGTCACAAACTTCAAAGATAGAATTTTAGGTTTTGAATGCAAAAGATCCTCAAGTGCAAAATTAACCAATTGCTTTCTAGTAAAGCGGCCATATTCTCTTCTTCTATCCTCATACTCATCAACACAATTTGCCCACTAGTCTTGTACTTGTGACATATGTTTGTATCTTAATCCCAATCTCTCACACATCAAGCCTTTAGGATCAAAAAAATACTTCCCATAGAATAGCTTGAAGTAAACTTAGTCATTTCACCAATGAGATATTTGCAATTAGTGGCTAATTTGCACTTTTAGATGACAAGCTTAATTGGAAAGCCAAACACCAACTTATGTCTTCCTCTCAAGTTGAGATTTAATTTGGAAACCTGTCTACAATTCTCCAACATGACCACTTGATCAGCGGGGCATTTTAGAAACATGAAAAGATAAGAGGAAGAAGTACAACTCTGATGTATGTGAGTGTTGGGATCTATATGAACCAATCAGCCCACTCTGAGATCACTGCTCTAGCCCGCTTTGAGATCTTGATATGCAAATACTTATCCAAACTCCTCACTTAATGCAATAAGATTGCATCATTCACCCTACAGTATTGTTTAGTGATTCAAAGTATTCTAACTAAGCCAAGTATCTATAAATTATCAGTATAATATATTTCTATTTGTGTTGTTAATGGTCATCTACTTGTTCCTAACTTCGTCTCTTGTTAACGATTGTTTCTTTTAAAAACATCGTCTTTGTAATTCTATTTAAGGAGCCCTTGTCTCCTCTATTTAATGAACAACATCGATTATTTGAACATGGTATTAGAGCAGGAAATTAAAAAATCGTTTTTCTAATTTTGAAAGAAATTTTTAAGGTTTTTTAATAAACGATTTTTTTAAGAATCTCGTGGGTTTTTTCAAAACTAAAATTTGAAATTCTTTTGAGCTCGTTTTTTACTGGGTTCAAGAAAGAAAAAAATCACATCTATCTCCTTTTGAGAAGTCGTCATCTACAAGCAAAAATCGCATGAGGTCCTGTACAAATCGTGGGTTCTTGTCTGAGATTTTCATGGTCTTTTGGACGCGTGATTTCTTTATTTTTAGCCACGATTTTGAAGGGTTTTTTGGCCCACGTTCGTCCTTTTGCTCCTCACGTTTTGGGCGTGATTTTTGAAGTTTTTCTATCCGCGACTCTGCGTTTGGCCGCATTTTTTTGTTGCTTGAAGCCGCCTTTTTAAGCTCTCTGAGGTCACGTTTGGTTCCTTCTTCTAGGCACGATTTGATCATTGCTTTTGTCTGGTGTGATCTCCTACACACGGTTTTCTTGTTTTTTCAGCCTTGTGTCTCTGTTTCTAGGCACGTTTTGCCTTTCTGATCAAGGGTTTTTCTTCCTTCCTAGCCAGCCTTTGTGCTCACCTTGTTGGGCGATCTTCACAGATTTCCTGATGTCTGCCCCTTCATCTATTTCTACGGCTAGGGTTTAAAGCCCTCTGGTAGTTTGCCGATCAAGGGTCTGTACAGGCTTCATTTCTAGGCATCGATGTTTTGGGTTTTTTAATAATTTTTTGGCCCTTATAAAAAAAAAAACCTGACTTCCGGGTTTTAATAATTTTGTCCTCAAAAATTATTTGGTGGGTTTATAATTTTTCCTTTAAAAATTATTTCGGTTTTAATACTTTTCGAAAAAAAATTAAGGGTGGGTTTTTAATAATTTTTCTCCTTTAAAAAAAACTATGTTAGGTTTTACCATTTTTCCTCAAAAAAAAAACCAAAGTTTTGTACTCTGATCCATGTCTCAGATTTCATGTTTGGTTTTGATTGATTTTTCACCTCAAAAATCGTGTCCAGTTTTGATCGATTTTTATCCTCAAAAATTATGTTTGGGTTTTTACTGTTTTTTTCTAAAAAAGGATGATTTGTAATCTTCGGAATTCTAGGTTTGGCGATTTTTTCCTCAAAAATCATACTTTGTTGTAGTCTGTTTTAAGTCGCACTTGGAGTTGTTGTGCAAACATCTGGACCAATGGTTTTTTGTAGTCTGTTTTCGGGCATCTTGCTCATTTGCAACAGTTTGGAGGGTTGAACGATTTTTCCTTAAAATCGTGATTTCAATTTATTCGGCTATTCTTGGTGTCTCTGGCTACAAGGAGGGACAACTCTTTTTTCCAACATTAGGTTAGACGATTGGTGTTGTTTTTTGGGTGTATCCAAAAGTTCTGCAGTTTCTGGGAGGATTGGTGGTAGACTCATCTCAAGTGGCAGAGTCAGTGGCAGGCTCTTGTCTTTTGTTGCAGAAGCGTTCTAAGAAGAAGGGGGCAGCCTTCTCTATTATTTTTCTAAGTAGTTAGAACGATGACCATTAAGGGAGGGTATTAGTATAATATCTTTCTATTTGTGTTGTTAATGGTCATCTAGTTGTTTCTAACTTTGTCTCTTGTTAACGATTGTTTCTTTTAGAAACATCGTCTTTGTAATTCTATTTAAGGAGCCTTTGTCTCCTCTGTTTAATGAAAAACATAGATTATTTGAACATAAATCTGCATGGTACAGAACCCTACAACACAAGTCAAACCAGAAAAAAAACTGCTTTGGCCATGGTATAGACCAAATAGGACACCATGTGAAACTTGCATGTTTGCTCACAACTTTGAAAGCTACTTACGTATGTAATCATTGAACAAAACACACCAATCAAAATTAATTATGCCTTCAAAAATTGAGCTCTTGATGAAAAGCATCCAAGGTTTGAACAATGTCCTTTCTCCTTGCCCTATAATTTGGCTGAGCAAAGTGATCATCGAAGAGAACTCATCCTTGAATTATTTCCTCCTTAACAATAGCAAAGGCTTCATCCTTAGCTTCGTTCGACCAGCACTTTCCAAGTTGTTTTAGGCACTCCCGAAGGTTTTAGTTCCATATTTCTTCACATTCCCCAAGGCTTAGATCTTGTGTTTCTTCATATGGCAACAAATTGAAGGCATTTTCTATAGAATCAGCATCAAACTTTGCAAGGACTCAAATGCTTACCATGCAGATTTACCTATTTTCAGGTTCATAATGTTTGACAGAAGCAATCAAAAACTCTTGGATTTTAACAGAGATGAGAAAAGAAGCAGCCCAAGGAGCCCACAATCACGCAACCTCTTGGCAATCTTGTTACCACTTTTTATCATATCCTACAATTTGATCTCTTACACATTAATGTGCGCTAGTTCAGTGTCCTTGACCTTTGGGTATTCACACACTAACACAGAAGAAGCATCTATGTTCTGGAAATGATACTGCATAATAGACCCTAGGAGCTGAGTTTTATCAAATCTTGGTGACTTGAATCTATGAAAGATCACTCTCTCGCCGAAAACCTACACTTCAAGCTATAACTCTCATACACATCTGCAATCTTGGGGTGGCTGTTGTAGATGAGTTTTGAAACTCTAGGTGTAAACTGCTAAAAAGCTGCCTTCAACTTTTTTATCAATCATTGAAACCCTAGGCAGTTGAAAATAACTATTTTATTGAAAAATCTGCCATGAATACTTGAAAACCAAGACTGCTACAAAGTTGCTGTAGATGTTTGGTGACAATACAACCTTGAAAAACCTGCTCAAAAAGTTTGCTATGGCTGTAGATGAATGTCAGTCATAGAAAAACCAAACCTGCAAAGATGCAGAACCTGCTGCAGATCTGCTGTAAAACCTTACCAGCCAAAGAGCACATTTAAAGAGAAAAATTGTTTATTTTTGGTGTCTGAAATTCCACTTTGTTTTCCGTCTTTCGCCTGCATGTCTGAATATTGAAAGATGCCTTTTAATGTTTCCCCATATGCAGCAGGTTTCCTTTTTCAGCATTTGAAACTTCTTTCCAAGCATGTGGATCAAACCCTAAAGTGTGTGAACATTACTCTTGACGATCACTTTTTGACTTCATAAAATTTTGGCCAAAAGTGTTTAGAGTGCATGATCGAGCTGTATATGACCACTTTTTTTATTTTGAGATATTGGATAAAAATGATTAAGGCACACACTTGGGCATATTTGTCCACCTTTCTTGGGTTTGACCTTTTTTGTCCAAAAACATTTATGGAGTGTGCTTTAGACCAAATGGACTACTTTTTGATGTTTTGAACTTTTTATCCAAAAGTGCTTTACTTGTCTAGGTCACTTTTGGCTATTTTTTGCATATCTTCCAAATTTTGGGCAAAAATGCTTGCGGAGTGTTCCAAGACACTATTTGGACAACTTTGATGCCTCGGTCAATTTTAGCCTTCCTCTCACATCCAAGCTTTGATCTTCACCTTGTCTAGTGTGTTGGGAGAGCTCCTTTGATCAATTATGCATAGGCAAGGATTAGTGCTTGAAAGTACACATTCATGACCATGATAGACAAGGATTAACAATGACTTACTAAACAAGATTTGACATTATACAAAAAATTTGTATGAGTACAACAACAATATAGGGAAAATCAATATTTACATGAAGATTCTTATAAGAGGAAGGCCTTGTACAAATTGCATGAAGGTTGCATATAAGATACCGAGGTTACAAATAAATTATGGTGAAGTGAGCAATGGACAATGTGTGTTTAAGTCCTAAGTGGTCAACAATTGCAAGATAATATAAATCTTTGAACCCATGCATAGTGTTGTACCCATTCAAAATTATTGTATTGTGTCAAGTTTCACAACCAAACCTTTTATCTATTTCACCCAAGTACAAGCCATATTTTGAATAGTATCCTGTTTTGTATGTGTCGTTTTTGTTTTGATTCTTGTTCATATCTTTGCAGCTCAATAATGAAGTTCCCAAATGCATTTGTGAAGGTGGAAGACGGAGTTCAATTTTAATGATTAGGTGGCTCAGCTAGTCTATTGGATCATTCACAAAGACAAAATCTTCAAACACTCAGTGTTTTATCGTTCTAAGATGCAGGTTTCACCATTTTTGGCAAAGTGAATGAATTATGTTCAGCTTTTCTACCTAGAACACAAAATGACAATTAAAAGATATATCCTGATTTTAATAATCACACCAAAACAATGAAGGGTTTTTATAAGTGAACCATGAAAGAGAATTACTAGCAGATTTTATAAGCTTAATATTTCATGCAGTTGTGCTGTCACATGTCTGTATTAGGGCACAAAAAAAGAAATTTATTTAAGGAAATACAAGCACGTGAGACTATATAGTTACATGGTTAAATTAGGGCATCAGAAAACAAATTGTTTCACGTTTCAATCATGCCTAATACAGTTGTGTGACATAGTTAGGGCACTACAAAAAGTATTTTGTTTGTTCTGATTGCAACTACACTAGCCTCATGTAGACAGATGAGAAAAATGGCATAATGAATTTGAAATCATGCAGGGACAAGAGCAGGATGTAGGAATAAAACGTGTGAAATTTAAAAATTGTGCCATTACCATCTCTCACACATGAACAACAAAAGTGTGCACCTCTATTAAGGCATAAAAGAATTTAAGTTCATTTGCTAAAGCCGATTAAGTATCCAAGGTGCATGACATGAATAGGTGCAGGCCTAGGCAAAGAGTTCTCATCTTAAAAAATAAAAATAAAATGATAACTTTAATGAGGTATGCACCTAGGGTATTAGAGCGCACCTCACATAAGGAATATTGTAAGCTCAGTTCAAAAGGGCATGCTTTTCTAAAGGATCTTAATAAAAACTCAAATGGAATTGCAATGAGAAGCATGCCTCCAAAGCAACCAGTTAAGTTTTGTGGAAAGAAAATCTCCAATTTATAATAAGGCACTACTCCAAAAAGACATCACTCTTGAAAATCCCCTATTATAAATATCAACTATGCCTAGTTTAGAGTTGTATGACAGAAAGCTTGGTTTTAAATAACATTCAAAGAAGAAAAGTAAAGAAAAGAGGGTTGTCTTCGGCAATAGTCATAGCGAGCTATTACAATCATATCCATATTACAACAACAATGTAAAGGGTTTAATGCAAAATCAACAAAGAGTTAGAGCATCAAGAAGATTGTCAATGTCAAAGTTTCTAAAGAATTGGTCAAGTTCACTAGACTTTGTCAAAACAAGGGAAAGCTTTGTCAAATCTCCAAAAAGCCTATTTTTAGCACCCTATTTGTAGTCGTCGTCATTTTCAAAGAAAAGAGCATATTCTAGAATAAGCTATTTTTCGCCGAAACTTGCTATTTATGGCTTTCCTCTATTTTTTAATGTCCTCTATTTATAGCCTAGAGTTGGTTATTGTTTGATATTATATCTCATCATGTGAGACACGACCATTAAAAGTTAAATTGTAATGGTTTTAATTGTCAACTCAACCAGCAATTGCATGTTGTAATATTGGAATTAGTGGACAAAATAATTTGTAAATAAAAAAGCTTGTGCGTCATGCAAGCAGTCGTAACTAAAGTTGGACTTTAATTAGTTTATTCCATTTATTTTCACGCATAGCTTTGGAAACAATATAAATAAGTGATATTTTACACTTAGATTTATAACGGTAATTCTCACCCTTGCATATTCCTGAAGTTGTTGTTCACCAAGTATTCAATGTTTCTGTTATCCAGAATTTATCACTCAATGAAACTTATTAAACCTATCTTGCTTATAAATGTTTATTGAGATGTCTCATTATGTGGATTGAGGGTGAAATTGCATTGGAAAATTTGCAAGCTCTGTGTTACAGGTTAGCTTGAAGGTGTAGATTGTGGCTTTCTATTGAGTCTTTCAATTAATTTAGCAACGCATTCGCATTTATGTGTTTTAACCTATTCAATATGTATGTGTAGTTGCATTATTTAGTCTCTACATTTAGTTGAAAAAGCATATGTGTAGCTGTAGGGATTTCTTTCAACCAAAAAGCCCAAAAATCTCTTATCTAGTGTCGATGTGCTTAATCAACTTGTCTTATAAATTATAAAAACAAAAAAATAGTTTTTCACTTAGTTTGTTTGTATTGCATACCTAAAATCACCAAAAAAACACTATAAAGTTTGTAAATAAGCAAGTACATATTGCACAATTTAGGTTAGTTTTTAGTTTAAAGAGAGAATCCCCTTCTAATTCAAAGAGCAATTCTACCACACATCTATTTTGTTTTGTGTCACATTTATAGGTGTGAATTAAAATAATAGCACATAGGTCCTTCCCTCATCTACTCTGCACACCAAAATTAAAGGAAGACTAAAAAGAGGTCACTTGAGGGTGGCAAATGAGCTAGGAAGCAAGACTTTCATCTAAGGAAAAGTCAAATAGAACTAATAATTGTAACACCAACACTGGACAAGAACAACCTTCCTACTTTTTGAGGAATAAATGATGAAGAACCTACTTGGCTTTGCAAAATACATGAGATTTTGAGTGGCCGATGGGGAAGAAGGAAAAAAATCATTGGATTAGGCATTTTCCAACAACATTTGGGGATCATTGCAAAGTATCGGGAAAAAGAATTTGATATTGGTCATTCACAACATCTATATGATTCAGCAAGATTTTGTGACTCAACTTGTTGAGAAGTGATTTTGAAGTGGTGGACAAAATCTAGAACTTGAAGCTTGAGTTTGCAATTGAGGATTTGTGAGCTACTAATGGGAGATGTGTGTATTAACAAGCAATTAGGTGGTGATGTGAATAGCTTTCTCACTAACAAGGTTAGAGATGATGGGACCACAAATATCACCATATAATGAAGCTGAAAATTTGAATAAAGCAATTATGGACAATGGATCAAGCACGAACCTGCTGCAAGAATCAGGAAGAGATTAGCTACTGGCAAATCATCCTTTATGGCCACCCCTGATTCTGGTTCACGATGGTGAACCAGAGTGCAGTGGAAAAAATCATAATCTGGTGGGATAAGTCTTCATTGGATAAAATTATTTCAAAGCTAACTTTATGGGTTCCACAAAATTTCTTGGTCAAACACAGTTGAGAAAAAGCACCATCATTCAAGATTGAGGAATAGATATTTTCATGATTGAGCATGACCTGCTGATTGCAGTCAACAATAAGCAAGAAGGGAATCAACTCTACATAGCCTTGAAGACAACTATAGGAGTATAGATTAATCAGTATCAAATCTATGGTTTTCAGCAGATGATAAGGATGACTCACAAAGTAAATTGTGCATTTAAAATTCAGATCATCATCCAAACTCAGTAGATGGAGATTTGATGTTGCAGAATTTTTCAGAGAATTTGCATCTGCTTGGGACATCTTTCATTGAAAGATAAAGGAGCATGAAACAAGGGTGTAGATCAATATTCAACCATAGAATGGTGTCAGTGGATCACCGCCAGATACATTTGTTTTACAATTAATGAATGATGAGATAGTGGTTGTGACCAGTGGACTAATCGTGAACGCAGTGATTCAGCTCAAGAATGGCTTCCAAAATAGAAATATTGTAATGACAAACAAAAAATATCCAGACAATCAAAGCCAAGCATTCAAAGGAGAGGATGGAAGGCAAATCCACACAAAGGTAAGTGCATCATTTGATCTATTAAAAGCAGATAGAAATATGAAGTAGAAGAATAAAGAGAACTGATAGAAGAGAAAGGAAGAATGATAATGAAATGTCAAAATGAGATGTGTGTGGGCATACTTCTCATTTCAATTGGAAAACAAAAGCCATCAAATGTGTATTTTTTAAGTTCACACAAGCAGGATTACAACATAAAACAAACATTTGTCATGTAAAGGGGTACTCATGCACCTGAACCTGACCACATATAGCTTCATTATCCATAAATGTGAATCTTATGATAAACAGTTCTGTTTATTACCAAATTTACTTATAGAAAATCTCTGACACATTTATGCATTTTAGTTCCTTAGATAGTCATTGCTAGGGACCAACAACACACGTTGAAAGAAAGACAGCTGAAAGGCATTTCTCATGGCCACATCTATTTAACTATCTAACAACTTCCTATGCAAATTTTACCAATTATGACTCATAAATTTACTTATAGAAAGTTGTATTTGATCAATTTCTGGTGCATTTATTCTGTTTTAGCCTCCTGGATATTCACTATGAGGGACCAGACATTGAAAAAAAGAGTTGGATTGCCAATTTGCCACTTAAATAAAAAAGAATTGGAAGGCATTGATGTGTAATGTCCCTTCTTGGGATCTTCCCGATTTCCGCCCTAGAATAACAGTTCCAGCTTAAATCTAAGGAGGTAATTCATTTACAAACCTAACTTTATAAACAATATTATCAAATCTGTAGAGTAGGAAAAGTGATCCTAGATCCAACTAGATTAACTAGGATTAACTTCTTTTCACTTTGACTCCACATTTGAACATAAACCAACTAGGGTTTGATGATTGGCTTGTTGCCACAAGGGAGAATCAATCTCCTAGGGTTTGTGTTCTCTTGAGTTGGAAAGATGTCAAGTTTTATGTGTGTTTTAGCAAGCCTATTTGACATAAACCCTAGATCTGGAAATTGAATTTATCACACAGACGAAAATGGAAACTGACGGAACAAACCCAGATCTGAAAAAGGCAGATATATGTGCACCTGTCATCAAAATTTGAAGCACAATTTTCTAGTCAAGGTCGTGGGGCGCCCTTGACTGAGATATAAGATTCTGGATCTGCAACTTTTGGGTTGTAAGGTACAGATCTGCACTGTGTTTTTCTGTAGTTGTCTGTTGATGGAACCTTCGGATCTGACTTGCACATGAAAAGAGGGGGGGAGGTTGTGCTGTAAAGGGGCTTGCCTAAGTCAAACCCCATTTTGGTGTTTCCACCTCCATGCACAACAAATGATGATGATCAAGAGGGCATACCTTAGGTCGAGTAGAGGCCAAAACTATAATTGACTAAAATGATAATTGACAAGATTTCCTTTGGTATGAAATCCTTGATGAAGTGATGCCAAACCACAAGTTGCCACATATGTTGATTGATGGATGTCTTGATTACTTGATAGACCTGTAAGAGGTTAGTTCACAAAACACAATAGATTATTGTAGATAGCATGTAGAGGACAACTCAATACATCATAATTTGGTCATAATAGCTCCTTCTTCATAATTATCTCTTATTTATCTAATGTTCAAATGAGAATAAAACTTGTTTATATATGCATCCCAATTGATATTTCCGATTATAGGCCAACCTGGGACCTCTTTAATTCTCCAAAGACCAACACCAAAATTCAAATTTGGATTAGGACCCCATTAAGGTCAAAGGCACTCCACACTCTTGATTGGGTGCTTTCTGCTCAAACTTGTCCGAATGTTGGGGGTTTAAATATATTTTATCAATTTGACCCCGAAATGAATAAATTATTATTATAATTAATGTTGTAGGAAAAATAGGGTGTCAAGGTAGTGTGAAATTATCAAGGGTGACAATTTACAACGCTATATTTAGCCCCCGCTTTAGTGAGAGTATGATCTTACATTCATACTCACACTAAAGGAATAAATATCCATATCGAAACATTGAAGAGACAAGATGAAACTAAGTTGAGGGGTGTGCAAGCCCCCAACTCAGGATCCTATCAATCCACAATGTTAAGGCAAACATGCATGCAAGACAAAGCAAGATTCAATCATATATAAAAGTATACACAAAACATTCATAAAGCAAACATAATGCATACAAAGAATACACAAAGAAAACATGCGAAATACACAAAGCAAACACATAAAAGACACAAGGCAAACACATAATCAATACGAGGCAAACACAATATGCATAAAATAAAACATAAAACACATGGTTAGTATGCTAAAAAGGATTTGAATCAGTAAGGTAAAGAGACCTCAGTCTTAAATTTGTCTCAAATACCAAACATCATCCCTCGAATATGTTGTTAGACAAAATGGTGCTCTCATAGGACTAGCAAGATGTGTTATGCTAAATCACTCATGAGCTACATAAATCCGTTGGCTAGCAAGTTGCGTTATGCTAGGTGTCCCTACAAAAATGCACAAGTTCATAGACTAGCAAGCTTCGTTATGCTAAATCCATGGACTATTTTGCCAATCACGCTTCAAGGAGAGCATAAAAGTTTAACGTTGCAGGGGACGAATCAATGATTAACGTCACAAGAGACAAATTGATAACCACGCCTCAAGGGGCATTATAAATAACACCACCACCAAAGGGGTATGTCAATAAGTCAAAACTCACAAAATGTCAATGAAATGGATAGGGTGATATGCCCCCCTTAAAATGTCGATATACTTGCTATGTTGATATTTCAAGGAAAAGAAGGGGAAGAGGGGATCCTCGAAAAGAATACACACCTCCCAAAAACTAGTTATCCTTGCCCCCCAAGTGTAAAGGCAAAGACAATCATACAAGAGACCATTGTGTTGCTACCATAGAAAGAAAAATGGTTGCACGTAAGATTGTACCACCATGAATGGCAATGAGCAAACACATGGAGCTACAAATGCCACATAGTGAAGAGCAAGACCAGAGAAGAAAATTTTATTCTTTAGAATGATTAGGTGCATCAACACATGGAAGAACACCACAATCAATAAGTTATATTTTATTACTCAAGGCCTCGCATTCATTGGTGGAATGACCATGCACTTAATGATACGCACAAAAAGAGTTATTTTTATAATATTTCTTACGCATTGGAGAAAGAAGAGTAATCAAGTGGGCTTTGAAAAGCCTCAACAAGATATGCTCTTGCTCCGACAAAGGAATAGGAGACAATCCTCTCTCTTGTGAAGAAAAGTTTGCTCGCTTACCACAAGATGTTATAGATATAGTAGATGATGGAGTATAAGATAAAGACGAAGAAGAAGGTTGGAAACCTAAACCCCTTTTAGAAAGGTACAATGTAGACTTCACATGATCCTTAACTACTTATTTCATGTTTTCATTATATCCACTTTTAGAAAAAAGAAAAAAAATTCCTAGCCCATAACACTTTTCCAACTCAAATGGAGAAGTCTTGTCTAAATGCTTATGAGAAGAATTGATTCTTTCGCAACAATGCAAATCCATTTTAGGTGTTGAAATGTTAAGGTTAGACATCGCCAACACATGAGGGACGAAAGCTAAAGAGACCCCATCACCATTATGGGATGATGCTTTTGGACTTTTTGAAGTAGAAGAAGATTGAGGAAATGAAACACAAGACTCCTTAGGTTGAGATTGTGAGATTTTGTACTCTCCCACAAAGGAGGGTGTAAAATCTAATGAACCCCAATCATCACCAAAGCATGTATTTGAAGATGAAGCATTACTTTGATCATCATTTGCATTTGATGCTACCACATTTGACTCTTTGGGCGAGATTATAGAGTCCCCAATGAAACAAGGTGTAAAATCTAACGATCCCCAATCATCACCCAAGAGTTCATTTATAGTATCATTATCATTGGAAAGTAAAGGTTCCACTTTTGAAGATGGAATCAAAGTATTAAGAGAGTCGTGTTGTGACCTATTTCACACATCGCCCCATCGCAAATGGGGACCCCCAAGTTTTTGGTTTCGCCCTCTGCGTAACATTTTTCGCGAGTTCAGAATTTGAGTTTTTGAGAGTCGCTCCGGCCAAGTTAATTTTTTGAACCCGTTTGAGTGCCTAAACATCATGGAAGGGCTCGGAAGGTCCGGAAGACAAGGATCGCCTGTGCTTTCGGTCATTTCTGACACTTCCTACTTTTTATGGATTCTGTTTTTTTGCTTTTTGCTTTTTTTTTATTTTTGGCAGTTTTTAGGCTATTCTAGAGTTCCTATTTTTTAGGGATGCTTTTTTCTTTTTTCTATTTTTAGAAAGTTTCTATTTTGAGGTCCCACTGGTCATGAAGTCAACACGCCTCCAGATTGAGAGAAATCAACAGGTAAAAGGTAAATGAAAAATGACAAGTTTGAGAAGTTCGCCCATGAGAAGGAATGGTAGACATAGTCCCAAGTCCGCCCTTGCCTCTGGCAAGCCAAAGGCAGGCACTGCCAGGCCAAGTGTGAAGTCCGCCCATGGCAAGGAAGGGCCTCAAGTCCGCCATGTCTTGAGAAGGTATGAAGTCCGCCCTTGGAAGAAGGAGCCTCAAGTCCGCCATAGAGAGGGGAGTGAATGGAAAGACAAGCCTCCAAGTCCGCCCTTGGCAGAGAAGGCACAAAGTCCGCCCTAGAAGAGAAGTGGCAAGGAAGGGTGTGAAGTCCGCCCATGTCAAAGAGGGGCTCAAGTCCGCCCTTGGACAAGTCAAAGTCAAAGTGCGCCCATGTCAAGGAGAAACCCAAGTCCACCCAAACTTTGGGAAAGGAAATTTTTCTAAAGCATTGGTGAAGAATACGCCTAGAGAGAGAGGTGATCAAGCTAGAATGAAGTTCGCTCCCCAACAGGGAGAAAATCTTCTAAGGCACGAAAGAAAATATGAATGGCAAGGCAAACATGAAGTCCGCCCCTCTCAGCCTGAAGAAATTTCTAAGGCATGGATAAAATTATAAAGTGGCAGAGAAGCCTCCAAGTCCGCCCAACCCAGAAGGAGAGAGAAAGTTAAATTTTTGACTAAGTATGGATGTCTAGAGAAGCCTGAAGTCCGCCCAGCAAGTTAAAAATTGGCAGAGAAATCATGAAGCACGTCTTGGCTAGACAGATGATTGGAAAATTAAACGTTTAACCGCGGATGAACAGATTTGGCCAAGTATCAATATTTTAATGGGTTGGAAATATTTAACGGGTTGGAAATTTAATATTTGGATATTTTAATTATTTTCTGACACTTAGGAAAATTTATTCTAAAATATTCAATGTCTGGAGAAAATGAGAGATACCTTGGAGAAATAATTAATTTGCCTCAGACGAAATTGAATTTTGTTGCGACTCGAGGATTAAACGGGTTGGAAAATTAATTTTAATGATTAATTTAATATTTTCCAACGATTTTAAGTGTTCAACACTTAGGCAAAATTTTGAAAGGAAAGAAAATCTGAAAGATTTCGACTGAAGGTGGCGTCTGGATGAAATTAGAAACTTGCCTCAATGATTTCGAAAAAAATTAGAAACTTGCCAAACGAAGAGAAGAAAACATTTCTAAAATTGAGAAAACTCAAGAGAAAAGAAAGCAGTTACTAAGGAAAATCGCACTTCTCAACCATATAATGAGTTTCAGCAACTCATTTCTTCACAAATTCAATTGAGAAGAAGTTGGCTCTCTCAAATCTGCAAGAGATAATTTTTGAAAGAAGAAATAGTGAGAGCAACGTTGATTTTCCTTAGTAGAAGAGATAATTTTAAACTGGAGGCGTGATTTTTTTGAAGAAATAAATTATTTCTTGGCTGAAAGTCGCACTTCTCAGCAAATTGGCGCACCTCTTGGATTGGATTTTCAGAAGTTAGAATTAATTTGCAGCCAGAAGATATTCTCGGAGGTTTGGAAATCAATTGGCAAAGCTCTTCTATTCTTTTCTAATCTTCTGCAGTCATTCCGGCACTAGATTTGTCAAATACTTATCAAATTTCTCCACCTTCAGCTTGCTTTTTCACAGAAATTCATATTTTAAACAAGCTGAAAGTATAAATTTATCGAATAACACCCCAAAGTAACCAGATTTTTAAAGTTCTTGTATTAATGTTAATTATTTTTGTACTTGCAGGTTAATGACCACCTGAGGAGAACCATCCAGACAAGCACAGATGAAGTTCGCCAGTAAGGGGCTGCAATTGGAGTCCAAAATCAATTCAAAGTGGAAGAATGTCACGGACACCAACCTTGGGCACGTCAACTTCAATGAATTTAAAAAGAGGATGTACGGGCACGATGGATTTTTGCCAACACCCATTGTCAGACGGTTGATGAGAAACGGAATTGTTCAAGCTGTCGGATTTCCTACCAGCAATTGAATGTGTTGAACTGATGGTAGAGTGTGCCCTTCACTATAATGCACAGGACAGGCAAATTGTTACGCCTGATGGGAGGATACTAGCTCACCTTGGAGAGTTAGCCATACAAGAAGCCTTCGGCATCCCTACATATCATAGAACTTCCTACAGAACTAGGGAGGATGCAAAGAGATTGCATGATGAAAAGTTGGACCTCTGTGCTGCAAATATTAATAAGTCATGGCTGGAAAAACCAAGAGCTTTCGCCAAAAAGATGCCCAAGAAGTTATTGCGCACAGACTTTAAAGAAGATTATGGAGACATCATCATCTTGCTGAACAGAATGGTTGGCAATCCACAAGGCGCGCCTTTCGAACCATGGATGTACTACTTCATCAAGAAAATCACTAAAGGAGCAAAGATGTTCAATTGGTCTCGCATGATAAGTAACAGCCTCCATGAGCAATTGGTCAATCTAGAGGAAACAAAGACATTTTACATGAGTTCCTACATCATTTAAATGTTGGCTAGGACATACCGGTATGCCGGCTTGATTTGTAAAGGTGTGGTTGGCAATGGAGAGAATGAGCTGAAGTCCTATGACTCCTATCCACAACTGCAACTAAGTGAGAAAGCCCACTTCAGACGGGCACACGACGCTTTCCTCATGTATATAACGAGAATACTTCAAGGAGGAACACACCAAAGGCTGACTCACGAAGCCAAGAGTTTGATCAGCAAATACGGGTCTTGGTTCATCCAGTATCCCAGGTACACGTACATCAGGATCCAAGGATTCACTGGGAATCCCTACAAATTGCCCATCTTTCCTACCAACAAGATGGTCTTACTTGAGGTGCTGAGGCAGTTGGAGGAGTATCAGAGCTTCCAAAGAACAAAACAAAAGGCGGCAGTTACTTTCCCCTTTTTCATCGGCAACATGCTGGAATCATGCCAATCGGCGCAGGCGGCTGAGAGTGCCAAGCTAGAAATACAGCGGTACCCGTTCACCACATATCAGTCTAGAGGGAACTTCGACCCACATCATCATATCAAGATTATAGACGGAAGAAAGTACAGACATAGAGTCGAGTTGGAGGACTTATGGGCAGACGCTGCAGACGAATACTAGGTCAGACGGAGGCTGTGGTCCAGATTGTCGGTTAGCTTGATCAGGACAACTGAACTTTGTCGAGTGCCTGATCAGCTTGAAGATGATGGAGAGAAAATACAGCCACATTTTGACAAAAGCCGGCCTCTACCTACTGTAAAATGGTCAGAGTCTAAACATGCAGATTTGAACACCTTGATGAGACCAGTAGTCCAGTACTCTCAATGGTGGGTCGACCAACAGGTCCAAGAGCTGAGGAGGAAGGTGACGCTTACCTATGACAGGTTGAGCGAAATAGAGTCTTACTCTTCAAATGCGGAGGCATCTCATGGCGTAGGGCTGATGGAAGCCACTACTTCCAAAAAAAGAAAAGAAGTAGTTGTGGATAGGGAGCCTGTTCAGAAACGGACAAGGATAGAGCCGTCACGCTCTGCCACGTCTAGGAATATTGACGAGATATTGGCTACCATTGATGATTCATTAGTCAATATTGGAAATCCTCCCCCAATTCCCGAGGAGAATGTGGAGCCCATTCAGCTGGACGATGATGAACCACCATCCCCCACCGGCACAGAGATACTTGGATTAGATGATGAAATGGGCGCCCAAAATGATGATTTTTCAGGAAGGAATGATTTCAGCCCTTCGAGGAATTTTGGACGCTCTGAATGAAGAAAAGGTACAGGAAGAGGATGGCATAGAACAGCTCACAATCCCTAACTGGCTGAAGGAGAGAATGAAGATGCAGGCACCAGTCGAGACGCCGGAAGAGGATGATTTTGCGGATTTCTTAGCCAGACTTGAACAAGCTTCAGTCAAGAAGCCGGCTAAGAGATTTTCCACTATACAAAGAGATGAAGCTGGCAATCGATCTGTACAGATTGCAATGCCAACAGTGGACAAGTCACGGGAGGATATAGCTCCATATGAATATGTTGTCACCACCATTGACTTGGGTCCAACCACAAAGGGCCAAGAAGTTGAAGATCTGGACAATTCAGTGTCCACCATCAAGTCAAGGTTGGCAAAGGAAGTGGAAAAGAGGAAAGAATGCCAGAGAGAGATCGAGCATCTAAAAGAATACATACAGCATCTGACCAAGCCGCTTGATCAAGATCATACAGCAGCTCCTCCTCTCCCGAATCCTTCACAGGAAGCAGCTAAGGACATAGAAGAAGATATGGTCACAGCCAGAGAGGCCAAAGAATGGATAGTAGTTAAGGGCGCAGAAGCAGATACCTTCCTAGAAAGGTTGACATTGGTTTACGGTCAAGCCACCTCATTGCTTTCTAGATTGGTTGCCTTGGCAGAAATGTGGGATGGTCTCCCAGATATGCAGGAAAGAATAATTCCATGCCTTAGAGTTCTTAAGGGAGTCCCAAAGCAGGAACTGATTGACGGAGGCATCATAGCGGCAGGTGCGGCTTATGATTTCTATACTTGGTACTGGGCTTTGACGGCACGAAGTGAGGTCTTGGAAAGGGTGAATGCTGATGGAATCAAAGTGGAAGAACAGGTTAAGGAGATTCAGAATAAAATCTTCAACATGACCACCGACCTGTTAGACAAAGAGGTCATACGAGAGAATGATTTACAGTTGGAGGGATTGAAGAATAAAGTTCAAGAAAACTTCTTTTCTATCACGGGGCCTATCCTAAGACAGAACTGGGTTAGAATGGCGAACATCTTAGCCATCTGGGAGGCCTTTGTGAGGATTGAGCCGAAATGGGAGGACATCTTTGCCAGGTGCACTGAAGGCTTGGACGGGCTGGAGTTCAGGATCGGCATGCTTCCACAGGTCACTATGGAGGAGGTTGTCTTAATTGTGTCCAGATTCATCAAACACACGACAACCCAAGAGAATAGGGATGCACTCCCTTGAAAGTAGCTCCAGGCGCCACCTCACTCTTTGTCAACGCATTGTTCACTGATGTTAATTGGGAAGCCCTAATTAGGGTTTAATTGTTTTAATCTGGGCCACTCATTTATTTCTGAAACTCTATTTAAACTTGCGTACTCTCATTTTCAATTTGTGAAGTCAGTAGTATGAGATTGTTGTGTTATACCATTTTCGTTAATAAAAGCTCTTGTGCATGATTTGCTTTGAATCACTTTTATTTTCAAGTGGTGTGCAAGGTTTACATATTCTCCTTCAACACTTAGATTATAAGTTAGATTAGAATTTTCATTTGAATGTTTGTTAGTGAATGAAAGATCTGATAGCGGTGATTGATGAAATTTAGCTCATACTTTCTTTGGATAGATGATTTGTATCCAATGCGTAAAGTTAGCCTGAGCTCTTATATTGTGGATGCTTAACTTCAATTTGAATAATTATTAGTTCAGACATGAAACTTATTATTACCTCTGTTGAAGATTGCACCCACTTTGCGTAGTTGTCCCAGGGAGGCAAAACAAAGTGTGGTTATTCCAGTTTCATCCAATCATTGCCGTCTCTTGAGTTCTTAGGCGTAGTTTAGACTTCTAAACCCTCATCTTTTTGCATTTTTTTTGGAAATCTGAAATACTCGATGGAAAGAGCATTCAATGATAAAACCGTCTAAGTCCTTAGCTTGTGAACAAATTCTAAAGTAAGTCCCTTTGTGATACCAGCATATCACAATGCCCACTGATCTTATCCACGTGTCATGACCTGAGGAAAGAAACCTTGGAGTTGCTATACAATCTTCTTTGCAGTCTTAGCATACGTAGTAACTTTTCAAGAGAGGATAAAGTGTCCTTGGGCATTTTATTCTGTGTTCAATGAGTATTAAAACACACACCAACAAGTCGGAAGTGTTATGCTCAGCTTCCATTTGTAAATTATAGCTTTTTGCATCCGCTTTAACCATATATATCTTGTTATTATATTCATACTTCATCTCACGATGAAGAGTAGACGAGACTCCCTTCATGACATGAATCCACTGTTGAGCACATGGTGATACTGAGAGGGGCGGGGAGTGGGAGGGAGGGGCGGTGAATTAGTATCAAACTATCTTTTTCCTTTCAAAACTTAAACAATCACAATTTAAACATTCAAGTAAGATAGAACGATTAGGAACACAATGAGAACATGCAATTTAAGTGGAAACCCTTTCAGGAAAAAAACCACGGCACAATTTTGCTTATATATATAAATAGTTTCCTTTTGTGAGTTTGAAGTCTAGCCTTTTTCACTTTATCATCCCCTTCATAAATGCCTCTTAGTTTATCCCATATTTCCTTTGCAGTTTTGCAATGCATCACCTTTATGAATTTAGTTTCTAATAATCCACACAATATGGCATTCATAGCTTTTGAATTATTTTCACTTTCTCTTTTAGCATCTCTATCCGTAAGCCTAGTTGTAGGTAGAGTATATCCATCTTCCACAAATTGCCAAATGTCATATCCCAAAGCACTTAGATATGTCTTCATTCTTAAGCTCTAGAAGGCATAATAAGTTCCATCAAACAATGGTGCCCTATTTGATGAGAAACCATATATTTCTTGTCCGGCCATTTGTGCTCTCCTCAAGTCTACCTTCTAGCGGTTGGGCTATTTGAGAAGGAACCCGCTTTAATTCCAATTGTTGAGCACAAGGTGATACTAAGAGGGGGGGGTGAATCAATATCAAACTATCTTTTTTCTTTTCAAAACATAAACAATCACAATTTAAACATTCAAGTAAGATAGAGCAATTAGGAACACAATGAGAACACACAATTTACGTGGAAACCCTTTTGAGAAAAAAACCACAGCACAATTTTGCTTATATATATAAATAATTTCCTTTTCTCATAGGCTCCAATCTCTACTTGACATAAACATAGGCTCCAACCTATTGGAGACTTCAACCTTTCCACACCAACTAAGTTCCAACCCTGCTACAACCTCTTAATTGATAGTCTTCAACCTATTAGTCTTTCAATTTCTGATATGATATTCTCTTTCACTCAAATCTGATCAACTTCTAAATCTTCACAAGTCTGAAAACTCTAAGTCTTTTTAAAATTCTCAAATCTGATTCAAATTATATATCCTTCAAGATTCTCAACAATTTGTGTCAAACTCATATATCTTCCTTTATAAATCTGAAAAAATTCTTAATCCCTCTCACTAGAATAATTCATTTATTTCATCATGCTCATGTCTTTGCTATACATCTGATTTATTCTTCATTTTTGCTCTTATTCTTCTTTTTATATCTGCTTTAAAACTCAGAAAATATTCAATTAATTTGCTTTATTTTTTATCCCTCCTTCAACCTCTATTTATACCTTTTTATTTTGTCAAGGTATGTGTCCTTTCATAGGAGATATGTCTTATCGAATGGATGTGTCCCTTTTAAAATCCAATCGCTGCCTTTCAAATATTTTAGTTGCTGACTAATACAAATTGCACCTTTAATCTCATCACACCTTTTTGTTGTAATTAGTATTGAGGCACTGCCTTTAAATATGGATCACAGCTTTTGTTATAATTAGTATTGAGGCGCTGCCTTTAATCTTATTAATATTATGCCTGCCTTTTTATCATTGATGAATATATCCTGTTAATGAATCGCAGCTTTCTATAGATGAATGGGTCGCAGCTTTTGCCTTAAATAATAATTGTCAATGTCATCACTGCTTTTTATAAGTCTTCTTTTTTTGTCTTATTCAATTTTCGTCCTATATGCTATTTTGTCTTATGTGCTGCAAATATATCCAATTACATTTTAATTTTGTCTTCAATAACAAAGCACTGCTCTCCTCCTTTAACATGGCAATTTATATGGTCTGAATCATGACATCAATGACAAATTTCAACATCCATGGTCTACCAAGGAGAAGATTGTATGAAAGAGGTTTTGGCATGACATGGATAAAGATAGGCAAAATCACAGGTCCTACCTGTTGACGTGTTTTTTAGGACAACACCAACACAGAATAAAATGTCCAACGGTCACTCTATTCCCACTTGATCAAAGTATTCCGCATGCTAAGATTGCGTGAAAGTTCATGCGTTCAACTCCAAGGTTCCTTTTATTGCGAATAGACTCAGTTGGTTGATGTGAATATGCTGGGTATTCCAAGGGGACTTACGTGATCGTTCAACTTCGAAGAAAGGATTTTCAAATTTCGGGAGATTTTTCAATGACGCTCGGGTTTTTAAACTAACCGGATAATGCTGAATGTAAAAGGATATAAGGATTAGAGATGCTACCATCTACTCCTAAAGGGTGGAGGACGAGGATCAACTTAAACAATCTTCAAACCAAACTTTGCTTTGTCTCCCTTCGGACAACTCTGACAAAGTTGGTGCAATCTTCAAAGGATGAGTAAGATATTCAAATCGTGATTCAACATGTGCACTCCGTCACAACGATGCAAATGAACACACAAATCATGACCGAAGTTAGGTACTGATATTCCAGTTGACCACACAAGGCGAACTTACCATCAGTAAGCCCACTAGTGGTATGGATGAAAGAAGATATGCTCAAACCACAACGCCACACTCCACAATTAACATCTACTTGCATAAAATAAAATCTACTCTACTCTATCAATCTGAATTGGAAAGACGAAAAGGCCTTGCTAGCTATTCATAACAAAGGATAGAACCACCATGCAATGATAAACCTTTGTATTATGAGAGTTTTCCACAACAACCTCTTACAAAACTTTCAAAGGGAAAGTTTTCTTTCCTTTTCAAACTAAGCTATCTTCTAAGCTAACTTTCTATCTATTCTAACTTTTGTCCTCTACTCTTGATCTAATATCTACTCTAATAGATTACAAATGAGGGGGGATACCCCTTTTATAGTTGGCCCAGTCCAGCGGACGGTTTAGATTGAATTACAATGACGGGCTCAGATCAAGCTACATATGCCCTAATTAGGGTTTTTGCCCTAAAAACCGCCACAGAGAGGAGTGGGGCAATGAATGCCCCGGAGATTCTCCACTCCTCTACAGAACCACTATCCGCAATTAATGTCCACTATCTTCTTCTAGAAGATTCTCGTCCGAAAACGCGTTCCCACTATTCTCCTCTGCCAATTCTGTTGCGTTAGGAGGAGAGCGAAAGAGTCTCTAAGATCGTCTCCGCCGATAATAAAATTTGAAACGATTTGACGTTCAGCCCTCCTGTTGCTTTGACTCTTGGACGCATTTCTTCTTTGTGACTTTCACATTTCTCTAGCCCACTGCCTTGGGCGCATTTGCCTCTTTTGCATCACGTTCTTAGTGTCTTAGCCAAATCTTCACTGTCGTTTCTTCTTTCCCAAGTTGCAACGTTGTCTAGCTCCATCAACTCAAGTCCTTATGCTCAGGCTCCAGTGTTCATCCTGCAAAACAGAGAGAAAAGCCTCAGAACGCTTATAATATAAATTCACTTTACTTACCCAATTTCCATGTTCTGACCACTTGATCCCCGGATCTGGTAGAATTCATCACTTTTCTAGCAAACTTTCATCATGGGCATATCCACCACCTTGCCTGGAGTTTGTGCCTTAGAAAATATTTCACCTTGAGGATGCATTTGAACGCTTGATGTTCGAGCTTCAGTTCATTTTCAAATTCCTCCATGCCTTAGACAAATTTCTTCCCTGTGAGTGTATTTGACCCCCTGTTGCTTTATTTTACCATGCCTTAGAAAATTTATCCCTCGGAGCCTTAGGAAACTTGTTAAACGGGTGCCAGGCTAAAATCCTTGTCGAAACAACACGAGCAAGGTATGGAAGAGTTTTAAACCATCTCCCAGTTGGAAATGTCCAATACCCAGAAGAGAATTCCCTTCAGAAATCACAATTTCCATGTGTACCCAAACGAAGGGGTAAGTTTAAATTTTTTATTATTTTGAAAATAATAAAATTCTAAGGTTTATTCCATTTTCATTCTGGAGGAATTCCACGCCTGTAATCTCCATTTTTCCTGCCTTAGTATTTTCTTGATTTTCCTGAAGAAATTCCCTCCTGTTCATGGGCACATTTCATCCTGCCTTTGGAAAATTTAGCATCACCCCCCTAGGCATACTTCACACTTTCACCCTTGAAAATGTCTTAGAAAATATTTAAATTCCTTGATTTTACCTTGGGTGCATTTGAGGTCTTCCACTTCTATTTCAAACCTTAGGCATTCCTACACCCTAGCAATCTTATACTATTTCCTCCACAAACAAGAGTGCATATTCATGGGTCAACTTCCACCTAAGGGCGCATTTAGAGGGTGGAGAAGGAAATCCGCCAACACTTAAAAACCTTTCTTAAAATCACGCCCTCTTGTCCACACCTTGGGCGCATTTAGCAGGTGAAGGAGAAAACCTTGAGCGCATTTTCTATAGGCAACTTCCACTTCCAACCTTTGAGGGTGCATTTCACCACCTCAACTTCCATCTTCAACCTTGGGCGCATATGTCATGGGAAGGGGGAAACTTTTCACCCTGAGGGCGCATTTGCTAGGTGAAGGAGGAACTTTTAATGTCTTGGGCGCATTTGAGGGTGGTGAAGGAAATCCACGCCTTAGAAACCTTTTCTTTGTGCTTTTCCATGCCTTGGCGCATTTCACACATACCACTTCTATTTTCCACGCCTAGAAATTTTTGTCTCCACCTCATGTTGCCTTGGGCGCATTTTGCCCATCAAGCTTCTATTCTCAATGCCTTAGGCATTTACCTTTTACCCTTCTTGCAGCCTTGGGCGCATATCCACATGCAAGCTTCCATTTTGTGGCTTAGAAAATTTCCACGCCTTCATTCCTTGCTAGGCGCATTTGCATGTGTTGACTTCCATTCCACCCCTTTGGCGCATTTAGCTTGGTTGACTTCCACCTGTGGGCGCATTTGAAGGTGTTAGAAGGAATCCCCACGCTTATCAAGTGGCCCTTCATCTCCCTTAAGCGCATTTGAGCATGTAGAGGGAAACTTCCTTGCCTTAGTGAATATTTCTATGCCTTTGCTTGTGGTGGGCGCATTTTGAGGGGTGAAGAGGAATTTCTCCACACTTAGAAAATTTTTAAACACCCTCTCTCTTGCTGGGCGCATTTCACCTATGCTGGAGGAAATCTCATTGCCTTAGATTTTTCTTGCACTCCCCTTGTAGCCTTGGGCGCATTTCATGTAGGGAGGAGGAAGTTTTATACTTAGAATATTTTCCTTTACTTTGCTTTCTCCTTGACTTGCAAGCCTGGGCGCATTTCCCATGTGGTGAAGGAATTTGCCTATGCCTTGGGCGCATATGGAGGGATGAGGAGGATTTTTAATCAAGCTTGGGCGCATTTCTCCTATGCTACTTCCATTTTCATACTTAGAATTTTCTTGACGCCGACCTTCATTTTTGAAAACCCTCAACGCCTCAGCTACCTCTTGCCATTCTATTTTTAGCAGTCTCTGCTATTTTGACCTCCACAGCTCCGTCTGTCATGCATTTTACACCATGTGACCTCCTTTGCTTGGTGGACTTGTTTTTGCTTGTCCTACATGCCAACTTGCTATTTATAGCCACCTGCTATTTATAGTAAGCCCTTGACTTTCTGACTTCCACTGCTCCGTTTGACTTGAATTTTTCGCCAAGTGGTTCTCATCACTTGATGAACCTGTTCACACCTGCCCCTCGTGTTGTCCTGCTATTTATAGCCCTGTTCTGGAGACGACTTACTATAAATAGTAAGTGCCCGGATTGTGCCCAAATTTTACCAATAGATTGCCTGAAGGATGCTGATCGCAGTGGGATACCTTCGTTTCTCGAAATTCTGGCCTTTTACCCTACTTTTTAGGCATCGAAGATGGAAACCCTAATCTGACTTGCATGTGGCTCAAATGACCTTAGTTTGACTTGATTTCTGCTGCATGTTGCTCTGTTCGTGATGCTGAAGTGTTGGGTGGCTGCCAGAGTGAACCTACTATTTTTAGAAAGTGTCTGAAAAGTGACCAACCGACTGTCGGATGAGTTTGCATGTTACAGTGCCCGTGGGATCTCAAAAAAACCCAGAAAACTGGTCGTCATGCGGGCACTGGCTAAAAATAGTAAGTCCCTGAAAACTGATCCGTTCTACTTGCATGTCACACTGTTGCAAAGCTCTCGAAAAACCCACATGGAATATCCGGACATGCATTGAAAATTTTGCATGCAAACCCTAAAATTAGCCTCGGAAGGCTGTACCGTTGAAAGTCACCATCTTGATTTGCATGTTACAACATCGCGAAGGTCTTGGAAAACCCAGATCCATTCTCCAGTCATGCATTGGAGAATTGTTCGTTTAAACCCTGAAAATAGCCTCTAAAGGCTGAACTGCTAAAAATAGCCAGTTGTCTGAATCTGCTCAAATTTCATGTGTAGGCACCCTGAAGTTGCCTGGATGCGCTGAAGTAATCAGAATCTCGAAATCCTGAGGAAAAGACCTTGTTTTGAGCACTTACTAAAAATAGTAAGTTGTCAAATTTTAATGAAAACTCAGTGGGAACTTGCTGGAAGCCTTCTGAAAGCAATGTCAAGCTCTGTTGCCAATTTACCAGTCTTGATTTAATCTCAATCCAGCCTGAAGAACAAAACCCTAATTTCACAGATTCACTCAATATTTTAACCTAGGTCAAACGATGGGACATCCTCGGAAGGACAAAAGATCAAAGAGAGAGAGAGAGAGATGCAAAACCAACGCCAAAAGACCAAAATGGAGCAAAAATTGGGGGTCCCCATTTGAATGGGGTGATGTGTGAAAAGGTCACAACACTACCTTAATGGGTGGTGTGATTGTCCCCAACAGTTGCCTACCAACATTATCAAAGCCACGAATAGAAAGATTATCTGGTTTTATGAGATTCTTATCCACACCAAGCTTATCTAGAAGATCAATGCTACAAACATTAAGACCTGATCCATTGTCAATAAGAGTGCGTCTAACCCCAGTTTTATTGATGACCACAAATATCATTAGAGCCTCATGTTGGTTTTGGACCTCAAGCAGAGGTAACTCATGTTGAGGGAATGTAATATCCAACTTTGTTGCCTACATACAATCAAACAAGGCTACTATATCATTTGGTTTGACATAAGGTAAGATATCAATCTTTTGTAAAGCCTCTTGGAGCATCTCGTGGTATGTAGGTGAAGTTTGAATCAAATACCAAAGAGAGATCTTGGTTGGAGTGTCACAAAGTCGCTCAACAATATCATACTCTTTGCCACTATGCTGAGGAAGACAAGGTGCGGGGGGTAGATATGGTTGAGAAAATGGAATGGAGGTTCGCGTTTGTTTTGGCTGTTTGTTACTTCTAGTGTTATATGTGTGAGCAACCGCATGATAACGTGGCTGCTGCAACACATCTTGGTGCACATGGTTACTTTGAGTGAGTTGTTTTGCAAAGTTTAGGACATGGCCAAGAGGCTTAGATTGGTTTGTAGGAGGTCCTATAATGAGAGGAGGTTTAGATTGACTTGAAGGAGATCCAATAATGAGAGAAGGTCTAATAATCAATTGTGGGTTTACAATTTCAACTGAGTTAACTACTTGTTGACAATCTTCTATCAATGGGGGATCTAATGTCAATTTTGAATCTTCATTTATGCAAGCCACCTTACTATCATTGATTACATCCTCTTGTGCCAAGATATTCTCCCAAGTAGGAGAGATATTGGGAGAGATAAAAATGAGTTTCATGATTAGGTAAAGTATCAATGATTGCATCCTCTTGCACCAAGATATCGTCACAAGTAGGGGAGATATTGGGAGAGGAACAAACATAAGTACCAATGATTGCATCCTCTTGCGCCAAGAAATCCTCACAAGTAGGAGAAATATTGAGAGAGGGACAAACATGAGTATCAATGATTGCAACCTCTTGCGCCAAGATATCCTCACAAGTAGGAGAGATATTGGGAGAGGGACAAACATGAGTATCATGATTATTTGAAGAATGAAGACCAAGTAAAGTGTTGTTAATACATGTATCAATGATTGTATTCTTTTACACCACGATGTTCTTATTGGTGAGAAAACTCTTGGTCAGCTAAAGGCTGATGTATATCCCTTTTGACAGCATGGGATGGGGTTTGAGGCAGCGCCTCAAAAAAAAAATTTAGACAAGCCATATTTTGCTATATCAAAACCAGCCTTTTGAAAAGAAAACATATTGTTATTGTCCTTTTTTTTTAAGGGATAATGCACTGAATTAGGTGAATTTGGGTCAAACTGGCAATGCACAGCAAAATTTGAAAGTTTCAAGACAAACTGCCAAAAACAGGAAGTGGATCTAAATAGATACCACAAACAGGGTTTCACATAGAAAAATTGATGCCAAACTAACTAGTTAGGGGCGTTGGGTGCACTAGACTACAAATCGTGGTTTTGAAATGTCAAAACATGTACATGTGTGTAACAGTCTAAGTAGAGTAGCCGGATACGCCACTACCCCTCCCTGGACACGCGTATCCCCGTATCCGATACAGATACGGGTACAATACACCACAGATACACGTTGGATACCGTACCCACACATGCCCAAAAAATCTTGATTTTCTAGCCGTGTCGGATACTTTGTGATTTGATTTTCAAAATATCTTACATGAATCTTCCTAAACTTAATCTTAAAAAATTTCAATCGTGCAAATTTTCTTTGTGTTTTGCATAAACAAAACCTACACAAAATGAGGAAGACAATTGAAATGTTTTTCTATTAGCAACCCATTTTTCTAGGTCTTCTTCCAATGCAACTCTACTATTTTTTTGGTGTTTAATTTTTATAGATTTAAAAAAGTTAATTGTCCATAATTTTATATTTATATTTAATATTTATATTATGTTGTTTAAACATTAGAAATTTTGAAAAAATTAAAATTTATTCTTCAAATATAAATAAAATTTATTAATATAAATTTAATTGTTTATTCTTTACTAAATTATTAATGTTTAAATTTTAATATTATTTAATTTATATTTACTTATTTTCTTTTAAAGTAATGAAAATCTCCTCTAATAACTTAAAAAATATGTGTGTGTTTTTTATGAATGTTGTATCCAGCTGTATCCATATTGGAGGTCTTAAAAAATAGCCGTATCCGTGTCCAATACCGTATCCGTATCCGTATCCGTGTCCATGCAACTTTGGTCTGAAGGTTTGTTTTTGTAAAAGCCTAGGTCTAAGAACTGGCAAAGTTCAGAAAATCAATATGCCCTAATTGAATGACACATGCAAGCGTGAATGAAGGATTTTAAGCATTCAAAGGAGCTGATGGATGAAATCAGCTGCACAAATAAGTGCCCCCAGGAGGTATGAGGTTCTAAAGAAATCGATATGCTACTGAAAATGTGGAAAAATGTGTTTAAATTTATGTTTTGACAATGAATAAAATGCTCTAAATGCTCTATTTTCTCAAAGAAAAACATATAACATTTGCAAATTGAAATGAAATAACTCAAATCTAGGCCCTAAACAAGGAAAATCGGATCTGAAATAATGCAATTAAAGTCAAATATTTTGCAATTTTGTTCTAAATTGATTTCACCAAAGTTTTTAATGCTTAATGAACAAAGAATTCAAATGCTTAATTTTTTTGAAAATGAAACATATGCAGTTCAATAACAATACATTCAAATAACCTAGGTTTTGAATTAATTTTCAAAATTTATGCTACCAAATATCAGAAAATTACAAGTGTAGGATATGTCGGGTTCACCAAAATGTAGAGTAGGAAAAGTGATCCTAGATCCAACTAGATTAACTAGGATTAACTTATTTTCACTTTGACTCCACATTTGAACATAAACCAACTAGGGTTTGATGATTGGCTTGCTATACCACAAGAGAGAGGCAATCTCCTAGGGTTTATGTTCAGAGAGTTGCAAAGATAAGTTTTATGTGTGTTTTGACAAGCCTATTGGACATAAACTCTAGATTTGAAAATGTAATTTATCGCACAGACGATAACAGAAACTGAGGGAACAAACCCAGATCTGAAAAGGCAGATATATGTGCACCTATCATCAAAATTTGAAGCAGAATTCGCTAGTCAAGGGCGTAGGGCACCCTTGACTGAGATATAAGATTCTGGATCTGCAACTTTTGGGTTGTAAGGTACATATCTGTACTATGTTTTTCTATAGTTGTCTATTAATGGAACCTTCAAATCTGACCTGCACACATGAAAAGAGGGGGAAAGGTTGTGTTCTATGTTGATGTTTACAACGTTGGGCGACTTCTTCCAGCCACGACTTGAAGATAAATTAAATGTAGCTTGAACGGCTATTTAATTTATATGATATCGATATGTATGTATGTGAAGGAGCGCTTCACTTGAAATATGTTTTAATACTTAATTATTAATAAATAATTAATGAGGCCGACTTTGTCTCATCTGCCACTCAAGAAGAGTCGCAATTTCTCTGGAGGCCGACATGATGATATTGAAGAGTCACGTCTCTTTTGGAGGTTGACTTCATGCCTTGAGGAGGCGCGTCTTTTTCCCCCTAGCGGGTATTTATATGAGTGATGATCACTCATTTGATCATCAAGTTAATTCATCATATTCACATCTAGAATAAGTTCGCGCCTAAGCAGCAGATCAACATTTTGCTACAGCAGATTGATTTCAAGGAGAAACATATTCATTTGTATTTGCATCTAGGAGAGGTGCGATTATTTATTGTATCAAAATCAGCATTGTGTTGTGCCTGAGTTGTAAGCAGATTTCTGCTCTTATTGCTTCATTAAAGAAGAGATATATTTGCTGGGTTTTTCTCCCTCAAGTTGGAGGGTTTTCCCAGGGTATCTTGTTGTGTTCATTGTCTTATGTGCTGCATTTCTGCTATTTAATATCTGATCATAAAAACTAACATTCTATAAGGGCTTGCCTAAGTCAAACCCTATTTTGATGTTTCCACCTCCACATACAGCAAATGATGATGATCAAGAGGGCATACCCTAGGTCAAGCAGAGGTCAAAAAAATAATTGAATGAAATGATAAATGATAATTGACAAGATTATCTTTGGTATGAAATCCTTATGAAGTGATGCCACACCACAAGTTGCCACAAATGTTGATTGATGGATGCCTTGATTGCTTGATAGACCTATAAAAGGATAGTTCACAAAACACAATAGATTGTTATAGATAGCATGTAGAGGACTGTCATGTCCCCGGTAATAGCAACACTAAGGTAACAAGCGTTGGAATAAGCAAGTAAGATGAAACAAAATACACATTAAAATTATAAACGTTAGTGGTTTAATTATAATTATCACAAGATAATACTATAATTAAATTACCAGATATAATATCATAAGTAGTAAAATATGAAAACTAACAATTTAAATATTATTATAATATTATAAATATAAATATTAACAAATTAAATGTTATTACCATAATATATAAATTTTAATAATAATAAACAAATATACTTTAACATAAATTAATACAGTTAGAAGCAGCGATTATCACAAGGTCGAGATTTATACTTTAAGGGGTGTTGCATATACACAAGACAAGTTTAAGATCATGCTGGCCGACTTTCTCACTTTTGCGCCTCTGTTTGACCGACTCCTTTATTTTCAATGGCCATTTCATATATTTATCTAGACGAACAATTAGCAGATGACATTATTATTCGTGGGAGGGCAACTATGATTAGATGAGGAAAGATTACTATATAAGGAGCAACGACTACATTGTGATTATAAAGAGCCAACGATTATCATCTATTTAAAACAACTATTGAGAATAATATATGCAGCGATTAAAAGATCACTAATAATGCAACAGTCGTTATTATTAAAGGCATAATAAAAGGTAGCAAATTAATGAAAGGTGACATCGATTAGTTTGGGGAAGAGCAGCGATCAAAGTAATGAAAGTAAAGGACGTGCCTCTTCAGAAGGTCGTCTTTATTTAAAGGATGTGTCTCTTCAAATAAATATAGGACATAAAAATCAATCTACATATTTGGTGATATATACTCGGCCATTCTGAACTATAATCTGCTAAGGATTCTAAACATAACATACTCAGAAATATAAGCAGTGAATAAAGAAAACAGGAGGAATACATCCTGGAGCATAGCAGCAGAAAGGGTAAGATGATATACTCAGATTTCACCTATGGGAAGAAGACGTGGGTTCAAGGGGAACTAATGGAGACATAGGAACAGCAACAAAGACATGAGAATAAATAAAATGTTTGATAAATCAATAAAGGTGGAAATTATGGTGCGTTAATAGGTGTATGAATAATAGATTCTTAATTGTTAGGTTTACATTAACAATATCATCTGAGTGTTAAGAAAGGATGGAACATCAAAAAATATAAAAGAATCAATCGCATCATTCTGCAATCAAATAGTGCTAGAGGGAGATCATCAAGAGAAGAAACACCAGTGAATAAAGGAAAAAGGAATAAATTAAGAATATATTTCTGAATATTGCAGTGGATACAACCAACGAAGGGGAAAGAAGAAATAATGGTCTGCACCCAGAAAGACAGCAGAAATGGAATATATAATCAGGAAAGAATGGATAAAGATAGAAACTATATCGTGAACAGAAAATCATTTATAAAAGACATTCTTTGAGAATCGGTTCATCAAGGATATATCATGGCTGGGAGAATAATAAGGTTACAGCAGATCAAAGGTAAGTATCTTTCATTTAAAAGAATAATTGAAGTAGAGAAAATAATATAATTTGACAGAGAATCATATTCCCTCAAAATCTGATCACAAGAAGGGAGCAGCAAACTGTGATAAGTTCATTATAATTATTGTATGCTGTTGTAGGTCTAATATTTATATTAGTTATTTTTTGTGGTATGCTCTAACTAAACTAGGGTCTGCAATATATATATATATATATAATATATATTTTATGATCTTGTAGTATGCTTTGTGTGTTATTTTGTGAATACAATATAAAACTGAAAGATGAGCAAGTTATGTATTTAAGCATGGTATGCATCATAAGTCTGCAAAAAATTCAATACTTATTGATCATGATAACATGTGCATCTGTATAAATCTGAGTTGTCAATCTTGTTCAATATAAGTGATGGATCTGTTCATTGATTTAGTATATAAATCTTTGTGTCTACACTATGGATAATATCATAGTTGCCGAGAGACGCGTCTCCTGACCCCTAGGATGCGTCTCCGGTACTGGTACTCGTCTCGGGTACTTTTGGTGTCCCACGAAACGCCTCCCAACGCCAAGGTACCTCACTTGCCGTCTCCTGCATCTCCTGCCATCTCTCGCCATGGATTTTGGCGTCTCCCAAGCAAATTTGAGTCGACTGTAAGTACAGAGTGCAAACTTGAGCCACGATTTTAAAGGTTGACGATAAAGTTAATGTTCATTGTCAAACTTTACTACTGCTCTTGTTTTGAAAGTTCAATGTCATCATATTTTTTATAAATTATTAATTTTTTAATCTTTTAACTTTTATTTATATTAAAAAAAAATGGCAGTCTCCAAGTATCCCCATCTCCTATTTTCAAAAAATAGCCGTACCGGTACCAGTTCCAGTCTCCCATACCAATACCAATACCAATCTCCCAGCAACTATGGATAATATTCATATGGTTTGACTCTAAATAACTAGTCAAGATAGGGGAGTTGAGGGCCTACTGAAGGGGAAACAACGTGTGGGTCACCCTCTAAGTACACCACCCATCTGGATGGCAAGGGCCACATGGGCCAAGAGGGGTGTACTGCTCTTGGGCTTAGAGGAAATGACTATCCAGGACCGCCTGTTGTAGCTGCACCCTCAACCTCTCAATACTTCTCAATATGAGAGAACAATGATGTTTCTAGTACAGGGGCATGGGGGTAGAACACTAGGCACACCACCCTATATGCATGGCAAGGGCCACATGGGCCCAAGAGGGGCGTGTTGCTCTTAGGCCTAGGGTTTCTTGGGCACCCTATCAGACTATCATACTCAAGAAAGAATGAATTAGAAAAATCCAAAGAAGATTCAATATGCTTATAATGATGTGGTCTTATTTTATAAATGTCTACTAACATATTTGCAGGTTAACAGGTAGTTGTATCCCTAACCACGTTCTCTTTGAGTTCCTTACATGCATGCTAATTAATATTGTCTTGTAAATATTCTCTAACTTTGTTTTGCAGGAACCTACCCGTTCTATAAACATCCCCAAACCAAGGTAATCACTTGGAATTGATAAATTAGAGCAGATTTAGGATTATCCCAAAAAGGGGACATTACAAGGACAACTCAATACATCTTCATAATTTGGTCATAATAGCTCCTTCATAATTATCTCTTTTTTTATATAACGTTCAAATGAGAATAAAACTTGTTTATATATGCATCCCGATTGATATTTCCAATTATAGGCCGGCCTAGGATCTCTTTAATTCTCCAAAGACCAACACCAAATTCAAATTTGAATTAAGCTTTTTGTTCAAACTTGTCAGGATGTCAGGGGTTTAAATATATTTTATCAATTTGGCCCCGAAACGAATAAATTAATATTATAATTAATCTTGTAGACAAAATAGGGTGTCAAGGTAGTGTGAATTGTCAAGGGTGACAATTTATGACACTACAAAATGTAATACACGATTTAAGATAATCCTAGTTTAGGTCCTACAATAATATTAATAATCATTAAGAAGTAAGAATATATGATAACATCTAAATTTACAAGCACTAACATTAAATATCAAGATTTCATGATATCATATAAATCCACATAAACACCATTCATATTTAAACCAAAATATATCGATAGCATTAATAATTATTACAAGGCATATTCCAATAATAACCATATTAGGAATTTGTTGGAAATGTTCGCAAACCGCAATCTCAATGATGGTTGTCTTTGTATTGTGAGAGCATGGGTGGATTCTTGTCCATCCATCTCCGGGTGGTGTACTTGAGAAGACCTTCAAGCCCAGGAGCACTCATCTACCTCCCAATCCACGAACATGATAGGATCTCAAGTCCACTCCATCCCTCAATCCACCTTGGAGGCGCACCATCCTCCTTGATCAAGCCCAGGAGCACTCAGTAGCCTCCTAGCCCACGAGCATGGCAGGATCTCCAATCCATCCATCTCGAAGTGGCGTGCTTGATAAGATGCATGAAGATTGCCTTCCTCAACAAGCCTGAGAGCACTCATACGCCTCCCACAATTCAGCATCTCGGGGTGGCATGCTTGATGAAGGAAAGGTCGGTACTTCACCTCTAATGAACTCGAAAGGCTGGTTTTCCTTCCTATTTGCAAGCCATTTCTAATAAATTCAAAACCGATTACTTATAGAAATTAGCTATATGAATTTGCTATTAAATACTCTTAAAAGGAAATGTAATTACAATTAATTACAATTAGCAATCACTTAATTTCTGCAAGGTATATCTATACATCTATTTTTTTGTAATCTAATATTATTCTTAAACTTATCTCACAATATTATTAGTGCTAAAGACAATATTTATTTCTGCCTTTATGGCTCAATTTCTTTTGTATTTTCCAATTCCCAATCTCATCCACCTGATGCCTCTCCCCACTCATTTGTTCTCTCTTTTATATCTTCCATGGTGGGGAGAGTCACATCCTTTCGTTGGTCATCTTATCAAGGGACACATCCTTCCACAACCAAGCGCTACCCCTTAAACTCTTTTAATTATTAATTATTTATTTTCTTATGGAATCGTTGCCTTAACATTCTTCCTTAATTAACTCCCATTGAACCCCTTTAAAGAGTCACCACTTTCCTATCTCTTTGGTCGCCACTTTTATATCTCTTGGGTCAACGATCATTACTAATTCTATGACAGGCTGCAATCAGGTTTGTGATTTATGGTGGGGGCATGACATGCTGATGGCCACAGCTGATTGGAACTTAATGTAATGACCCGTTTCATTCCTCAAATAGCAGCTCTAACCCTAGGCAGCATTTCCCTGTGAAGGCCGACCCAGTAAGACAATCAGCAATAGATAGCCGACCTAGGAAGAAGAAGTATAAATTAAATGACAGTGATTAAAAGGCAGGGACGACTAAGCATAATAAAAAGGGCAAGGATCGCTCAACAACAGGTTAATAAAAAGATATAAACCATTTGGGCCGACCCCATCCTTGGTGCCCAAGACAAAGCTTATGCTTGATGGCCGACTTTCTTCTTACGGCACCTTGCATTGGAAGATTATATGATGGCCGACTATATGATGGTCAACTATATATAAATATGTATTAAATTGGCTATGTCTTATTAATAAGCAGGGTATATCTTAATTGCAGCGATCATAATTAAAAAGAATAGCAATTAGTTTAAATACAACAATCATAATTAAGGGGAGCAGCAATTAGTTCAAAGGCAGCAATAAACATTAAAGGGTCATCTCCTTTCAAAGAGATACGTCTCTTTGTAGAGATGTGAGGGATTATAAATAGAATGCTCCTACTCATTTGGAGGGCATCAAAATATGGATGTATATGAAATCAAAGGAGAAATGAGATCAGAAAATAAATAATGATCTGCATCCAGAAAGACAGCAGCCCTTAAATATAATAAGGGAATATGATTGGGAAAAGCAGATCGAATCATATTGAGAAATAAATCTACACTCAGAAAAGCAGAAGAAATATAATGAGATTTAAAGGCAGATATATGGATGGGGAATAAGGACAGAAATAGGAGTGTTTCCTGAGCATAGCAGCAGATACATTAATATGATACAATCAGACTTGGAAGAAGAAATACGCAGGAAGAAGAAGATGGTTCAAGAAGAGATATATGAAGACAAATGACAAATCAATAAGGGAGGTAAATTAAATAAAATAGAATATATGTGTGTGTGTGTGTGTGTGTGAATTATATACGATTATGCAATAATGATGCTTGCAGCAATTATTGAGCCTTATAAATAATTATGATTATTTCCTATTTGTTTGATTTACACTAAGCAATATCTTTTGAATGTTAAGAATAGATCAAACAACATTGACGATATATATATATATATATATATATAGACTGATATCTACAGCAGATCGTCCAAGATAAGTTATCTGCATTAATAATTATCTGCATACCTAGATATAGTAGTAACATAAAATCATAGATATTGTCGTGTGCTATTTTATGTATTTGTTTTAAATATAATTGATTCCATGTACTTCATATAGAATCGTAATTCATATTAAATTATCAATCTAACCACAAATTATTAATGCCTCTATAATCAATCTTGGGAAGAAGGGATGGAAGTACAAGAGGGGGGAGAGATTCCATGCTAAGTAGACCACCCTAATGGATGCCCGTGTGTCTGCTATTAGTGGGCCGAGGGGGTTGCCTATCCACCCCTTGGGCTTAGAAGTAGGAAAGACTCTGGGCACCCTACTGAGGTTTCATCTCCAACCTTCCAATGATTGAGTATTGGGGGGATAATAACTTCGAATCAGTATTGTGAAATATCCCACCCCTGATAGGATATTTACTTATTGAATTTTGCCAAACAAGATATTTGCAAATAAACCAATTTTCAACAGTTGCAAGTAATTAAAATCCAGGATTAATTAACACTTCAAGAAATACATAAAATTCATACCCGGATGACAATTTTTGATCTTGAAAGCTCTGTAAAACCTTGAAGAATGATCTCCAGGAAACTGATGAAGCTCTATGATAACCTCTGAATAAGATTATCTCTCAGAATGTCCATGGGTGATCTTCCACACCTACAGACATTGTTCTCTCTAAGGGATTTCGTCCTCAAGAAAGCCTGAATCTTCAAACCAGCAAACCCTTGCTCAGCTCTCCAATTTGCACAAGTTTTTATAAAATAACAATGATGATGAAAAAGCCAATGTTTTTTGCTTTTATACTCCAAATCCCCACTTGGCCCAAATTAATAAAATAATAATATTTTCTTTCGATGCTTTAATACATTTGGCTTTTAACATAATACTTTATTAATTTCCATCCAACCCCTTATATCACCGTTTTAATACGTCATCATTAAATATTAATATTATTAAAGTCAAATAACTTTAATAATATAATAAACCATTAATCCTCAATTAATTGCCCAACACCAACTCAAATAGTGATCCAATCATATTTTCTAGATGTAGGCCTGATGACGACTGATCCAAATAAGACTTACTATAAATAGTAAGTATAGGTGATAGAACCAAGTGACTTACTAAAAATATTAAGTGTGGGAGAAATCAACCAGAACGACCCCCAGAAGGTCCACCATCAAAACACTATCACTAAGTAGGAGAAAACTAAGATAAACATCTGAAAACCCAACTGTGGAGCCACTGAACACCCTCAAAGGGTCCCCTGAACCCATTAGCCTATGGAGACCAAATAATAGGCTAACCACTGCAAGCATACTGATCCAGAAAAAAGGAGACATTACATATTGTTAGTTACTCATCTAGATCAATATATATATGTCTAATAATGGTAATAATTGTGCAAACAATATACATGATCAATTTATTATTTTATGAATCATTGGCTAACATCATTGCAAGGTTAAATCCGAGTTTATCAGAAGTTGTAATTTAATAAAATATATCTCTTTGAAATTGTGATTTTAGGGCAAAAATCTAAGCATATCCAAACAAGAGGCATTACAGTTAGTATCAAAGCCTTAATCCTGCCAACCTGCAAACAAACTAGCTTACGTGTATTCAAGTGTATACTTTGCGACTTACATGTATTTATGTGTATACTTTGTGACTTCGTGTGTTCACGTGTATACTTTGTGACTTTGTGTATTCAAGTGTATACTTTGCGACCTACATGTAATCATGCGACTTAAGTGTATACTTTGCGACTTACACGTATTCATGTATATACTTTGTGACTTACGTGTAGTCATGTGTATACTTCGTGACTTACATGTATTCATGCAACTTACGAGTATTCATGTGTATACTTTGTGACTTACGTGTATCCATGAGTATACTTTGTGACTTACATGTATTCAAGTGTATACCTTGCGACTTACGAGTATTCATATTTATACTTTGTGACTTACGTGTACTCATGTGTATACTTTGTGACTTCGTGTATTCATGCGACTTACGTGTATTCATGTGTATACTTCACGACTTACGTGTATTTAAGTGCATGCTTCATGTCTCACGTGTATTTATGTGTATACTTCATGTATTACGTATATCCACATGCTTCCTGTGTATACTTCATGTATTACATGTATTCACATATATGCTTCATGCTTCCTATGTATACTTCATGTATTACATGTATTCACGTGTATGCTTCATGCTTCCTATGTATACTTCATGTATTGCGTGTATGCGTCATGCTTCGTGTCTTACGCGTACTTATATGTACACTTCATGTATTGCGTATATCTATGTGTTTGCTTCATGCCCGATGTGTCTTCAACAAGATTACTCCATATGATTTCTTTATGAAAATGCTAAAAACCTCGCCTATCAAAATGCTTCATGAGTTGAGAAGCACTAACAAATTAACTTATCTAAAATTGAATTATTATCAGTATCCAAATACAATAATGAAGAGTTGTAACTATTTAAGTGAAAAGGTGTGACTCCCCTCAAACTTGAAATATAAAAGAGAGAGCATTTCATTTGAGAGAGACATCCATACCATCATTTAAAGAATCCAATTGAGAATAGAAGATTACGTAATTTTGCAAGAGAATTAAATTAGGTTCTCAAGAATAGTAATGATGTGTGACCCTTCAAATGTGAAAGACTATGACTCCCTCAACAATAAGATATAAAAAAAAGGGGAATCATCTCCTTGTAAAGAAACCATCAATAGGAAATAAAACTAACAATCAACTTGGAAGTAAAGTATTATTATCAAAGGCAACTACGAAGAATGGTGACTCCTTCAAGGAATGAATATAAGGGATGAATCAATTCATCGACATTCAATAAGCAATTGTAACAGTGTTCCACGGGGACGCGTCCCCCCCCCAAAAAAACCCGTGTTTCCTAGAGGGGAACATCTCGGAGACTTGGGGACTTGGGGGAGATGTCCCCCCACCAGGTCACCACTAGCGCCACCATCCCACCACCACTGTCGCTATCTCCAAGATGCTCTTAGGACTTTGAGGACGTTGGGGTGTCCTCAAGACGTCTAGGGGACTCCTAGTTGTCTCCAAGATGTATAATTCTTATACTTATACATCTTTTTATAACTTTTTTTTCAAGTACTATATGTATTTCAGCACCCTACCGCCCCCTCGTCATCGTCCCCCTGCCATCCCCAAACTTAGGCCTCTCGTCCCCATGTCTCGGAAATGCGTCCCCTGCCGTCCCCCCGTCCCCGTCCCCAAAACCCCATGGAACACTGAATTGTAATAACCCTGACCTCTGAGGCCAAGATTATTGTCGATGTTTCCCAAGTTTGACAATGATATTTGTCAAACTATTCTTGCAAGTTCAATGTATTCAATTATCATTGTCAAACTATTCTTGCAAGTTCAATGTATTCAACAAACTCCAAATCAGATACCATAAGTTCCTCTTATATGCAAATGTTCAAGCATTATATATGTACTTGAGACATATGGTTTTATCCCAAGAATAGATAATGCAGTATCATTTGTAACTGTGATGGTCCTTGCCCTTATGAAATGATAATCTTAACACCACTGTTGTTCCAATGTTTCTTACTCAAGTTTTAATAAAATTTGGCAAGCTTCGCATAATTCTCTAGAAATTCCTACAAGACCAAATAGATACAGACTTTTGCAGATTAGACAATCTAATTGCAGAGTTTCAGATTGAATGTGAACGGTTCATTACATATCCCAAATATCACAAGAATAGTAGTGAATATCATACGGTTTCACAGAAAGTTAGACTTGTGTGCTATAGACTTTAGTAGATTTGAATAATAATTTGCAATCTTCTTGGAAGGCAACAAATACACTAAACAACAGAAACATACCCGTGAAAGCTTTCCGTCCAATTTCAAGTTCCAGAAATTACAATGAATGCATATTTCATGGCTATATGTAACACGTCCAACAAATGACCCAAGGATACAACGCCAGCAACATACTCTGTTCACTCTCGATATAACCGGATACTCTGTATTTGGAGGTGCTCACCCAATACAACACTCACGATAGCAATGAAAATGTGTAAGCAATGGCAATCCTAAACCTAACGGTGGCAATGAGAATTTCTTGGTGCTGAGAATAAAGACACATCCGATGGAAAAGGCCCGATAGCAATAGATATTGTCTCAAGGCTTTTCAAAAACCCACGGCAGATTCCTCATATAAAAATCTCGTCCAAAAGTTGGTTTCCCGTATCCACCAACACCGATTGTAAAGAAATCCGGCAATGATAATATTGGAATAGCATTCCGTAAAATATTCATAACACATAACACCACTCGATAATTCATATCCTTGTTACGATGGTATTGTTGGCGGCTACAAACACTAGATACAAGTTCGGAAATGTGCTCACAATGCCAAAAATCATCATCGATACATACAGCCCAATCTTGCTATCGGAGTTTGAAGAGACCCCGGTAAGCATAAACAGTTAATGATTCCCGCTACACCAAACACGCCTCAATGAGTATGTTCAGAATGCGTTCCAACTTCCCGTCACCACCAGTATGCCTGAGTATTTATTTAACCAATGTTGGGTGTAATACAAGTCTCCACAAAACAGTAACGATGATGTAGTTGAAGTCAGGGATCACAAAAGTCTCTATCAATGTCAGATTAAATCATCAATACTCAATAATCGATTCTTGTTTTTATTCTTTGAATTCCATCAGTTCACAACGAACTGTGCTGAGAAAACCACATCAGGGGCTATGTCCTTCAGTGGCTAAAAACCACATCAGGGGCTATGTCCTTCAATGGCTATGAATTCCTGAGATTTGTCTGTTCTCAGAAAACCCAATGTTGAAAACCAATTCAATTCTCCGTGATAATTCTTCAGACCCCAAATGCACCAATATAGTCCACCACTTTCAGTTACGCTAACTGAATTATTATTTTAAAAGACTTTACAAAGCATAAAGTATTATATTAATAACTTTTATAAAGTCTTAATATAATTAACTAATTAAATAATTAAAATCTCTTCTAATATGGATAAAGACGATTCTAATATTTAATTAATTAATCAAATCTCCTCTTCAGGGGCATATTAAAAGGTGGGGACATTACAGCAATCATCACTCATCTATCCCTTAAGAAATCAAGCAATCATCACTCATCAAGAAATCAAGCAATCAAAATATCAAAAGATTTCCCAAGGCAAGAACATAATTGTTCTAAAGAATAATTTGTTCTATTCATTTTGAACAAGATTAAATGTACAATCAAATGATCTACCCTGTAACCTACAAAATTGATCTAGTGAACTTTGCCTTGTGGACCAAATTCACCTCTATATGTAATATCTAGAGTAGATCATTTCATCCAAAGGTCTTCTTCTCCTAAGCTCTTTTTCTTGATTAGAGTAGCTCTACATTCATGAACTTGATACAAATCAAGGTACAACAAAATTATTACATAAGCCTATGCTAAGTTACATTATGGGTCCATAACCCACAAATCCCAGGATCATTCTCACCTTTCAAACTTGGAGATAAATTGGCATTGCTTAAATGAATCAAGTGAAATAAAACAATACTTTCCCAAGATATGAAAATAAAGTTTGTACCAAACATGAGGATATGTCAAAGAAGCATGATAACCTCCAATTGTTTGGAAGATGGGACAAGAATTGGATATTAGGGTAAACCTATAAATTTAATTCCTTCTATTGCTGCAAGACTTGATCAAACCAATAAATTTGTACTTAAAGTATTGTCTAGGAAATATATACGTAGAAGGTTATAACATGTCATTAATTACCTATGGGTATGACAGATGTTTTGACTAGGTTAAGTGTTACAAAAAATCATATAAGCTATTTTATATTACACCCCCATTAGAAACAAACTTTCCTCAAACCTTGTTTGAATGTTTACACAAAATAAAACATATGTTTACACAAAATAAAACATACTTTATCTAAGGGAAGTTGTCACTCAAACATCTAGATCCTTTATACAAATGCAAAAGTGGGTGTGCACAAGGAGTAAGACCTTGATATTCACAACACTCCCATTCTCCATCATGATGAAGGATACAACATTTTTCTATTTCCAACAAGGTTAACGAAGAATTTGTATCATAGCTTAGGATACTTGAGGTAATGAAATGAGAGAAAACTTGTCTTAAATGACAGATTGTATCAATTCCCAACTCTTGGGTTTGTTGTTGAGAGTTATTAGGAAATAGTAGTACATAAGACAATAAATTGTCCTCATACTTTAGAGGATAGAATTAACCTTGTTAGAAGTATACTAACAACCAGTCTCCAAGGACATCATTGCAGTATGAAGTCGGACATAACTAGCTAAAATATCACAACAAAAGTAATTACATCACAAGAAGGAGCAATACAAATCTACAAGGTTGATTTGGGATTTTGGTAATTTCAAGAGCTTCCTAGTTGGTGATTGCTTGAGGACAAGCAATCTTGAGCAGGGTGGACTGTAATGACCCGTTTCATTCCTCAAATCGCAGCTCTAACCCTAGGCAGCATTTCCTTGTGAAGGCCGACCCAGTAAGACAATCAGCATAATGGCCGACCTAGGAAGAAGAAGTATAAATTAAATGACAGTGATTAAAAGGCAGGGACGACTAAGCATAATAAAAAGGGCAGGGATCACTCAATGACAGGTTAATAAAAAGATATAAACCATTTGGGCCAACCCCATCCTTGGTGCTCAAGACAGCTTATACTATGATGGCCGACTTCCTTCTTACGGCACCTTGCATTGGAAGATTATATGCTGGTCAACTATATATAAATATGTATTAAATTGGCCATGTCTTTTTAATAAGTAGGGAATATTTTAATTGCAGCGATCATAATTAAAAAGAATAGCGATTAGTTTAAATACAACAATCATAATTAAGGGGAGCAGCAATTAGTTCAAAGGCAGCAATCAACATTAAAGGGTCATCTCCTTTGAACGAGATACGTCTCTTTGTAGAGATGTGAGGGATTATAAATAGAATGCTCCTACTCATTTGGAGGGCATCAAAAATATGGATGTATATGAAATCAAAGGAAAAATGAGATCAGAAAATAAATAATGATCCGCATCCAGAAAGACAGCAGCCCTTAAATATAATAAGGGAATATGATTGGGGAAAGCAGATTGAATCATAATGAGAAATAAATCTACACTCAGAAAAGCAGCAGAAATATAATAAGGAGATTTAAAGGCAGATATATGAATGGGGAATAAGGACAGAAATAGGAGTGTCTCTTGAGCACAGCAACAGATACATTAATATGATACAATCAGACTTGGAAGAAGAAATACGTGGGAAGAAGAAGATGGTTCAAGAAGAGATATATGAAGACAAATGACAAATCAATAAGGGAGGTAGATTAAATATAATAGAATATATATATATATATACAATTATGCAATAATGATGTTCTTGCAGCAATTATTGAGCCTTATAAATAATTATTATTCTTTCCTATTCGTTTGATTTACACTAAGCAATATCTTTTGAATGTTATGAACAGATATACAGACTGATATATACAGCAGATCGTCCAAGATAAATTATCTGCATACTGAGATATAGCAGTAACATAAAATCATAGATATTGTGGTATGCTATTTTATGTATTTGTTTTAAATATAATTGATTCCATGTACTTCATATAGAATCGTAATTTATATTAAATTATCAATCTAACCATAAATTATTATGCCTCTATAATCAATCTTGGGAAGAAGGGATGGAAGTACAAGAGGGGGGAGAGATTCCATGCTAAGTAGACCACCCCTAATGGATGTCCGTGTGTCTACCATTAGTGGGCCAAGGGGGTTGCCTATCCGCCCTTGGGCTTAGAAGTAGGAAAGACTCTAGGCACCCTATTGAGGTTTCATCTCCAACCTTCCAATGATTGATTATTGGGGGGATAATAACTTTGAATCGACATTATATGTAGCACCACTGAGGATCCATACGCGCCCAAGGCCCCTTGCGTGCTTCGCACCCACCCTATTCGTCTTAGGGGGACGGGAGCCTATAGCACCACTGAGGATCCATACGCGCCCAAGGCCCCTTGCGTGCTTCGCACCCACCCTATTCGTCTTAGGGGGACGGGAGCCTTTTACGTCTTTGAATAGCTTCTCAATATTTGCTTTTCATATCCCCTTCCCCGGAAGAAAGAAATGCTCATAGTCCATAGCCCGAGACTCCCGGTCCGGCTCCACTCGGCTTGAGTCTAAAGCCTGTATCTCATCCAGGTGGTTCAACGGTCAGAAGCATTGTTGCAGGTGCACAAGATAAGGCCATAGTGAGCGTACGAGAAAGGTCCATTGCAGGTGTACGACGAGAAGTGTACATAGCTGCAGGCACACTACGATAGAATGCCATTGTAACATTTTTCTAGCTATTACCTCGCATAGATAAAGATCGATACCCCGAAGCATGAGAACCCATTGGAGTTTCCCGAGTTGACCTTGTTGATCCATCAACGGCAAAGGCAGTTCCAGGTACGCTCATAAAGATCCAAATCCTTAAGCATACACCCGGTTCCAGCGGCATAGGTAAGGGCATGAGTCAAGGCATAGGAAAAGGTATGGACAGAGCCAGAGAGGCACGCCCAATAGAAGTTTGATCCGTGTGCGATTAATCCAACATCTTATTCGTGGTGGTCTACACTGTTATAGTGATAGAGAGACTAATGGCTCCCCTCGGTAGCGCTAGAATCTCCTAGAGTAGCGAAGAAAGCAGCAGGGGTGGTTGACCGAGATCCAGTAGTAGTAGTCGCATTTGAGCGAGATTGAACCCTAGTGGCAGAGACTGTTTACTACCCGGGTGAAGCATCGGTGGAAGCAGCACCACTAATATAGGTATAGACATCACCCGCGGAGGCACAGACAGCAGCACCACCAGGAGCTCCAATCCCAGACGTGGATTCAGTGCCACACACGTATTCACCAGCGGCGGAGTAAGCATCAAAGGCAAAGGCATTCTAGTCAGCATAAGAGGCAGAGCCAAAGTTTATTGCCTGAGAAGAGTAGGGCACCCCCCTACTATTCTAAGGCCTTGTTGCTGACCGAACCCGTTGATTACTCAGTGGAAGCAGCACCAAAGCAAGCAGAGGCAAGGGTGGCAGCACCAATTGCGAAGCTAATTGTTTCATCCGTTGAAGAATCAGTGGCACGAACAGCAGGAGAGGAGGTAGCAACGGGTGCTTCAGTAGCATCAGTTGAAGCAGCTATTTACCCAGAACCGGAAGAGGAAGAGGCAGGGGAAGCAGTAGTCGCAGGGACGAGAGGAGATCCATTCATTAGGGATTCAGAACCAGGACTAGTAGCAGAGACTACGAAGACAGAGGCTATAGAGACAGAGGCATTTGACCAAGTGAAAGTTCCACCCGTTCATCCACCACTACCCCGTCTAGTTCTATATCCATATTGAGACAAAGACCCAGTTTTTGTTTACCTAGAATTCATTGAGGTTTACCCAGCACCGGTTTAAGCAACACCACCCGGTGGAACCACTACCTTGTCCAGTGCCCCCTCTTGCCCAAGCTTACTTTAGCCCAGTTTCATATCTTCCAGGGGCAGACGCAGTTCCAGAGCCACCAGGTGAATAAGTTGACCCCTAATCCATTGAAGCAGATCCTGTTCCTTAGGCAATAGCGTAGGCAGGTTAATAACCATAACCACCAGAAACAGTGAAGGCAGCAGGAGGAAAGGTGGAGGAGGCAGATCCGAATGCAGATAAGCCTGTTGATTCCCGGATGTAAGCATTTAAGTCAACATCCATGGCAGAGTCAAGGGCGAAGGCAGCCGTTTCTTACCCAGGTGCAGAGAAAGCATCCCATCCGCTAACATAAAACTGACGGAAAGCCTACTATAGGCAAGTCACCACCGGACAGCGGCCTATCACGGTACGTAAGAATTGGATAAAGGGTGTGGGAAGTGTCAGGACGCGTAGGTTCTATTTGGGGGGCGGAATAATTCATTAGGGGATAGGGATCAAAACTAGTGGAACGTAGCTATCGGGAAGGGAGGGCGCCCTAAATGAATACAATATGGCGCTAGGGCCTTTCCCACCACCGGCAGAGGTGGAAACATAGCAAGCAGCCCTACTACCAGATTGAAATCCAATCCCAGTTGTTTACTTCCCATCCATCGTCGGCCGAGTCCCCACATCCTCCCCCGGTCCGTGGATAAGCATACGGCCTGTTCACCGTTGGACCCCTATCCCTCGACTTTCCGTTCATTCCAAAGCTTCAGGTGCCCCCCGATTATGCATGTGGTAACCCGTGTTCCGAAGAACCAAGAGTTGGTGCTCCGGCTCCGATTCACTCCGCCTTATCATCTCCTGCTGCTTATTGTTCGCAGACTCCGTACTTGGCTTTGCCCCTGTCTCCGCTTCTGGTCTCGGATCAACTATAGTAGTTGCTCTGGTACTCGATCTTCAAGTGCACCCCGTGACAGAGGCAGAGGCTTCTTCGACAGCAGCAGGAGTCAAGGTAGCAGATCCAATTGTATAGCCCCCCCCTGGGCATCCTTACCAGATCGAGACCCAGTCGCAGGGGCACTTGTAGTTTATTCATATCCGGTTCAAGCGGCTGAGTCAATTCAAGATCCAGTTCCCATTCGAGAATAAGTAACAGGTACGAGGACAGAGATACCACACCGCCATAAGCATAAAAGCAGGCATATGCATCGGTGGCAATGGAAGCACAACACGTTGAAGAAGCAGTTTCAACAGCAACAGCTGGGGCGGAGGCCGTAGGAGGAGGAGAGGCATCTTCTCGCAGAAGTGAGGATGGCATAGGTAGTTGTTCATATCAGTGATTTTCCGCCCATTATGTTCTAAGAAGTAATTAGCATCTGCGCGTGTTCCTTCCCCTCACTGCGTAAAGAACCTAGGAGGTGCCTATTAGATTATGGATCCTTAGGTAAGCTGGTTTCCAACCAAAAGTTCATCCGCAGGACCTCAATCTATAAATGAAAGGGATGCAGCGGACTCTCAAACGGGATCTGCTCCGGTGGCGGGGTCCCGATCTGCTTACTCTACCTCCGTATCCGGCTTGGATGATTAAGCCCCTGCCTTTGTCGCCTTATCCGTTGTTGCTCTTGTCCCCACTTCTTCTCCTGCTGCTGGTGAGACTGGAACTAGGTCAGCTGCTACATTCTACCTTTCTCGGAGTCCGTCCGGTTGATACATCATGTTCGTCCGGTACGTAACGCTAACGTCTGCTCCTGATAGTCTGTACAGGGTGTACATTTATCATGATTATCCTCCCAAGGTGCTTTTTGATTCTATGGTAAACGTCGCGCTGTAGATTGTCCAGTGGGCGTTAAGCCGAATCGGGGCGGAGTGTCTGGTCGGTCGATTATGGGTGCACTTGACTTTGGATGGATGGCTTGGTAGACTTTATGGCGCTTTACATTCATTCGGACCCTGAAACATAGTGGCTGGTGAACGGATGGTGAGAAGTGCACTTTCTCTGGATGGACAGACTATATGGTGGGATGAACATAGACTTTATTCTTACATTGATAATGATGGCCTTCCGGGGCGTAGCGCTTGCTTGGATTAGACGTCCGGTGTTGCGTTGTCTTATGATCGAAAGTGTCCAGTGGGGTGGGCATTGCACTTTTGAATTTGATAGGTGCTTTCCGATAAGCGGTGTGTTCTTTACTCTCGATACGCGCCGACGATAAAATAGACTCGAATGGTGATGACACTTGCTCGGTAGGTAGCATAGGCGTAATGGCGGTACGGAATTATGACATTGATAGGGACAGACAGAATGAGAGGTAACGGATGGCGTGGGGTGCAGATTATTTGTGTTCGGATTGCGGGAGTACGATTGACAAGTATCATGTGTACATCCGGGGTTCGGATAGCAAGATGCAATGGCGTTATGGCCTGGAACGTTGCACTTTTGACTCTCTGATAGGATGCGCTTTTAGGACTGGCTCTCTCGGTGTACATTGGTTTATCGGGACACGGAATGACAGGTGGACGGATGGCGGGATACACGATGGGCGGGCATACGAAGGGAGTTCGGGTGGAAAGATGAAGTGATAGCTTGATGGATCGATCGTGCGACGTGCATGGTTGGGGTTTCCACCTTATGTAATGATCGAATTGATGCGCATAGGCCTTTATAATAGCGACTAATCGCTTTGGAACTACTGGTTCGGGATCAACTGCTGATTCCAGGTTAACAACTGGAACTTCAATTCTATTCGCTGGTGTATCTGCCTCTGGTACTAGATTTGGTACTGGACTTGTGACCAAATCTCAATCTCGATCTTAAGGGAAGGATGCTGCTTTGCGAGATGCTGATGGCGAATCTTATGCCAGCTATTATGCTGCAACAGGGTCTATACCGAAGATAAAGGTAGGAGCCGGGGATAACCGAACAATCCAATGAGGGGGTGTGGGTAGGAGAAGGAGATGGGCGAGAAAGGAGGAGGAGATTGTTTATCCAGCGTAGGCGGAGGAGGAGATTGTTTATCCAGCCCTGCTGTAACGACCTGAACTGCCCTTAGAATAGTAGGGAAAGCAAGAGATATCTATTCTTTGGCCCCGTCTAGTCCATCCCGATGAAAAGCATAGTTGAAAATGGCTGCAGGAGCATACACCCCCATACTGAACATCACTACCTCTAGTCCATCCCTCACCTGATGAGTGAACAGTGACCTGAACTGAAGGAAGCTTTCACTCAGCCTGAACGGGGCCCCTCCTAACTTCGAGAATAGCTACTTCTCGATGGACGGCATCGCAAAGAAAGAATGTTAGGTATTAACCTTCTGTTGCCCAGCCCTAGGTCCGGGAGCTTTGGGGGTATCATTCATCCGTTCCCGAACCTTCATCCGTCTAGTTAAGGTTAATTAGAAAGGGAGGTTTCTTATCTGCCGATGGGTCCTTTCTATAGTGGCGTGGCGTTATTTGCCCTACCTACATTGGGATTCGATCCAGCCACAGGTTCCCCTACGGCTACCTTGTTACGACTTCACCCCAGTCGAAGACCCCACCGTGGTATGCGCCAATAGGACCAAACCCAACTATCCAACTATCTTAGTAGGGGTAGGGCCACCCCTACCGCTACTATAGTGGTGGAACACAGAGAGCACCCTACTATAACTATAGTAGCGGGGCCCCCCCCCACCCCCCTACTATAGTTGGCTATAGGGCCCTCCTCCCCCGCCTCCGCCCACTATGGATAGTAGGGCTCCGCCCACTATAGATAGTAGGGGGGATAGGGATAGGGGTGGGGGTGGGGGCCGCCATCTATAGTGGTGGGGGGGATTGGGATTGGTGATTCTTGG